>WEIU01019301.1:91545-209390 GCA_013389925.1 Aegithalos caudatus
CATAGCAACGCGCCGGCCATGGCGGCCCGGCCTGAGGGCAGCGGCGGCGCCCCGAGCAGAGCCGCGTCTGTTCCGCGTCCCTCAGGGGAGACGCGACTGTCCCGTGTTCCTGCGGGGAGCCGGGATTGTCCGTGTTCCTGAGGAGACGGTCCCGTGTCCTCTGAGGGGATCGGGAGCCCATCCTGTTTCCCCTGAGTGGAGCGGGGGTTGCCCGTGTCCCTGACGGGACCGTTGGGTGTCCCTGAGGGGAGCAAGGACTCTCCGTGCCCCCTTAAGCGTTGCAAAATACGGAATATATATATATATTTATTAAAACAAGAACGTTCTCTGATGTTTGCTTCAATCTGTGAAACAGAGAGCAGCCAACAAGCTGCAAGTATTACAAAAATCACTTAGGTGGCCACGTGGAGGAAGGGGTTGCCCAGAGCGGCTGTGGAGTCTCCCTCAGCGCAGATATTCCACAGCCACCGGCCGCAATCCCGTGCCAGGCGCTCTGGGATAACCCCGCCGCACCAGGAGGTTGCACTGCAGACCCACTGTGGTCCCTTCCAGTCTTACCCATTCTGGCCTTCTGTGAGATCGCTCGGTGGCCAAATTTATGTGACAATTGGTATAGAAAGAGAAGTTTTGACTTCGCGAATCTCGCTGAGCAGAGATGAAAGCAGGGCAGCCTTTGGGTCGAGAGCTCTTTCATCCCAAAGTACCTCTCTCGGCAGGGAAGAGCCATCTCTCCTCACACTCTGATAAAAGGCTGTGTGTAGGCGGTTTGACAGAAGTTCTGTCCTTTCCATAAATTCAGGATGTGCACTAGTAATGGATTTTAGTACCTTTTATAGCTCTAGCCCAGTACGGAACTCTCATTTCTAAATACGGGCTCAAGAATTTTCATTACGTTAATGAGAAGCAGAAACCCAACAACGTCCCTAGAGAAGGGTTTCAGAGGAGTTTAAAACTCAGATAATGAAAGACTGAGGTCTCTGAAAAGATAATTCTTGCTTCTGTTGCTCACAAACACTTCTTTTAATCCTTGAAGAACAAGTGGGAAACAAAAGAAGTTTAAATTCTTGCTTCAGGCTCTTCGGGGGAGTTCAGGCTTAGAACTTAATTTATTACAGGTTTGTGACCAGCAACCCACAAACAAGAGTACAAGAGTAACATTCTGTTACTTGTGCCTTTTCTTGACCCTTTTATTTGACCATTAATTCTAAGGTGGTTCAGACACATATCTTTTGATCCATATCCACAGCTACAACTTAAATGATTTCTCATATCACAGCTTGGGGGTTTTCTGTCTCTATTTTTCCTGGGTACAGCAAGCAACAAAATAAATGGTTACAATAGCAGAGCCCAACAGCTTCCAAGAATTGAAAAACCTTGTAGCAGCTTCTAATTAGGATTTTAAAAATCTGCAGTGCCTAAGATATTTTAGAGCACATTTTATTCAAAAGAATTGTTAAATGTATGAAGATGAAAGAGATGGATTACAGGAGAATTAAATGTAGGCTTTAACTGAGAAATAATCATTTTCTATGAAAGATAATGACTCCTCTTGAGGCTAGTATCAAGATTTATTGACCCGGGAGGTTAATATTGATCAAGCCCAAGGCAAACAAAATATTAGACCTTGAAGGAGAGTAATCTTGATATTGAAGCCTTGCCACTGAGTGAACAGGTCAATATATCTGGGTGCCAGAATCTCAGGTTTTGAACACAGAATGGTGGGGGATATTAAACACATCTGACATGTTCTGTGCACGCACTTTTTATTCTCATCAGCAGGAGGTAACTTTATAGCTGTGTCCTTCCCTGCCCAGCACCAAGTGAGGGTTCAGGCTTCACTCACAACCCTCATTGCAAATCTGATGGGGCTCTGCCTCAGGTGTAACATAAGGCTAAAAATCAAACTAGTCCTTCAGATATTTATTCCTCTCTAAGCAATATTTTTAATGGATTTCATCCCAAACACAAGGATCCTGCTGCTGCAAAACCAGAGTGAGAATGAACTGAAAAACCAGGGTGTTGCAGTTTATGGATTTGTCATTGTATCCAACACTCTTTAGTCCAGGAAAAAAAAAAAAAAAAGAGTTAAATTCTGCTATAAACTGACAACAAGAAAACAAGTAACTCATATGGATTAACTAATCAATGAGGATAAAGTCAGAGACAAGAAAATGTACCACTAGAGACATGAAAATAGTTTACAGGATAAGATCAGCAGTTAAAGCGCTGGGGGCAGAAGTTGCCTTTTTATTTCTGTTCATATGGCAACAAGCAGGGGAGGGTTTAATGTGCCCAGCAAAACAAAAGTGCACCCATTCACTGCTGAGGAGAGCAGTGTGTACAAGATAATCTGTAATTCTAACTGCTTTCAGTGAAAATAAAGAAACAAAATAAGCCATGTATATCATATTTTATTCAGAAAATGAGTACAAAAACAATTAGGCCCACAGTATTTTAAAATACAAACATAAAATGTCTATCTATTCCCCAAACCGGATTTTAAGTATTCCATTTTAAAATCTTAAGTTTATATATAATTTATCTTTATTGATCCTGTTTTTAATTTTATTTGAAAGACACTCTGAATGAATATGATTGGAAAAAATCTGATCTCTTGACAAGCAATAAATCAATAAAGAACAGTTTCCGAATTCCAGTAAGAAATATTTGCACAGCATTTATTTTAATAAGAACTAACAAAAATTTGATTTTCTCAATACAAAATAGGCGGGACCACTGTACTTAGCATAGTGAGCAATTACCATGCTGAGGAAATGCGTCTATTTCCTTGTCAAAATCTTGATTTTTTCCAGTTTTGCCAATACAAAAGGAGTATTGATTTCCTCTCTTTTGTTTATTAAAGTACAATCTCAGCACCCCACATTTGGATGTTAAAAAATTCAATGGGCTCCTGTGAATTGCATGATAAATAACCCAGCTGCAGGCACATATCTAATTGTTAGGAATTGAAGGTGCTGATAAGAAAAGTCTCCAATTTAAAGTGCATCACATCAGTATTTGCCTCATTTGCATAAAACTATAGACATTTAACCTGAATGTCTGGCACCAGGTCCTGCCATTCCCTGTGCCACCTCTCTGAAGCCATCTCCAGGCTCCTTTTAACCAGTTCCACAGTGTATTAAAAGACAAAAGATGGTGCACAGTCACCTTTAAAATGGGCTTTTTTCAGAAAAATCTTATTCAGAACTCCGATTGTATCAAGGATCAAACTATCAAATATGGCTTCAGTCATCCTCATCTTCACTGTTAATTCATCATCATTGTAGGAAGTCCATTGAGATTCTTCTTTGCGAAGCTCCTGGATCTAAAATATAACACGGAAATGAGTTTTTACTTCAAAAATAAGAGCTTCACAAAAGTACTGAGACACTGCATCTAATCCAACAACTTTACATCTGCATCATTAATATATTTAATTTAAACCACTCACAAGAAAATGGGATACTGGATTATTAATTCAATTTTCAAAATGCAGCAATTTGAAGTTCTGAAGTTAATTTAAGTAAATGTGATTCTCATAAAAGGATACAAATTTCTAGTTTAAATCTAGAGGAAATGAACAAATCCCCATTGGAAATTCTGCTTACCAGAATAAGGTCCACTCTGTCTCTCTTACAGTTTCCATACTTGGCCATATTTAGGAATTTTCTTTTCATTTCTAAGTCATTCTTTTCCAGGTTCATTATTTTAATAATTTCACCCTGAACAAACGTCTACAAAATAAAGAAGGCTGAAAAGAACTCTCCTCATAAGAATTCTGGTGCTGTGAAGGTTCCAGATGAGCGACAAGTGCCAGTGTGAAGATCCAGCTTTAAGTCCAGAAACATCCCAAGGTTTAGGGGACTGAGGTAGAGGTAGCTGATCAATACTGGCCAACCAACACATTTTAATCATAATATTACTTGGTGGTTACACACAAAATAGTCATAATTAGGAGAGTTTAAAGGCCCATTCCCATTCTTAACTCCATACATATGGAATATTTTGACTAATCAGCTCAGTTTGCATTTATTCAGGCATTTCAGAGTAATGCTCTTTCTTCTCCCATGACCTCAGTTATGCTGCCATAATCATCACAAATGTCACATTTCTTTTTTCCCCTGCAATCTCTGCTCTTTTCACTCTTGTTCCTGTGCTTTACATTGCCAGAACATACCTTGACATCAC
This sequence comes from Aegithalos caudatus, assembly GCA_013389925.1. Lineage (NCBI taxonomy): Eukaryota > Metazoa > Chordata > Aves > Passeriformes > Aegithalidae > Aegithalos > Aegithalos caudatus. The sequence goes on from WEIU01019301.1 coordinate 95,734, forward strand.
TGACATCCATCCTTCTGCAGAGATGCCTGCAACTGTGAGATCCCACTTTTTTTTTCATCCATGGGAACATATTTGGCTTTGCAGTCACTTGATATTCTGCACACAGCAACTCATGGCTCAAATCAAATATAACCTGTAACAAACTCAGCAGGGCACTGAAGTCAGGAGAGCTGGATTCATGTTCCCAGCTTTCTATGGAGCTTGGCTTTTCCTGAACAGACCCAAAACAGACACTGGGTCAGGTGTCCAAGCTCTTATGAGGGAACTCTGGCAAAACTCTGGATTCTCTGCAAGGACATTTATTCTACTGGAATTATTCTGCAGCAAATGGCAAAATACTCCTGGTAGTACCTTTTGGTGTCCCTTTAGTTATATTTAGTGTTAGCAACTGGAATATTAAATATTAGCTAATATGATTCAGACTCCAGAACACTAGAAAAGTTAATTAACAGTTAGTGCTTTAAAAATACCTGATTATACATCCTCTTGCTTTCTGCTTCCAAATCATTCCCTGGGAGATCATTATATTCCAAGTACTTTGGCACATTGATGTTCCTGAAATTTGAATTTATGTTCTCTGGGGTCCATAATTCTTCCACAGCATATGCAGACAAATTTTTAACATAAGAACTGTTATGTGGTACCACAAGAGGAACTTCCACAGTTTTCTTCCAAGGAGCTGAGTGCCACTGGTCTAATTTGTACAAGTATTGCTTTTGTGTCTGTCTCACCAGCAGATTTTGGTCAGAATTAGGCTGATCAAAATCTTCAGAGCTTCCAAAAACACCAGCATCAAGGATTTTTAAAAGGAGCTTCAGGAGAGAAAAAAGAAGACAGATGATATATTCCATCTTTTCAGATGTACTGAGATGATTAACAACTGATCAAGGTTACACTTAAAACCATCTTATTCATGGGTTCAAAGGAAGGCTTACTGATGTATTATTTAAAAAACCCAAACCTATTTTAATTGTATTTGGCAGAATTCAGAATTAGAATTACAATTCTGGAGTTCCAGGAAAATTTTTGACATTTGGCAACATTTTTGTTCTAAATGTGGAACTGCTCTCCCTACTGCCATCCTCAAAGCAATTTTCTCACGGCCAGGAGGTGGAAAGGAATCAGGCAGATCAGCTGACAGGTGTCCAGGTTTGCTCTGGAGTTAATAAAAATTGACATTTATACAGATTTATCAGTTTTGACAACTGACAAATTCCAATAAAGAAGTCACATTTTCTTTTTTTTTTTGGACCATACATGTGCTATCCAATGGATCCAGGGTAATTCCTTAAATAAGGAATGGGTCACATGAAGTGAGCAGTCTGGTTCCTAACATTGATGTAATTTTTATGGATGATGAAAAACTGGGTCATACAAATTCTTGCCTCTATAGACCCAGCTTTAGGGCCAGCACTTGAAATAAAAACTTTCTCACTGTACTTACAGGCAATGTGGTTGGAGAAGTCTCTGGAGATAAATGAAGTAACTTGTCTGCTTTTGAGCTGTGCTTTCTTTTAATCTTCTTATATTCTTTAACTGCATCATCTATAAATTTATTTACAATTCTGTCTGTTACTGTGTGGCAATCATGAATGCAAAGTGTATCAAAATCACCCAGTAAAACAGCAGAAACATTTGCTGATGGTTCAGATAAGGCAGCAACTGAATTTTCTTTGAGGAGAAATGGTTTCTGATTGTCTTCTTGCCTTAGGTCTTTGCCATAATTCATCATGTCTCTTTCAAAGGCACTTTTATATTTGTCTTGAGCTGTTTCAGAAAATGCAATTAAAATGTCAAACAGAAGTTTTTTACTGAGTTCACTTGCAATATCATCAGCAAGTTTAATTCTTTTCTGATCCTCTACCAAGCAACAAATATTTTTGCTTGTGTTTACCTCATCTGTCTTGCTTTTCTTTGGAAGAGCATCTGCAAATATTGTTTGTTTTATTTGTGTCAGTTCTCCTTTTTCTGTATCTGATCCCAAGTACATTAAGTTTTTTTGACAGAGGAATTCATTACAGTTACTCTGGTTGGAATGGGGAAACTTTTGCCCTTTTGCAGACAGCAAGGCACTGTGTAACCCAGACTGCTTTTCTTCCACTTTGGAACCTCCTACACTGTTTGTGTCTTCTTCATTCTCCTCTGCAAACCCCACTCTCTGCTCAGCATCATCAGAATATTTGCAGTCTCCTTTGAGGGACTTATCATCATCATGGAAGGAGTCAGAGTCTTCATTCCCCATGTAGCTGAAACTATTTTTGTTAATTCCCAACAGGTGTGAAATCTCATCAGGTCTGACAAAGACCCCACAGTGCTGAGCACACTCAAAATACTTCACCCCTTCATAGGTTCCAGCATTGTCACCTTCAGCTTTGTCCAGTGCAACACCAGCCCAGTGGCCAGTGCCAAAATGAGTCTGTCCTTTGAACATCAGAGTTCCAGGCTGGCTCTGCTTTACCAACACTCTGTCCCCAATTTCAAATGATAATGGGTCGTCACTGTCCTCCTCAGCATTGGGGAGCTTTTCATACATTTCACATTGTTTCATTGGGAATTCAGGACTCTTACTTCCACCAGTAGAATCTGTATTTGACACTGGCAGAAACTCCAAATGCTGCAAAGGCACCTCCTGTTCTCCATGCTGGTTTTCTGATAAACAGCTGGAAAGAGCTGTAAATGTAGATTGTTCTGAGAGATGACCATTCTGAGTTGAAAAAGCACTGCTTGTCTCTGCACTGAGCAGGGGAAATTCTTCAGGCACGGTGTTATCAGGTAATGGGGGTAATGCATCCATTCCCAGTGATATATCTTCATCCATGCCCTGACTAGACTCTGAGCCTGTCACTTGTTCTGGTGGAGATGGGAAATCATCCGTGCTGGAGGCAGGGTCACCATTTTTCATGGCATCTGCACCTAAAGGGGGAGGAGGAAGATATTCACTTGGAAATGACAAATCCTTTTTGTAAGAGGATGGCAAGTCAGCACTTCCAGAGGACAATACTTCATCCACAGGATGCAGCGTTTCCGACAAGGCATCCTCATCTGTTGGAGGGAGACCCTTACCGCTACTGGAGGTTGCAGCAGTGCATGAGGGGCTGGCAGCTGCATCATACCCCAGTGCTGGGATCTCCTGAGAACAGGGTTTGTTTCTGCTATAGGTTTGTGAGGAACCCAGGTGTGGCTCATCCACTCCCTCAGAAGGGTTTTCAGACTGGGAGGAATGTGCTGGCTCCATTCTGGAGGCATTTGCTTCGTCTGCTGGAATGAAAGAAAGCAGGTGATCAGGGCAGACACAATCCAGTGCATCTCCAGGGAGGGATGAAGTCTCAGCTCTGTCATCTTCAGGCAGCTCACGTTCATTGTGTTTGTCACTAGGTGATGCTTTCCTTACCGCTATTGGCATCTCTTCTGAGAGATTAGCAAACACATCACCACTGTCACAGACAAACTCTTCTGGGACACTGACATCTGTGTCCTCTCCAGGTTTCAGCTCTAGTTCTGGGTCTGAAATGGAACTTTTTGAGATGTTGATCCAAACTGCAGGCACTTTCTGAAATTCTGAGTGAGAAGAGTCTGATCTGTCACTTTCACATTTCAAAGAGAAGTTGTTTGACTTGGATGATGATTCAGTGGAAGTTAATCCTTCAGAAAATGCTTTTAAATTTAGTTCATCAGACTCTTCATGAGAAATACAGTCCAAGTGCGTCAAACATTGACTGGCATCCACCTGATGAGTCTCAGAAGGGACAGGCACTTCCACTTCTTTAGCTGGAACATTTAAAAGATTTTTTAAGCAGCATTTAAACACAATATTTTATAGCAGAGTTTTCTGATTGATCACCTAGGATACACAAATCTATCTTGCTCCTCACTATGATATCTAGGAGTAAATTAAGAGTTGGACTTTATGATCCTTTTGGGTCCCTTCCAAATCAGGGTATTCTATGAAATACAGAAAGATGGTTCATTAGAAAAACTACAGAAATAGGAAATATTGCCACAATATATAAATGTTTATATTACAGCGATTATGCATACCCAGAACTATGTAAATTACATAACTGACTCATATATAAACAGTTTTATCTTTTACCTATCCTACTGAGATTAAGATATATGAACTGAGGATAAAACCTGGAAACAAAAATAACTCCAGCATGTCCTGTCCAAGTCTATCTTCAACTGATCTATGTTCTTTTAAAAAGAACAGCCTTAAATTCTTGAAAAATTGTATCAAAAGGGAGCAAATTGTTAATGACACAATCAGAGTAAGTTATGATTTTGTTCTGGGGAAGCAGTATAATCATATCTCTTAATAAACCTCTAACAGATCCCCACCATCTTGCCCAGCAGTGATTTATACATTGCCTATAGTGAGCAAGACACTTTGGTAATAAATGAGAAGATTGTCTCTCTTTCTGTCTGGATTAAAATTTGATTGAAGTAGTTGAAACAGATTGGACATAATAGCATTAAATATGATTGACCTGTTCCTTCAAGAGTATTTTCTGCCTGAACCAGACATAAGTTACACCAAGTAGAAAGAGTCCCCAAGCCTTTCTCTGGGTACTTTGTGCCACATGGATTAAAATCTTCATTATCTTTAGCATCAGGGTTTGAAAGAAGTTCCTTTTCCTTTAACAGAGATTCCTAGAATGGAAATATTTAGGAGACAGAGTTAATGTCTTAAGGAAAAAGTGCACATAACCAACACACTTATTTTGACTTCATGTTCCTAAGTGCCTAATGTATCTTGTGCTGGTCCTATTTTAAGGCAAATATAATCTGGGACACCCTTTCTTTAGGCATTAATGGAATTCCAGAGGTGGACCTTACCAGGAATACACACTTTTGGTCTTTTCTTTTAATGAGTGTAGCCATAGGTTCCATTCCAGCTGAATTTGTAGGTTCCAGAGGTAAGAAAACATTATCCTGAGCATTAAGGGACTGCTCCAAACCTGGGAACTCCTCCACCTGTTTCTGGTATTGTACCAGTGACTCCTTGTTCTCAGTAGAAAAGCTGTAAAGAGTTAGACGTGGAATGCTTCATTCCTGATCAGTATAAAATGTGAACATACCCATGCAGGTGAATAAATAGCATAATCACCACTCTGCACTCTTACACAGGACAGAGATCTATGGATAATCAGCCAGAATTTGGGTGCATTTGAGTTGCAGCAGCTGCTCCAGACTGACACCAATATTCACTGTTTTCCTATGAGCAGCCCTGTCAGTAATAAGAAGTGAAAGTATAGCCAAGAAACCTTTTAAAGATTTCTCTGACTTGTAATCAATAACACCATGAATTATAGATCAGTTTCATGCAGGGATTTATTTGAAAGCCTTCCCCTGTGGGGACTTAAGTAAATGCACAAACCTGACTCACCACCCTGCTAAAGCTCTGGGTAACACTGAATGAAAGGGGCTTTTAATTCATATAGATAAATATGTGTCTTTAACTGCTTTTTCTCTTCATGAAGAAAACTAGATTTTTGTTCTGAGCAGTGTGGATGCTGTGGGGTTCTCATTCACACTGCTCAGCTCCTCCAGCCCAGCTGGAAGTAGATAAGGATACAGAGGATACAGCTCCTGGAGAAGAGCAGGATGGGGATTTCTCAGTCTGACTAAACTCCTGAATTATATCTCACTGTAGGAATTTATATGACACCTCTGTGCTTCAGTTTAAGCCTAAAATTTAGCCCCAGGTATTCCAAAATCCTCTGTGGTTAAACCCTCAGTGAAGCACAGACCAGCTCTGAGGGCTGAGTGATACAGAGGCTCAGAGCCAGAGGGTGACAAAGGAGTGAATTTCACCAATTAAATCAATACATTCCTACTCATTGCATATGGGTATTGTGAAGCCTAATTAATATATAGTTGCAAAGTGGTTTGAGTTTGTTGTTAAAAGCCACCATGAAAACATGAACTATCATTAGCAGTTGAGTGGCATCATTAAATGTGCCCTGAGGAACTCACCACTTAGGACAGAATGATAAGCAGTGATCTTGATTTATCAACTGCTTGAACACACAAGTTTTAAAAATTATTATCATAAACTTCCTCTTTGGAGTATCTAAAGTTCACACACTTATCTAGGAGATACCTGTCTCCATCTTCACTGGATTTGGTCTTCCCTTCAGCAATCACTGAGAAAGGTTTTGCTTACCCCTCATATTTCTTGCTCTTTTTATGCTTTAGCTGGACATAACTGTCTTTACTCCCTGACTTCATAATCTCCTGCTTCCCAGCCAAACTGTGTAGCTTTTCATGGAGTTGTGCTGTTGAATGCTGCATCATTAAGATTTCTCTCTGCTGCTTTAATAAAAGCTTCCTTTCTTGATGGGCCGCCCTGTGGACGTTTTGGAGGTGCTGGATTTCTGCCTACACAAAGCAGAGAAACAAAGGAGCATTACAGAGTGGAGATAACAAAGAGCTACAGCTAAAAATATGTATAATGTTTCTTACTATAGAGCACTTCTAATCCCAAAATACTCCAGAAATTCAATACATAGGTTTCTTCCATTTTTATTAAAAAATTTGCAGTTTTATTTTTCAACAGGGGTCTCACCTGTGAAAACTGATGACAGGTAATGGGATGTTTTGATGGGGTGTCCATCAAATGGTGAGACCTAAAAATTAATTGTCTTCAGATCACTCAAAACTACAAGGTGCTTGTGGTTTGCACTAGGAATTCCTTTACTTAAATGAGAGGTTTGCACTATGTAAGGGGCAGGACAGAAATTTCCTGACTGCCAAATGTAACTATGAACCCTGCATAGTGGAATAACAGGCTATAAAATTACCTGTCAGATTAATTTAATATATTTCAACATCACAAGCATAAATCAGTGGAAACCTACATTATATGATCTGTTTGTTATGGCATAAATAGAAACATTCACAATAACAGTGAGGTAGCAGAAGAGAAAAAAAAAAGATGTTTTCTTTTATCCAAGATTTACTGACTGCTGACTTTGGCACAAAACCCACCTCACTGTGGGTATGTAGGAAATATGCAGAATAATGGATGCAAAGTAATTTTTTTTTACCACAAACCCCACTTGCTCCAGCAACTCCACTCCTCCCTGTGCTGCATCCTTCCCTGTGGATATGAGATGAAGCCCAGCTCCTCTCACTGCAGCATTACCTGCTCCTGTTTCAGCTCCATCAGGATTTTGTGCTGCTTTGCTGTCGAGGCAGAGGCTCCAGTACTCTCCTGCAGGTTTTCCAAAACACTGGAGATTACAAGGATAAGATCAGAGTCAGATAATTAAATGCCTTGAATTTATGGATGGGATGGGAGCAAAGCTCCTCTCAAAGCAGCTGTAGGTATGGAAGGCTCTGCAGAAAGTTCTGATGGGCTCGGAAGACATGACCACCCTGGGCTGTGGTGGCTGGACCTCTCCCGAAGCAACTGGAGCATCCTGAGCACCGGGGGGCTCCTCACAGTGTCTGAGCCTGGTCAGTGCTGAGGGACACCCCTCACCCTCCATCCCTGAGGGATTCCCTCACCCTCCATCCCTGAGGGCTCCTCACAATGTCTCAGCTGGGTCAGTGCTGAGGGACGCCCCTCGCCCTCCATCCCTGAGGGACACCCCCTCGCCCGCCATTCCCTGAGGGCACCTCAGCCCAGTTGGTGCCTCACATCACCACAGAGGAGGCTGCAATAGAAGCTCAACTCTGCTTTGGAGACACTAAAACCATGCAGGCTCCTTTCCTCTCCTCATGCTTTACTTGCTACATGCTTCCTAAGAAGATTTCACATTTATTCTGTTCCCCTGAAAATAGAAAAACCAGTCCTGGCCGAGCAGGCCTCCACCGGTGGTGCCGCCGTGCCCCTCACCGTCTCCGGTGGCCCGGCCAGGCCAGCCCAGGCCTGGCCCTCTCCTGCAGAGCCTTTCCCTGGAGCTGCAGGAGCAGTGCCTGCTGCCCAGCCTGCAGCTCCTTTCCCCTCAGACACTGCTCCACCATGGCCAGGCTGGAACCACGGAAGGTGCCGGAGCCTCTGAAGTCAGGAACGGCTGCGCTCCACTGGGGACAGAGCAGAGTATCGGCGTCAGCAGGTGAACAGTTTGATAGAGGGACTAAAATCAAAAAAACCCAAACAAACCAGAGAAAGAAACACCCCTCAGACTGTTTTGATACCTGGTGTTACCTGGTTGTTGGAGCTGGCCAGGTCACTGCTCTCTCCAGAGTTGTCCCCAGTCTCCCCGTGGGACAGATTCACCCAAGGTGACAACAGATCCAAGGTATGATGGCTGTGCAATTGCTGCCTCTGATCTGCTGGCACAGATCCCAAGGCAAAGAGTTAATGTCACCAAAAATAAAATATCTGAAAGGAAAAAAAAAAAAGAGACCCAAAAACCAATTCTCCCAGTACAAGTTAATATCCATTTTTGAGATAAAGGCACCTTTGGTAAATATGTGCCAGCCAGGCCTGTGCACTGCTCTCACCAAGAGCCAGAAAAGTCACCCCACAGCTGTTCATTTCCAGGAGCAAGGTATGGACATCAACCTCCCTTACAAGTGAAATAATGGTAAACAGCTAAAAATTTGAAAAGGGGCCCATCAGTAGGGTAAATAACTCTCAGCTCCCTGGTCTTAGAAGGGCCAGGAGTACAATAGAAGATGGCCACAAACATAAATATTTAGTCAAAATTTACAAAATTAGTTAGAAATTTGCGTTCCAGGCCAGGTTGAATGGGACATTTTCCCAATACCACTAAATTCTTTAGCTTCATGTTCACCTCCTTGAAGCACTGAGCAATATGAACATCCTCCTCGAGGCTTTCTTTCTTTCAATATTTTGGGATCCACTGGACTGGGATCTCTTTCTATCTTCAATGCAGAGTGTCTCAGGGAACCCATCTCTTGATTACTGAAGGTAAGAGAAACAGAAATATTTTCTTATTGCAATCAGAGATATTATTTCAATTCCTTGCTTTCACAGCCAAGTCCTCCATGGAGATTTAATCTTTTCAAACCAGAATGCTGCTCATTTTTATGTGATACTGAAAGTTTTACCTGTGCAAAGGTGCCTTTCTGGTAATTGCATCCATAAGACCCTGGAAGCAATTTTCAAGTCTTTATGCCACTTTAAATGAACATAAAAATGTGCACCTACAGTATTCTAATTTACATCAAGGGGATTATAGTATTGGAAAATGAAGAAAATTATATTTTTCACACAAGTTTCAGAGGGGTTTCTACTTTTTTAAAAGAGCAAGATATCCCAGAAAATTGGAAAGGTATTAACACTGTAGTACAAGTATAAATCAGAATAAAAAAGACTATAGTGCAATTACTTTAGTGCCCCAAAATATTTATGTAGTTAAACCACAGGCCAAATCTTTGGAGTGCCTCACTGTATCCTGCCTCCTGTACCTGCCAGCAGCAAGGTCACCTTCCAGCCAGTGTCCTCTCTGTGTCTGCTCTTTGTGGTATGGTCTTGTCACAGGAGGATCACTGCCTTTAGAATTCCTGCTGTCCTGCACACACAGAAATTGTCACACCTTAATGGTCCAGTTGGAAAGCAAAATATTTAACCCTTTTTTCCTCACCTTCATTGGGAAGCCTCTGGTTGTAGATAATGCTTTTCCTATGCCAAAAATTTCTAAAGGGTTGATTAATTAATGGGCTGGGAGAAAACTCAGCATATGAGGGTAAGCAGGTGCAGCAGCTCACAGATTGCTGTGCATTTAGAACTGCTCTCATGAGAGGTGTTAACCCAGCATCTGAAATCATAACTTACCTCTGAACTGAGCTGCAGCAGGTCCCTCAAAAACCTGTGGCTTTCCTCAACCTCTCGCTTTGCTTTCTCCCTCAGCACCATAAGCTGATGTTTCTGCTGTTTCTGCCGGAGCTGTGTTAGGAAATGACACATTATAAATGGTATCTTTAACGAGGTGACACAACACCTGAGAGCTGGGGGGCAAAGGGCAGGACAGGAGCTGCACAGCCAGCTCCTGCCACATCCTGCTGCCCTGGGCAAGCAGCACAAACGCTGCTTCGCCTGCAGCACAGCAACATCTCACCCACCAGAGATAGACCAAGGTCTGCAGACAGCAAATTAGGTCTGGCACCTCACTTTTACAGTCCGTGGGGTTTATAAAGCTGACTGAGATCAGCTGGTGCCAACTGATTATGGCCTAAGCACACCTGAACCAGGGGATAGGAAGCACCTTTCCACCTGAGACAGCAGAACTGGAATTCCCTTTTCTCCTTACACAGATTTGCCACTGACCTTCAGTTTGTGAACCAGTAGTAGGGAGGTTTGCCTCAAAATGTCCAGGTGGCTTCTGTGTTTGTCTTCCAGCTCTGTGCTGCCAAAATCTCCCTCACCTGCAGAAATTTAGGGGCTCATCACAAGGGGAAAGTGTCCATTGTTCCAACTGCATTTTCCTTTCCAATCCTTCCTGGGCCTATTTTTGGAAGCCTCCCAAACCTGATATCTGCCTTTATTCCTGAAATAACTTCTCTGCATACATTTACTTCTTCTACCATAACTGTAAAAGGAAAATGCCAGTACCTACATCCTGTCAAGAAATGTGTCAGCATAAAATCCTGCATGTATTGGGAACTGGCAGGACTTGAGGGTCAATTGAGGAACAATTCCTGTTCTAAGCCTGAATTTTAGCATGTTGGTTATTGCCAGTCTTGGTCCCACTGCTCCTTTGCTGCACCAACAGGACCAGAACCACTGGACACAACAGAAAAACTTCCCAACCTTGTGACAAGATTTCCCAAGTGACAAAAAGTCACTTCTTTGGGAACTCGAGCAGCATCCTGCAGGACCCCTCCATCTGTATTGGGATGCAGGCTGGTTCCTCACTCTTTTGCCATAGGGGAACACAAACCTTGGGAAAAAGCTTTCATTTTAAAGTGGGGAAGTTTTCCCTCTTGCTCCAGGTGCACTTTTTTCACTGCTTCTTCCTCATTGCACCTCCCCTGCCTGTGTGTGTGACAGTGCAGCTGATATTATGTTTACCAGCAAAATGTTCTTGGCTGCTTGAGCTTCTCAGATGAATTGCTCAGCTTATGCAAACAGGTTGTGTGTTTATTCTGTGCTGTGCCACTGTCACAGCAACCAGAGTCATAAAAGAATTGAAGTGTGGGTCATAAATAGAAATAGGTTTGTCTTGAAAACTTGAGATAAAATCTCTGTCTCTATCCAGGTCACCTGAATCCAAATTACCCCATGGTGCAGGATAAGCCCATGACATGCAGAGTTTGTTTTTCCTTTACAGACTGAAGGGTCTGTAACACAGGAGGAGCAGAGATGTGGGCTTGTTTGCATACCAGGATGGGTTTTGTGTTTATGTGGGTGTGAGTGAAATAAAATATTAAATCTTTGAGCCTGGTACAGATTTTCCATCAGAATGCTGCTCTGTTTTTATAAACAGCTTGATTGCAGATTTCACTTTCCTCCTACAGTGGTACTATACGAGGCTTCTCTTAACCCTCTCCTTTTCAGAGTCAACAGACTGGATGGAAATCTCATCCTTTATTTTGGCAATGGGCTTTTCCTGGTTTTGGAGGGTGGCTTGTAAAGACAAAATCATACTAAATTATCTAGACGTGCCAAATTAAGAGTTCATCTTTTTAGAAAGAATTTTTGTTTTAGCCAGTGTTTCTAATTTTGAGGACTGAGTCAGACTCTTTTATGCTGATAGTTAACTAGAGATGATTTTGTGCAATGACCTATTTAGGGAAATGGAGTGGATGAAAAAGCTGGGGTTTGTACAGGGAAGTTTTATTAGTGGTTTTAAGCAATGCAGTAGAAAAAAAGACAAGTGAACAATTCTTCAGTCGGTCCACAGACAGCACTTTCAAAAGCTCCTTCAATACTAACAAATAAGCTCATTCTATAAAAAAAAAGTTACAAGCTATATTTATTGATGCTAAGTTGTCTGAGTAGCTTTTAATACTAATATCTGGGCCAATCAGATAGATGATCATCTATTAGGATATAATTTAAAACCTGACAAATATTTTAAATTTGTTCCTCTAAGTGAACAATGCTCTTGTTCTTCTGACCAAAGCCCAACCAGTGGTATTGACCTCAAAGTGATTAAAAAGTTTGCTCTGATCTCTTTTCCCTCCTTTTGAATGTAATTTTCCTAATTGTGGCTATTTCCAGATGCATTTCTTGTGTTGCAACATCCTGCATTAAAGAAAATACCATCTGGCTAAACTTCATGTCCTTTTAGGTGATGATGAATGGCATTTACTGCCTACCCAGATAGCTTCAATGTGCATACACTCAGCCTTGTGAAAAAAAATGCTATTTATTAAATCACTTTCCGCTGCACCTGCAGAATCTCAGCAAAGCCCTGTAGAATCTCCCTGACATATAATTAAAAAAGCCAGGCTAAAAGTCTCATTTTTCTAATCACTTGAAGCAAGGCAGAAGCATTTACTGCTGCTTTACTCAAGGACAGCTTTTTCTCTTTCTGCTCATGTCAGCAATCAGACCAACCCAGTTATTATAAAAAGACATACTTGCAAGTTTAGCTGTAAGCACAACTTTGCATTATTGCCTGGAGGTGTAGGAATATGGGGTGTAAAATGTCCTGAAATCCTGCTGTGGAGTGGAGCACCAGATCCAGAAGGAATTGTCCCACTTGTCCCCATTTGTGCAGTCCTTCCCCTCTCAAAAATTACCATGTCAGCTCAAGTGCTTTATTATTTCAGGATGCTCTCCAGGTAAGGTGAAAACCACCCAGAACTCAGCATTCTCTGTGCAGGAAAGGAGCTGCAGTGCTGACAGTTAAAAGGGGAGGAAGAAAAGAGCTTTGGTGACTCCTGATCACAGCTGAGAAACACAGCAGGTCCTTCTCTCCTCTCTAAACACGTCTGGTATATCCCACTTGTCACTGAAGAGTGGCTGCTTACCAAACAAGGGGATTAATGTGCTGCTCCTGTGCTCTGCATATTTTGTGTTTATATCTAAATCCCCTGGTGTGGAGGGCTGGCCTGAGTTCAGCTCCAGGCCAGATGTTGCAGCACATGGCAGTGCCTCACCCTGCTGCTGCCCCTTCTCACACTGAGCTGCAGGGCAGCTCCTGGCTCAGGATAGCAACAGAGCTGGGCCTCGACCTGGACCTAACCAGAATCCTGAATTTCCTTCCTGAATGGTCCTTCTATTCCTCATCAATTACTGTAAACTCTCTCAGTCAATGACAGCATCATTGCAGACAGCTCCAGAGGTGCTGAGAGCTGGAGCTCCCTGGAGCTGTGGGAAATACAAAACACAGCCCAGGTTTTTGGGAGGGAACACAAAGAGCTGCCTTAACTCAACACTCCCCATCAGAGCACAATTAGCTGGAGCTATGCTGATACATTTCTGTGCTTGTTCCACTAATTTAATAATTTCTCCCTCTTCTAGAAGCAAGAAGGCAGCTCCCTCTAGTGATACAAGAAAATATGTCAATCAGCAGTTCAGTGGAAAGATGACACATATAAATACATTTTCCTTGTAGTTCAGGTTAAAATACTGCATTTCAAGAACAATGGCAACACTCCATTTACTTTCCTAATGCAAATTATTTTAAAGCAGTAGCCATGATTAAGTATCAATATTTAGAAAATACTTTTTAAACAATTAGTTTCAGCTTAAATGCTGTTATCTCTCAAATACAAAAAAAAGAAAAAAAAAAAAAAAAAAGGAAACAAAAAGTCTGGTCTGATGAAATGAGATTTCTGGCTCATTCAGTCCAGTCTGACTCAAAGGCCATTCCCTAAACTGTAGGAAGGGGCACAGGCAAAATGTTGGGGTTTTTTTAAATCGTATGGTCTCTTATTTAATAGAAATGCAGAAATTTGGATCCTGTGGGCTGTATTCAGAGGACATGCTGGAGTAGCAAGGAAGGTATAGCTCACGTCCTCAGCTCCCTGTGGGAGAGCCCTAGTGGTTTGGCAGGAATGAAAGAAAGATTTTACACAGTGGTGTAAAATGCAAAGCCCATCTTTTCAGCTCATTGCTTATACCAAGTTTTGTGCCTAAGCTGATGAGAAATTCATGTAGATGCAATGTGAAATACTTCCCAACGCTACCTGTGGAGACAATTTTTGTTCATGAGCTTATAGGATTTGCAGTTCTGGGTTTTATACTGGCTGTGTTTAAAAAGAAAATTCAACAATTCAGGACAAGTTCACTGTCTTACCCCAGGCAGTAAAATATTTTGTGAATATCTTCTTCTTTCTGCTTTAAGACTAAATTTGTTATTTTGCCAAGTGTGTTTACTACAGAAACTCTTTCTTTGGCACAGCAGTGGGTGGTCAGGTGACGTGTGTCCCTCTGAAAGGTAAATATGTGCATTTGGCAGCAGTTGTAGAGTTACACCTCATTATGTTGCGTGTGCACGGTGACTTCTGTGTCCCCTGAAAGGACAGAGCCAACTGCTGGGCAATGCCTCCGAGCAGACAATGCAGCCTGAATGCCCCAGCCCTGCTCAGGGTGCTGACAGAGCCACTTGTGACCCATATTTCAAACCCACATTGTGTTGAGCATGACAGTTCTGTGCCTCCTGTGCAGCAGCGTGGCCGTGGTGGGAATATTGCTTCCCAATCCTTGGGCTGGCAGCTCCTGCAAATGCTCAGGGAAGGGAAAGGTCTCCCCTGGCAGAGACACGAGGCAGCAGCTCCTATTGTTCCTGTGGTGAATAGTGGATGGTTGGGCCTTGCAGAATTGGGGCCCTGAGTTATTAATAGTAAATAAATAGGTTGTCTTTGGCTTCGGGTAAAACACTTCAGACAACGGCCTTGCTGCCCAATCGTCTGAGATCCCCTCCTGGTCCCTCGGGGGGGGAGGGAGAAGCACAGTAAACAATGCTGGCTTCTCCACCACCCCAAAATCCAATATGATAGTATAAAATGTTGTGAGGAAAACAATGAAGAATCCTTAATAAGAGCAAAGGCTTTTTGTAAGTACCCTCTTCGAGGAAAGGTTATCTGATCTTGTTCTTTTGTCTCGGAAAAGCCCTTAAAACAATGCACCATCTGCTCCTGTTTGGTGGGAGCAGGCAGGGATCTCCTCAGACAGAGCAGTCTGCACGCTACTGGTCTGCTTTTAACCCTTTCAGCCACAAACTTTCCCTTGTTTCCTTGCAAACCTTTGCTCCAGGCAGAAGTGGCCATGCCCTGCACCCCTGGCCAGCCCCGAGCACCCTGCAGCACATCCCTCCATTCCCCTGCACCCTGCCAGTGTCCTGTGCCTTGAAGTCTCTTGCTGTCCAATATCCCACACTGCTAGGGTGGGGTAATAATTGTAAGGCTCCCAGAAACCTTCAGATGAAGGTGGAAATGTGTCCGAGCTAAATGAGGATTGTTCCACCTGTAGCTGTCACTGTGAGCTGAATTCACACCTGTGACAACACAGCAAAAGCAAAGAGCTTCTATTGCATTTTATGCAATTTTAATACTAATGCCATATAATCTCTTAGATTGTGCATGGATTTGAGAGGAAAATTTTTCATGCACCCCTTTTTCACCTTCAAAATCTGAAAGAGAAGCAGGTATTTGAAATTCCCCCTCGTCCCAGAAGATTTTTCAGCCCTAGACAGAACCATCAGCAAGAATTCTGTTCATTTTATTGCCTCAGCACGAGAAATACTTTGGGAGGGACAGTGACCCTCTGGGAGATGCCACCTTACCCAAGTCCTGCTCAAAGCTGCCAGTGCTCAGAGTGGCAGAGGGCTGGAAGCTCAGGCTGTCCCAGATCCTCAGGCTCTCTCCAGGAGATGGGTTGGCCATTTCCTCTTGGTTCTGGATTTTCAGAACAGTCTCACATCCACATTGATGCCTCCGTGCCGTGAGTTCTCCCTGCGGGCTGTGTCAAGGTAACAGCAAATATTACTAAGGTTTTCAGATGTGTATAAAACAATCTTTTGAACTTAACCCCCCCCCTCCCCACCAGGTTATTTTATTTAAACAGAACTATTAGGTTTTGTCAAATGGAAACAAAAGAGAAGTCATACCTGGCAATGAACAAAATCTCCTGTCTTGTACCTTGATGTTGTCAGAAAAACTAACAACACTCATTTTTACCTACTCTAATTACTGCTCTGAAAGAACTGGGTATTTTTCAACCTGGTGGCAAATACAAACAACAACCTTGCAGTGTGGAAGCTTAATTTATGAGGGTTGCATTGTACAATCTGTGCCATTGTTGGGACTTGGTTGCACAATCCAGCTCTGAACCTTGGCAAAGAAATTTGTTTAGAAACACAAAGTCCTGAACTCTGTTCCAGTGTTTCTGGGACTTGTGCTGAGCATGGCTCTGGCCCAGCTAAAATCTGGGAATTACATATATTTTAATAATTCAAAATAATGTCAGCACCAAGTCCCACAGATGAAGCCCTCAGCTAACTGATTTTACTTTGTTTTGGTCTGTAACTATCTGAGCTTAACTAAAAAGATTAAGAAAGGAGGTGTGAAAATGGGCATTTATTGATCAAGCCTCAGCTGAACAACACGCAGGGACACTGAGACACTGAAATAGTGACAGATGTTTTCTTTTTTATACAGAAAAATGAATGTGGAAATTTTTTTTTTCATTAGCAATCAGCTTAGGGAAATCTTATTTCATTTTTCTCATTAATAAGCTTTTCTTTGTTTTTCATGACCCAGAAACTGCTAAAACGATTAGTACAGCTTCCACTAACACGTCTTGGATGTAGTCTTCTGAAAGTAGGAGCAAAGGTAGATGAGAGAGACAGAACAGAGGAAACAGGGATTTCTTACACAGCAGTTCTAATATTTATTGGTAAAATGCGCTGAGTTTTGTCTCTGCAATTGTGTTGTGATGGTTTTTTAGGCACTGTTTTCTTTGGCTCTTGGGAAATGCCCACTCTGCTTGGGGAGGCTGATGCCAGGAAGGGCATCAGTGGAAATCAATGCAGATTCTATGGAAAATACTGAATTTCCTGCCTGCCCTCCAGACACAGCCAGCTCTGCATAAATCACCACAACTCCCACATGAGGCTCTGTGAGTTTGCACTGAAGAGAAAGCATTGCTGAGTCCACAGGAGGATGCAGAGCTGTGCTCCAACAGGTGACTCCAGCCACCACCCTCTGTCCCAGCCCCTGAAACCACTCAGAGCACTTTCAAATCTGAACTTACAGCAAAAATGGAATGATTTTTTTGACTCTCGAGAATGTAGCCACTTATAGATGCAACTGAAACAAAATAAGATGGAATTGCCCACACATTTTCTGGCGGTTTGGAGAATTCCCATCAGTGAGTCATTTGCATCAGCAGCAAATCTCTGCCAGCCGCCCCTGCGGATGGGGGAGCAGCCGGGCATGAAATGGGAACATTTCTTATGGAAACAGGCACCTGCAGGATTTTGTGCATGAACATGAGCTGCTGTTTTCAGAGCTATAATTGAACATGTAAACAGCAAAGTGTGCTCTTGAAACTGGCTGTGGAGAAGGTCGTGCTCAAGAGCGCTGGGTTTGGAGTGCTGCATGTTTTGTATTTGTGAATGAGGCCAGCACACAGTGAGCTTTAACAGGTGGCTTTGTTCAGATGAGCTATTGTGAAGAGAGAACTTGGTCTGTTGTAGCCAAATGTGGACTCCTAACTCCTTAGAAGTGAAAATCAGAGCACAGACCCAACTCAGCTGCTTTTGCCATCACATTTTCTAACCCAACTTTAGTTACATCAATGAGAGCTCCACAGAAACAGGTTTACAAGACCAAGAGCACAGCACTGAGCCCTCCTGTTAGCAGAGCCTCTGAAGTGTTGTGTGCAAGTTAAGAGACAGGCTCCCTTCACTGCTGACACTCCCCACAGAGAGTTCGTGCACTCAAAGTGCAAACGTTCCTGGAGCAGGAGAAATTACAGCCCTGCAAAGTTCTTCAGTCACCTCCTTTGAGCACACTGGTGCTCCTTTATCTGGTGGCTTTCTGTCAGATTTGATCTGTAGTGAATCTGTTGATACCAGATCAACTTCAGGAATAATTTGATCACGGGAGCCTCACTCTATGTGCCAAAGGACTCATCCACTTTTGCTTCAGGAGAGGTGCAAAATCAGACTCTAGATTATATACAAGTAAAAGCTGAGGGCAAAAGATGGGCTTTTAGTCTGAGCCTTTGTATTAATTATGTACTTTACCAGTAGCTAAGGAAGGGTTGGGCATAGGGTGGTCTTTCCTTTATATTGTCCCCCCACTGTCACTGCTGCTGCATCACAGGGAGCCCTCAGCCCACCAGGAGATGAGTCTGGAGTCATTCACAACACAGCCACACTTCTAATCTCTAAATACAGCGATATTTTATCTGCAAGTAGATCTCTTCATCTTTTGAAGCAGCACTTGCAAGAGGCTGTGATTTATTGTTTGAGAGGTTTTATTGGTGGTTTTTTCAGTGATGCTCTAAGGACTTTCTGATTCTGGCTGCTTTGCTTTATCGGTAATTGCATTGTTCAGCAGATCGGTGCAATCCGTCTTGGGTTTGATGCTTGGTTTGATGCTTGTCCCTTACAGCTGGGGGGCTGTTCCCGTGGGGCCCAGGGGGTCCTGCACCTACCACCATTCCTGGGAATTTGGGTGGTGTGAGGACAAGAGTGATGGAGCCCACGGCTGCTCGGCTGTGCTCCCCGAGGAGCAGTGGAGACACAGCTCTGACTCCCTCCACTGCACACTCTGAGTGCCCGCTGCTCATGTTTTGTACATTTGCCATTTCTGTGACACAACAGCTCCATAGTCCTTGCAACTGATCTATCAGAGCAGAAATCAGCCCAACCTTTGTGACTGTGGTGGTTGTGCACAAATAACAGGGGTTTAACTCTTGGTCATTCCAGCAATTACTCCTCATAACATTGGTAAGCTCATCTGTCTGCACCTACCTCTCCAATTTTCGTTTTCCTCCTGTTTACTTTGTAATGTAAAGCTTCAAAAAAATCTCCTTGAAAAGAATTCTGGGCCCAGGTGCGCGCTCGGTGCCGCTCCGCGCCCGCGGCTGCGGCGCCCTCCGGTGGCGAGAGAGCGTCATGGCAGCGGGCCCGGATCCACTGACCGGGGCCGGGATCCACTGACCGGGGCCGGGATCCACTGACCGGGGCCGGGATCCACTGCCTGGGGCTGGGATGTACCGGGGCTGGGATCTACTGACCGGGGCTGGGATCCACTGACCGGGGCTGGGATCCACAGACCGGGGCTGGGATCTGTTGGATCTGCGATCTACCAACTGCAGCCGGGATCCACTGGCCAGAGCCAGGGATCCACCAATAATGGGATCCACTGCTCCCAGGGAAAGCACTGCTCCCAGGAAGCCACCGGACCCAGGATCCACTGATCAGAGCCAGGGATCCACCATTCCCAGGAAATCCAGCAAGCCCAGCAGGATCCAGCAGGAATCTACTGCTTCTGTGAACCAGCAAACCTGGGATCCACTGACTGCTCCTGGGGAGCTGCCTCTCCCAGGAATCCACCAGCCCCAGGAACTCACTATCCCCACTGTTTATTTTAAGTCTGTGTGGCACATTTAGCAGAGGATAAAACATCTGTCTTTGTTTACCTTCCAGTGAGGAATCTGTGAGCTGGAGAGGCTGGGCTGCTTATTGGCTTTTCCTGCCATAGACTTATGTCCACCTTGAAGCCCTTATTCACAGGGAAACCTTTTAAAAGGCAAATGAAGACATTTAATAAATATGCTTTTCGTAGAAATGAAATGGCCCGAGCTTTGGCATCTATTCATTGCCTACTTACGTGTGAGCACTTCCATGCAGCTCTTCTTATCCACAGGTTTTACACTGCATGGGTTTAGGTTTATAATTCTTTTACTTGTGGGAAAGCCTAGGCACCAGAAGGCCAGAAGGTGACATGTCCAAAATTGGTGGCAAAGCCACAGATAAAATTACAAGATGTAGTTTCACATGTGCAAGGAGAGGGGAGGAAAGTAAAATCTAGGAGAGCCACTGCTCAGGATTTTCCAAGGCACAACATTACCAATAAATAGCTGAGGGGAGATGAAGCTTAACCCCTGCTTGTAGTTTTGAAAGACCTGGGCAATGTCACCTGAGCATCCCTGTTGTGTCACGTGGAAAGGATTTACCTTGCAATGTGTTGCTCAGGTCTCCTGCAGGGCTGAGGTGACTCTGTCCTGCACCATGAGTGATCCAGGGCAACTCTTCCCTCTCAGCATTCCCAGCAGGCAGAGGAGTTGGCATTTCCTTCTGTCTGTCCAGGACTGTTGCTCCCTCAGTGCTGCCCACCAGGCCAGTCCTACCCAGTCCATGACATTCCCTATGGGATGTCACACAAAGCACATCAGGATCTGTGGTGTCCAGAAGCATTTGTGCAGTCGTTGTCCTCTCTTGCCTATCCCTGGAAGTCTCAGGTTCTGGGACAGAAGGAGGATCCCTGTAAAGGTCCAGAGTTGTCTCTGTTGATTGTTTGTCAGCAGAGGCTTTAATCCAGGTGGCTGCACTCAGCTTTTTCCTTGCCACATCAATCTTTTCTTCCAGCTCACTGGACAAGCTGTGAATGGCTCTCACTCGATCCTGTTTGCTTCTGTGTGGAGACAGTCCAAAAGATGAGTCCTTGGAGGGAGGTTTTGCATCTTTCTGAGGAACAGAAAAGCTCAGAGGAGATGAATGTAGAGCTGGGGGACAGCAGTCCCTCAAGTGTTCACATTTCAGAGGACTGAGAAAGCAGCATTCAGATTCCAATGCTGCTGGAGGACCTGATGCCTCTCCTTTTTTAGGTGATTGAGCTGTTTCTAGGAGTTGATTCCTGTTTAAAAAAACAAGAGAGAGATGTCTGCAGTGTGAGCTGAGAAAGGCTTCCTAGGATGCCTTTTATGTCTGAGTACCTGCCTCTGTGATCTTCAGGTGGTAGAGGAGAGGATGTTTCATCCACCCAGGCCATGAAACTCCTTTCCAGTACTCCCCCACTGGTTTGCTCCTGAAAGAGAAGAGCCCAGCAGTGTCAGCACTCAACAGCTGGCAACAGAAGGGTAATGTTTGGCTTTTATTCCACTTAATAATTGGCTTGTGTAACTGGAAAACTCCTCACACCACACAGCAAACCTGTTCTTTTAGCTCAGGCAGTGGAGATTTCCAGGTTTTTGGCCTGAAGTCGAGGGTTCCAGCCCTACTAATGAGCCCAGCATTTTATGTCATAATTATAAACTAATTGCCCTGTTTTTCTAGATAAAACTTTTTCTCCCTGGCACTTCAAAGCATTTGTGTGGAGTGTTTCATGTCCTACAAGGTGCTGCACTGATCAATGAGGGATTTCAATCTGCCACTCCTTAGGACTTACTTGCTCAAATTCACACTGAGGGTTTCCTTTGGCAAAACCCGTGTTCCCAATGGGTTTGTGCATCTCATCAAGACACAATTTCTTCCCAATAGCTTCTTTTTGTTTCCTGTACACTTCTTGCAACCTCTTCTTCCTCGTCTCTGCAGCCTGTGCCAAAGACTTTTTCTCTTCGAGGATTTTCTTCTTTCTTTCTGCCTTTTTTCGATACATAAATTCCCGAACACTTTCAGGGCTGTAGGGGTGAGGTTTTTTAAGGTTTACCCTCCTCTTTGAAGGTTGCTTAAGGTTTTCTTTCTCAGACCCTTTCTGTCTGTGAGGAGATGCACTTTTTTCTCTGCTGCAGCTTCCCGAGATGCTGGGCTTGGCTCCATCTTTCATTAATGACAGTCCAGGTGAAGAAGAATGGATCCCTTGGGACTGGTGTTTCACAGCATCTCTAGGGAGCCTGATATGTCTGTGTTCCTCACAGGACTGGCTCTGGAAGAGAAGGTTCCTGAGTTCTTGCTTTGTATCCTCTGTGGATGCCCTGCTGCCCCTTTCAGCCTGGCTGGGAGCAACCACAGCACTTTGGGTTCCAAGGCTCTTCCTCACAGGTGCATTTCCCTTCACTCTGGAGCTATTTTCCATCACTGGCATTGCTCCAAGTCCTTGACTTCCTTCCAAATGTTCTGTGGGAAAGATTTGGAAACAGCACTGGTGTAATTATTTCAGAGGGTAACAATTCCTGTATCTACAGTGTGCATCTCCCAACCTGCTTCCTACTGCAGCTCTGGGACTATTTGCATGTGTCTGTTGTAGTCTGTGATATTCAAGGGAGAAGATAAATCTCTAAAGGTGAAATTTGAAGTGGCAGTGGCCAATTGTTATTAAAGAAAGGTGCTCAGAAGGGCTTGGAAAGCTTTTGTTTCACTTAGGGTTAATAAAGCTCTTCTTTGGGGGGGAGGTGCTCCAAAACAACCAGTGCTGTAGAGGGAGAGCTGTACCAAAAATCTTTGCTGTGCTCTGC
This sequence comes from Aegithalos caudatus, assembly GCA_013389925.1. Taxonomy (NCBI): domain Eukaryota; kingdom Metazoa; phylum Chordata; class Aves; order Passeriformes; family Aegithalidae; genus Aegithalos; species Aegithalos caudatus. Next base: position 118,010 of record WEIU01019301.1, read on the forward strand.
TCTCCAATTCTGCTCCTCAAATGTGGAAGTGGAGGGGGTGGGCCCAGCAGCCTTCTAGCCAACTTCTGACCTTCTCTCCATGCAGAAACACTGGGTAGATTCACACCTGAAACAGACAATTTGTATTTCATTATTAAAGCCCCACATGTTCTTTTAGAGGCTATTGTAACTCTCTTAGTCAAGTCTATTTAATGGTGATTTCAGGACTCACACTCAAGGGGTGGGGAGATCTAAAATGTTTCAGTCAGAGCAGGTTTAAAATTTTTAAAAAAAAATGTTGGTGCTACTTTGATAACAAAAAGTTTTTAAAGCCCTCAAACTTTGGAGGCTGCCAGGGTTGTGAATCAGATGAGTTCATGAGTGTAAAATGTGAATGTTCAGTGCTTTCCTAAGGCTTTACCATCAGCAATTATATAATTTAACACTTGTAGTGTGTTCACACAGCTCTTACAAGTTTTACTCAGAAATCACTGGCTCCCAGTGGCCTCAAGAATACTGAGAAAAGGTCAGGACTTCCTGGGTACCAGCACATTTGAGAACAGAAGGGAAGGAGATAACCAAATTATTCTTTTCTTTGTGATTACTTCAAACTCACCAGAGGAAACTAATTCGTTTTTAAACTGGTGAGAATCAGCAGGATGTGGTGTGGAAGAATCAATGGAGGATACAGGACAAGGGACAATGTCTAATGCAGAAATAAATGGTGCAGAATGCAACACAAACAAATTACTCTTGCTAAATAGGTGGTGTCACATAATAGACAACATTTATCACTGTTTTACTTCATAATTTCAGATTGCATTCACAGCATGCCAATACTTGCACAATTATGTATTTATTGCAAACACTTCTCCAGCATAAGGTGGCTGAACAGGTATTTAGTGGGTTTTGCATGGAAATTCTACCCCTCAAAATCTCCCCCAATTAAAATACTCAAGAGGTTGTTTGGTTTTTTTTTTTGTTTGGTTTGTTTTGGTTTTTTTTATAGGAAAGATTTTACTCAGAAATCAGCCTCAGCCTCAGGTTATGTGGTTTAGTGCTCAGTCAATGGACTGAGTCAGGCTTTCCAAGCTGCTGCTCATAACTTGTCTGTGTCAGGGAAGCTGCTGGACACAAAGGATTTCCCCAAGGCTCAGTGCTGCCCTGAGATTCCCCTGTGCTTTGGGAACAGGGTAAGGCAACATCTTCTCCTCTCTACCAGCCAGCAGCTTTTATTTCTTCATTTGCAGCAGCCTCTGAGATGCTCTGCAGGCTCATGTGAATCGTGTCCCAGGGGAGATAATGTTTTTCAGACAAGGAAGAGCGGAACTCCCTGTGGGGCTGAAGTCACTTCCTATAATCCCATGGACTTCCTTTGGAAGGAATAATCACCAGATCTGTGCATGGTGTTCACAGCAGGAACACAGAGGGAATTGCCAGGATCTGCTGGGCTCAGGAGGGCTGGGATCCATCCATGTCTTTAAGGAAACACCTTGCTGTGTCACTTTGTTTTGTGTTTAGCAGTACTAAAAATGCATTTATTTTGTACCCTGTCTCAGCTCCTCTGAATGCACCAGACAAATTAATGTGTGGGTCTAACAATCTTTGTCTCACCATGTTGTTTATTTCAATGAAATCTTCTTTTTATCTGCATCATGTTCATTAACTACAGCAACTATGATGCTAAAGTTCAAGAGCAGCCTGCATTCCTGATGAGAACAGTTGATAGAAGAAACTCCTTTGATTTAAATATTCTCCTGGGTTTTTTCCCTACCTACGAACAGATGAATATTTTATAGCCGTGGTGACTTAATTTTTTGTTAACTACAGCAAATTTATAATTCATCAAATTTCCTGAGTACTCTGGCTCTGACCCCTGCCCCTCATTCATCTCTTTGTAGCCCTGCCTTGGCTCTTTCAGTGACAGAAACTAATAGCCAATAAAGACACCATGACACTGGCAGTTACAATGATGAATGCTTCACGTGGCATGGTCTTATTATGACCCACTCTCAGAGGAAGAGCAAGCCATTTTTCAAATAATCCATTAAAACAAAAAAAAAAAAAAAAAAAAAAAAAAAAAAAGAAGGAGGGAGAAGGAAATTATTACATATTTCATGCATTTTAAATCATATTTAGGGATTACAGCACATTATGCTGATAATTCCATCTGGATTAGAGAGCTTGGATTTCTTTTTATTTCTGCTTCACACAAGTTACTCAGGAACTTGGCTGGTGTAAAGTACAACCCACACCACTTCCACTTCTTCCCCACAACATCTGAATGCAACCATTTCTATGCAAAACTATAGCATTAAATGTTAAAATGACACCAGGAATTCAAACCTGCCCTTAGAAATACTTGTCAAATAAAACTGAGAACCAGCAATTGAGACTTGGATAATTCATCTGACTTTTCACTGCCTGCATTTGGTCCCTGCTTGGCAGGCCAGGAAATCCCTGCCTTTGGTGGCATCCTTAAGTCATTAGGGAAACAGAACAGAATAGGTGACAGACAGCTCTTCCCACCGAGGATGTACGAGTTATTTTTCATTTCTGACGATTTTTAATCCTGGCAGGTCTGGAATTCAACTGCTGCGGGCAGTTCTGTCCATCAGTCCCTGTAATTTCTCATGGTTTTCAGCCTTACCTTTCCCTGCCACTGCTCTCTCCAGAACACAGGACTTGGATGAAAGCTGCCTCTGGTGTTCTGTTTTAATTCTCCATGCTGAGTGCCTCTTTCTTTGGTCTTTAATCAGGAGGTGAAAATAAAACACACAAAAGAATTAGTGTAGCTAAAATCAAACTTTCTGAACCCAATAATCCCATCCCAGCCCCATTTTGGAATACAAAAGCAGGAGTCTTTATTGAAGCTGGTCACCAAACATGCAGGGCTCCTTCTTTATTTCATTTTTTGTTGTATAGGTGTCCCAGCAAAGGAAGCAATGGCCTGGATCCATCCCTGAGGCTCCATCCATGACCCTGTCTATCCATAAAACACAGTAAACAGCCCTGCCCAAACTGCTGCAGCCTGTGGGTGCAGTGGGACACCTTCCCCTAATGTCTCTGCAGATCCAAGCCAACCTCTCCATGCAGAGCAAACACTGAATACTTGGGGAAGTTCCCAATTTTGATATGTCATTGCTAACCTGGGATTTTGGGGCTTTTTATAATCCCCTCCTTGTCCAGGGATGCTAAATCCTTCTCTGCCTGCTATTCTGTGCTCTTCCTCAGGCAAGGAGAGAACAGAGTTGGGTTCAGAGCACTAAAACCCAGAAAAACCAATGTTTGAGAGCCATTAGGCTGCAAGGAGCTGTGCAGATGCTGCTCTTCAACAGCTGAGCTCCTGCATGTGTGGAAAGCAGCATTGGGCTCCCAGGGCTGGGCTGCAGGTGCCTGACAGAGGCAATTCTTGGCAAAGCAGCTGTGACACACTTCTTTCAGTAGTAGAGCACAGGCAGACAAAGTGCACAAGAGGCAGCTGAAATGAGTGTCTGGAGCTGTTAATCCCCAGCCTCAGAGTCTGTGTCTGTCCCACAAGTCAAACAGTTTGTCTGGCATTTCCCTCCCTCACTTACATAAAACGCTCTGGGTTAAAAACAAACTAAGCAAGCCTTCCCTTGGGAATCCCTCAGCCTGGATTGTGGCTCTGGCTTTAGGAGGGGTAACATCAGGCACTGGTGACAGAAAGTGCTGCCTGATGCAGCTGGGAAGGGACACGTGGCTGCCACGGACCTGAGGGCAGCACCACAACATCCCTGCAAAAGGTGGCGGGGAGCAAATCCAAGGGAAACGCCCCTGGAAGCTGGCAGGGTGTGCCAGGGATGCCAGTGCCCAGTGAATTAACACTAATGCTATTAGAGCAATGAGATTTATTACGTGCAGCTTTTCAGCTCCTCTAGTCCTGTATTCCCTCAGTAATCCCTCCTGGCTGAGGCTGCCGGGCTGGCCCCGGGCAGCTCCCGACTCCACGCCTTGCTCCCAGCAATCCGAGATCCTGAACCACACTAAACTGAAGTGACAGCTGTAGATGGATGGTTCTTCAGCCCCAAATTTAGCAGCAAAGCAGGATAAGAAGGTCTAATAATATTTGCTTTCAGATCCACTGAATGAGCTGTTAAATCCCCTGTAAGGCCTCTGAACTACACAATTCCTGCTTCAAGTACCTGTGGTGCCTTTCCTCACTGCTGCACTCCCAGTTCCTATTCCACGATTTATATGTGGTAAAAGGAAGGATGTGGGAGGAAAGGGGAGGGAAAAGGAGATTTGCAGCAAATTCTTTACTGTTTTGAGGAAATTTGTGAATTTGTGTGTGCTGGGGAGTAAATCCGGTGGGGAAGTGAACTCAGTGAGCAGGGTGGGATGTACAGCACAGGGAGGTTTGGAGAAATACATGGATTTAGCACAAGAACATGGGTGATAGCCCCCAGATACCACAGGGAGGAGTGAAATTTTAGGGAATGCCCAGTTCCAGCCTTTCTCCATAGATTCCAGACCATCACTGACCTCTGTGAGCTGGAGCAGGAGGAGCAGAGGCCACTCTGCAAACCTTTCTTTTCAGGTCTCTCTTTGGCAGGGGGTCTTTAGCAAAAACCAGGAGCTTCTGCTCCTGGGGTGATGCTTGCTGCTTTCTCTTCTGCTCCTGGATCCTCTTCTTGAGCTGCTCTAACTTGTTTTGGGGTGATTTTCTCCACAGTTCTTCCAGCTTCTGACCTCTGGCCTTGCTGGGTGTTGAAAGGTGGAATGTAGGAAGCAGGAGAGCCATGGGCATGGAAGTGTTGCTGCCACATGGAACAGAGAAGAAACTGCTCCCTGCAGGGGAGCAAGGTGGGAAATTCAGGGAGCAGAGAGATTTTTCCTTCTGTGCTGGGAATCCTCTCCAATCTCCCAGCTCCCTGAAATTGTCCCTTCTTTGGCTGTCCAGGTTCTTTGCAGGCACCCAAGTCCCAGGTGAGGTTTTTCCACCCACAGCCCAATTCCTGGCAGGGCTGCAGTGTCCTGAGGCTGCCCTGGGGGACAGAGGGGACATTCTGGATGGGCCAGGGCTCTCAGGCAGACAGCTCTGCGAGCGAGCAGGGGAGAGAACAGCAGAGATTCTCTCTCTGCAGAAAAAGAGAAACAAGGGTCAGTATGTGGGATTCAAAATTATTATTTTGGTCAATACACTGACAGGAATGACTGCTGAGTTTGTACATGTGCTGGTGGTGACCTCAGCATCTCCACAGAATCAGCATTTTGCCACTCACCAGCAGTCTGGGAAATGAGGATAATATTTGGGAAGTACAGTGCAAATTGTGATCTGATAGGAGACATTATGGGCATGGGCAGAGAACTAATGTCAGGCCCTTCCTTCCTTCACTGCCCTGCTGGTCACAGCTGAGGGAGAAATTGTTTGGTGACTCTTTTGTTCCTTTTTTTCCCTAATAAACAGTAAGGTGCTAAACTTTTTCTGAAGTCCTGTATCCCAGAATTATAAATCCCTTTGTGTGTGCCTTCACCAGCCCCAAGTGAGTTCATCCCACCCTGCTCAGGTTATTATTTACCTGTGGGCTGCAGCAATCTCATTGCTCTTTTTCTCACTCAAAGCTGTTTCATCTTTGTTCCTCTCACCATCTACAGCACATCAAAACTATGTCAATATCAAAATGTCAAAAAATATTCCTTAACCATTAAGTTCAAAGAGCAACTTTGACTGGGGACAATCCCCCCCAAAACCTGGCCCATAAATATTAAACAAATATTAAAGGCTGGCAGCTGAAACTTCCCAGCCAATAAACCACCTCAGAAACAAATATTTAACAGATGTAAAAATAACAAGTCTGTTCTTGTCATTAATTCTTAAGAACATTCTGGAACTGGGTTAAATTTCCTGCTTTTTTCTTCTCTCACTTCATCTTTTAGAAACGATTTTAAACACATTATGTATTTCCTGCCAAAGTTAGCAAACAAAACGCTGCATTTACATCACTTCAGTGGATCTCTAGGGAAGAAACCTCAGAGGAGAAGCACAGGGAGCTTTCACTGTGCTGTAGCTGGTGGGTGTTGATGCTGCAGCTTTCTCTTGAGCTCTCCCCAGCAAGGTGTGACTTCCTGTGCATTGTTATATTTTGCTGGGAACAGGACAGAAAGCTGATGAAAATACACACTTGCCTCAACAAAGAGGGTTTTTCACTATCTCCTGTCACCTTCCATTCCCTCCAGCACCAAAGCAGTCCCATCTCAGAGGTTTCCCAGTAACTCAGAACTCACCAAAGCTCTTTTCGTGCCAAAGCTTTCTTCTGGCTGCCTGTGATTTGGCACTGCTCCACGTTTGATGATAAAATTTGTTTTCAATCCTTTGTAGCTGTGAAAAAGCAGATTTTTCTTTTGAAAGGAGACATATGTTTTGGGTTTTTTTCTGGAGTAGCTTTTTGCTGGCATCCACTGCTTTTCTGATTAATTTTGCAGCTCCTAGTTACTGTGTAAATACTGGCTTGTCTGAGCATGTTCCATGTGGTATTTCCTACAGTTGGAAAGAATGCAATTGACTGGGAAGATAAGAGGTGAAATCACCTCTCCTTTATTTACACTTTGCATGTGTGTGTGCCTCAGATTTTTACTGATTTTTTAAAAACTGCTTAAGCTGGAGGTGACCCCAGCCAAGAGCAACTTGAGCAGTGGGATGCTGCTGCCAGACCTTTGCTGTGCAAGAACACCCCGTGGATTTGGATAATATTCTGCATTTATCCAAGGAATGTCAGTTTTGATGGCAGCTGCTGTGCTCACAACTCCATCATGTTCCCTACTAAGAGGATGATAAGACAGGGAGAATTCAGAGGATGTCCCAGCTGTTGTTCTGCTCAGACATGAGCAAAGCAAAGCTTTGTCTGTTCTTGTAATGAAGTTTGTGAGTGTTGTGAAATTGGGTAAAACTCCTTGCTTTTCCCCTTATTTCCCCTTATCTCTTTGTTATTTAGCAAGTTAAGAGGTGATGTGTTCACTGGGAAAAAAACAAACCAAGTGGAAGGTTTACATTGCTTTCAGTTACAACATTTCCATGGAATTCAGCTGTGGAGGTGGTGCACAGGCAGCTGACACAAAGAGGTAAAGGTGTGTGACTCCAAGTGGTCCCTGAAGTGCACATACCACTGCTTTGGCTTCTTGGAGGCTCTTCCAAGCCAAGGCCACAGCTGTGGAATCAAGAGAGGAAAGACATTTTAGCTTCACTTCACTACTGACAGTTTCCCCCTCATGCCCAAGCCAGGATACATCACTGAGCTGGTGGATGAAACACAGAACTGCTCCTGAAAAATGGTGTCTGGGCTGCTTTTGTATCTCAGCATGTGCTAAGTTCCATCAGCTCTCTGGGCTGTGTTAGTGCTTATTCAGCAAAATCCTTGCTGATATTAGCACACATTTAAAAAAGACTGAGCTGAATTCAATTCAGTCCTATCTGTAGTACTTGCTTTAAAAAAACCCAAAGAAACAACCCCACACCACACAGGATTAATTGTGAAAGAATGGCTTGTGTCTTTTTATGGAAAAAAAAAAAAAAATAAGTGCCATATCAAATAGAGAGAAGCTCCTGCTGTGAACTCATTGAATACACTCGACAGAAACTGAGCTGTGATGCTTTCAGGCTGAGGAGGTTCACAGAGCAGGTTTCTTTAGAAAGCAGCATGAAATGAGGGGTTGGTGTTGCTCTAAGGGCTATGAACAGTTACAAAACTGCTCAGTGCTCTCCAAACTTCAAAATATTTGCTCCATTGTGCCTGAAGTCACACAATCCAGATTAAACTGAAGTCTTTCCACAAGCAATAAATCCCAGGTTTAAAAGAAAGTTACCCAAGTCTCTGCTACGACTGTGCAGAGGGAAGTGGAAGCTCATTACCCACGTACCAGCTAGAGGATCCAGTTCTCCAGAGGCAAAGCTGTTCTCCATCTTTCAGCTCTGCTACAGCTCTACTCACTTGGTCTCCATTTCTGAAATAACCATGCAGAAGGACAGGTCACTGCTGCCCTCTGAGAACAGCCCAGGGTCCTTATATGCTGATATAAATATACATTTTCTCATGTCTTATTGCTGACTGTCCATAAAGAGCCTCAGCATTTACATTTTTGTGGTATTTGCAAATGTTCCCTGCTATTATTCATCTTCTCAATCTTGTGAAGGACTCTTAGGAGAGACAGGGATATGACAGAGCTGGTAAATGTCCTGCTGTGGGTCAGTGCACTTTGCAGAGCTGCCTGGGAACTCAGGAATGGTCAGAGAGTTGGGAAAATCAGCTCCATCCATCCACCCATCCACCCATCCATCCCCCTGTTCCTGCCAGTTCAACACTTACCTTATGAAGCCTCAGCCCTGTATGGAATAAAATCTCCACTTAGGAGCTGTGCAAAAGCCCTTTGGAGATGATCTGCAGACTTTCAGGAGTGGCTGATCCCAAAGGCACTTCCAAAGGGAGGCGCGAGAGCGATCCCAGCACTGAACTTCCCATGTGCTGCTCCCTCCCGGGCTGAGCCAGCCACGGGCTCCAGCTCCTGCCACCAGCAGGGAACAGAGGAGGAGCCGGTCCCAGGTCAGTCCCTGCCCTGCCCGTGAGTCCCGGGAGGAGGGGGAGGACCGGAGGAGTCCCACCGGCCCTTCCAGGGCTCAGCCATCCCCACCACACCTTTGTTTGTGCCCTCGGTGCGGGGCGACAGCGGCCCCAGCGCGGGGAGGGGCTGTTGGGAGCAGAGGAGAAAACAAACAGCAACAAGAGGAGCCTGAATGCTGATCTCAGCTTGCAAACACGTGGCAAGGTGCCAGCAGATTTCGTGACAAGCCCTTGTGTCCTTTCCAGGGCGTTCGGCATCCCGGCAGTGACCACTGGCAGAGGGCAGGACAGGGTGGCCAGCCTGGGGCCCAGGTGGGAGCGGCTCTGCACTCCTGGGATGCCAGGGCAGGGAGAGGGACCAGATCTCCCTGAATCCTCATCCCAGGGCATCTTTCCTCATTGCAGAGGAGCACTTTCCATTCCAGAGCATTTCTCCTCACACCTTCACCCAGCGTTTGATCCTGCTCTCAATCACACCCGAACCTCTGCTTTCAAGAGAGCAGGAGGCTTAATTTTTAGTTCTATTTATGGCAAAATTTAAGAAAAAAAGAGAAAAGTTTCTGGTCTTTATAAGCAAAAACTTGATAATCTAAAAGAAATGTATACTAAAGTCTCGGGTATATATCTCACTTATTTTAAGCGTCGCAGTTTTTTAAAGTGTAAGTATTTGAAATCTGGGCTGTAACCATTCAGGTTCTCCAGGTTCTGGGTTATCCGGAGGGAACAGTGTGATAAACCAACAGCAGAGGGCAAACGCAGCCTGCACACCGGAGCTGCAGCATTCGGTGTTTGGAGCCTCCCGGCCCCGCTTTCTGTCGGGACAACCCAAGGGAGGGGCAGGTGCCACCCTGGACAAAGACAGCCCCGACTGGGAAGCAGCAGCAAAGCTCTCACATCATCAACAATTCCCTTTCCTTTTCATTCTTTTTATGGAGCATCTGATGGACTTCAGATGGCTGTGATGTCCTGGTCTGACAGTGCATTTCTTCCAATCCCTCAAAATTACCTCTGCAAAGCCATAAAACACCTTTCTTCTTACCCCACTTACTGCTGCTATGGGTTGAATTTCAGTGACTACCCCAAGAAAATGCTCTGTATCCTCTTCTCCCACTGCAAAGCAGAGCCAGCTGTGTGCTGTTCCATCAGCATTTTGGTTTATATTGGATCTGACTCCTTTTTTCCTGGCTTATATATTTAATTATTTGTTCATTCTTTATAACTCTACAGATTTGCTTCTAGCAGCAATGTTGGGATTGTGAGTGTTGGTTATTGCTGGAAAGCACTCAGAGGGTGGGGTGAGACCCTGGCACCACATCCTTCCATGCCCATGCATCCCTGTGGTCTCTGAGAAGTCCTCTTGAAGAAACAGACTCAGCCTAATCTAATAAATGTTCCTGCTCAGAGCCTGTGCTCAGATATCCCCAGAATTCCAGCTTTTCAAGCCTAACCAAACAAGGAATTCCTGAGCTGCAGAAAGTTCCCGTTTCAAGCTGTTCCAAGCCAACGTTCTGGCCTGATTAGAGGTTTCAGTGCTGGGAATGCAGAGCCTGTCCAAGAGGGGAGCCACAGCTATTCCAAGTGATAAGAGCCCTAATTGCAACCTCAGGGCTCGGGGTGGAACTCAAAGCGGGGAGAGAACACAATGTGCAACCTCAGCAGAGGGAGGGACACGCTCAGGGAAGGTTTGGGAAGATGGGACACTGGGACAGCCACCAGGAAAGGCCAGGGCTGCTCCCAGGCTGCTGGGATGTGGTGGGAGAGCCAAGTGGAGCAGGGATGTCTGTGCTGTGACAGGCAGAGCTCTGCCGTCCCTCAGGTCGGACTGGAGTCGATTTTGGCTCCGTGTTTTCTCAGCAAGCTGTCGGAGCTGACAAGAGCCAGGAGAGTGACAGATTGCCACTGTGTTGTGCTGCACATCTTGGAGTGTTAGACCACAAATCTGCTGAGAGATGAAGTGAAACCTATCACTGGGCCAAATCCCATTTCTGCAGCATGTGAAACTCCCAAGTCAGGGAGCCCGGTGTGAGCTGAGGCAAAGAGGAGCAAATCCATCAGGATTTGTATTTTAGATCTGTATGAGCAGAATGAGCCAGTACTGAACAGTTCTGTCCTGCTGACCCCACAGCTCCTGTCTCATGGAACCAAGGCAGGAAGATGCCCCAGGTTTTCATTCCTCTGGCATTTTTGAGGCACCAGCCCCCAGAACACTGAATTTCCCCCACTGAGATATTCCAACTACCACCTACTCATTTTAGCAAATCAGACAACGGGCTGTGGCCTATTCAGAGCAGCTTTTTCAAAGGAATTTTAGGCTTTTTTGGCAAGGATATTGCAGAGTTTCTCATCTAAGAACCAAGGGAGGTGCAGCTGATGCCCCACATGGGTTTGTCCCATGGGGAGCACATTGTCTGGGTTTGAGTGTTCTCTTTCCAACCAGCACTTCCCCCTTGCTCACACGATGCTGAATGAGGCAAGAAGTGTCCAGCTCTGCCACACTGTGGCACTTGGAGCTCCAGTGTGGATTTCTGGTGTTTTTGCAAGGCAAAGGCAAGTGGGTTTGGTATTTACTCAACCCTGTACAAGACTGTTTGGAGTCTGAAGGTTTGTTTGATATGGACTCACCTCCCAGAGGCTTCAGTTTCTGTTGCTGTGCACTGTCACTGTTTAGGAAATATTTCACCCAGTAACCCACAAGGTCTAGCAAAATTCAGGAAGTGCAGATGTATGTGAACCAAAACCAGAAATTCCTCCTAAGTCTTGGTGTTTTGAAATTTTTGCACCCTTCAGACATGCTCCAAGAATCCTACAAACAACCCACAGCTCTGGCACACACACTCCTTTATTCTCTTGCTGGTTTGCTCCCTGTGCCTGGCTTGGTGGGAGTGCTGTGTGTTCCCTCACTTATGGGAGGGAGTCCAGCTAAAAGGAAAGAAAGTGGTATTTCTTTGTTGGTTTTTTTTTTTTTTACAGTGCCTGACAAAGCAATTTTCATGTTAAACCATCGTCACAGCAATTCTCAGTTAGCAAACAATCGAAGCCCAAATCTAGACTTTGATTGCAAGCTGGATGTGACATGAATTTTGTAGTGAGCATATGGAGGGAAGAGGCAGCTGATAAAAAAACCCAAGTGCTCTGCTCTGGAGTCTGACAGTCGAGGCCCTAATCCTGCACCCCCTGGAATCTGTGACAAAACACTCCCTGAAGTTAAAAGGGACAAAGATAAAGACACTTAATAAATTGGGATTTGATTGAAACCCACAAGGAGCTTAGGGACCACTAAGCTTTGAAGTCATTCTTAACAGTACTTATCATCTCTCAAATCAGCTGCATAGTAAGACTGAGACAATTGGGCTGCCCCATTGTGCTGGCTTGAAAGTAAAACCAGTGAGAGACTCCAAGTCAGAAAATACAATTTAATAGGAGGAATAAAAGTGAAATAAAATAAATGAAAATTATACAACCTGACACCCTGTTAGTTAGGGTGGTGGTAGCAGTCCAGATGAAGTGGTCTTGTTGAAGCAGTGATCCCATAGAAAGGTCTGGTAGCTCTGGTCCTCCAGGAGTCCAGCAGGCCCCTGCCCTCTGTGCTGTCCCAGATTATATCCAGGTGGAAATGCTTGGTTCCTCCCCCTGGGTGGAGCATCTCACAATGGTCTGATCTCATTCTATGAGTCATACAATGGGTCCTTGATTGTCTGTGCACAATTAACAGAGATAACACCCAGAGGGAGCCACCTGTGAGCCATGGGCAAGGCCTTGATGGCCCATGAACAGGAGATAGCCCAGAGGGAGGGGGCAAGGGAAAACACTGCCCCACCTGGTTCCAACAGCTCCTGAGGGTGGTGATAGAATACAGACTGTGGGCACATCTTACATTGTAACCTAGGACACCCATTAATGGTGCCATGTCACAGCTCCTGAGATAAGACACAAATTTCTTCCTCCACAGGTAATGTTGTGAGATATCAGTGTTCATGTAAAGCACCCAGTGATGGGGGAGGAGTCTGATTTTTGCTGGTACCACTGATAACATTTCCTCTTTTTTGTTTTCAGTCCTAGCAGATGAAATTCCTAATTCCTTCTCACGCTACTGGGAAGCAGCAGATCCTTTCCCCACGGGCTGTGCCATCCCCACAGTGACTGAGTTGCTCTGAGTGCTGAGAACAGCTCGGATGCAGGTGGGAGGCTGCCACGAGGCTGCCCAAGCTCAGGGAAGGATTTGCTGCAACAGAGACACGCTGCCTTTGCTTGGCTGGCAGCCAGAAACACAAGGGAATATCAAGCTTGTATTTTCCTACTGATGTCCTAAAATAACAGGAGTAATGTGTGTCAGCATAGAACCAGACCTTCAGAATATCTGGATTTTATGCTGCTTGCCAAGTGGTGTCTGGCAAAGGGCAAGTGTTCTCTTGATGTGCTAAAATACATATCCATCATCCAGTTATTGGGGGAAAGGGTGTTAAGATAGGAAATAGCTATCCATGGCCCATTTGGTTGTTTTTTTTTTTTTCTGTCAATAGGAGACTGTGAATGGAATCTAAGTGAAATGGGGGGGGCTGCCTGCACGGTGCAGTGGAATGTGAGAGAGCCCAGGATTGCCATGGAAACCCGCTGTAGTAAACGGGGCTCTCCAGCTGCAGGAGAGGATTTATAGTGCCAGGTCGGGAGTTGGCAATTTAAATCACCCATCTACAGGTAAAATGGCACATTTCCTTCCACCTTGTCTCCCTGCACTGCAAAGTGAGAAAGGAAGGGTACGTGGGTGGTGAGAATTACAGTACAGAGTGATGAAGTGTCTTCAAGCCTGACCTAAAACACTCAGGAGCTAATGTAAAGATTCCTGTGGATCTTGGTGGGGGCAGGAGCAGCCCCTTGTTCCCTGTGCCCCAAACCAGAGCAGCAGGCACAATACCTGTGTCCAGCAAGTTCAGAGGGACAAGAAGCAGAGTCCATAACCCACAGATTGGAGAGCCCACAGCTCAGGGATGCTCCCAGTTTGTTCTTTTGGTTTGGAGCTGGGGAAGACTCCGTCTGGTAAAGCTCCCAAACCAGCCTGTTACACCTAAAAGTGAGACAAAATTTGCTGTGAGCCCCAAGCTTTGTTCTGTAGCAAGGGATCAGATAAATGGGGAATGATTTACTGTGTTCAGATGCCCCCATTTATTGACACTCAAGCACAGTGATCTATGGAGTGCTGTGAGACAGCAACAACATTATTTTTGCAGTGCTGCCTTCATCACCATTTATTAACAGGTCCTGAGTGCCTGAGTCCATAATTTCCTGGATCAGACACCACACATCTGTGTGATCCCATTCCCAGATAAGGACAGTGGTTAAATCTGACTTATGTGGAAGCTCCATGGGCCCAGGGTGGGCTTTAGCTCCTCTCAGTTTAACCAACTTGCCTTTTCATTCTATCCTGTAAACCTCAAAATCTCCTGATTTACCACAGCTTAGTGTGACTGGATTGAAATATGCAGGTTGCTGCACACCTGGGTATATTTGTGTCACTAAACAGAAGAAGGAAAATTCCTTTTGAGCTGGAAAATGCAGAGTCCGTGGCAGCAAAATCTCAAAGCTCTGTGCACTCTGTGAGGCTGTTTTATTGTGCTCCAGAGCTGTTTCTTCATGTTTTTGTTCTGCTTCAACCTTTCAACAAGGCATCAAACAGCTACCAAGGATGGGAAGATTTAGCCTGTTCCTTCAACAAGAATGATACGTTCAAAATCCAAACAGTCTGGTCAAAATCTGGGAATTGGGTCCTCCTGTCCTACCTCTGCCTCTGCCTGTTTTGAGTCCTGCTCACACAGCAGATGCTGCCAGCCAGAATTCCACTCCCCTGCTGCATTTATTCCTCTCTGGAGTGCTCTCCTTGGGCCTTCAGCCTTCGAAATCCCTCCTTCCACTTTTCAGCTCTTTATAGCTACTCAGCAATTTGCAGGCCATTAATCTCAGCCCTGGAATCAGAGCTGCTCTGCCCAGTCCCAGCTGGGACACCAGCACGACTAGCAGAGGTTATGAGAGCAGAGGAGCTTTATAAATCCCCCTTGCTAAGAACAGTCCCTGGGGTTGCTGACCCTCTGCTCGTAAATTCACCCAATTCCCTTTGATTAGATTTGTTTCACCACTAAATGTCAACCCAAAACAGTGTCAGTGGAGAAGCAGCAGGCTAAGCCAACACAACAGGCCACATCTCCTGCCTTGTAACGCTCCATCAAGTCAGGCTGCCCTCAGATTTGCTGGAGTTTCAGTCCTGCTATTCCCTGGGATGCCAGGCAGCACAGTCATTTAACCCAAGATCATTTATGAATGACTGGAATTTGTTTGTCTGGCCTTATTTTTATTCTTTTCTCTCTCTCTCTCTCTCTCTCTCTCCAGATAATCACACAAACTAACAAAAATATTGCCTTATTATTGACAAAATGAATCTATATGGAGCTAATTGCAAAGGAAAACAGATACCAGTGCCTGCCCATCTCCAATGGAAAATCAACCCTGCATATGTTGAAGGCTCGATTCCCTACTGATGGAAAGTGGAGCTCTCCCAGTTTATGTAAGTAGGGAAGCTGACCCTGAGGAGTTTCTGTTTGCTTGCAGCAAAGGGTGGGCACGTCAGAGAAACAGCACATCCTGGACACCTGGGAATGATGGTTATTCAGGGGGCAAGGAGTGCCAGCACTACGTGGGAATTTGGTAGGAAAATGAGGGCTGGATTGATTTTTCTGGCAGGAAGACATTGAGTTTGTAGGGACCAAGATCCAGGCCAGGGAAATGTGCTGTCCTGTCCCAGCCCGGACTGGAAGGGCTCCCACTCTTCCCATTTGGGTTTCTATGACAACATTACTTAGCTCTGGAGTGAAAGTCAAAAGCAGCAGCCAGGAGGGAGGGACACTTTTTTTTTTCCCAAGGAAAAAAGGGGAGGATGGAGATTGCAGGCACAGGCTAACTCTGCCGTGCCGGTCTCAAACCTCAAACCTTTCCCTCGAAACCAGGACCGTTCTTTTCCCTGGGGGATGCAAACAGCAAAGGACACAAATGTTTGATCCCAGGGCCACTTGGAGCAAACGTTCCCGTTCATTTTTCCCCCCTGGGCATGCGGGCTGTTAATCACCCATGGGATCGATCCACCACAAACCCGGCCCTCGTGTCAGCCACAGCGCTGGGATGTGCCAAGCCAGGGAAAATATCCAATATCGGTGATAACTGGGTGAAACGAGAGCAGCGTTTTCACAGCTCACAGGGCAGGTTGTTTAATTAAAGACCTGGCCTAACACAAACACTGGGTGAGCGCTGCCAGCAGCCCCAGAATTTGTGTTTGAACTGCAGCATTTTTAGCCACCTTTCTTCCAGACACCACCTACTGCAGGCTGCACTCTGCTCCTGAAAAGTTAATTGTGCTGCTGTTTAATTACCTGCAATTAAAAACCACCTCTTCTTTCCAGACTGGCTCTGCCTGGCTGCAAGTTATGGGTGTGTCATTTCTCCTTTCTATTCCCAGAAAATTTCTTGTCTCTAGAGTTAACTCTCACCTAAGATTAAGTCAGATTCTAAACATCACTTAAGCAAACAGAGCCAATTCACCTGTAAATTTTGCATCACTGCTGTAGGTGATATTTACAGTCTTGGCTGCAATGGTGCTTTGATAAAATGTTGGATTGATAAAAGTGTTGGATAACACTGTACCAAGATTAATTCTTTTGGACACACTAGAAATTCCTTCATCAGATAATTACTTTTTGATGCATGTTACTCATTTTTCCATCCATTTAAAATAACTTACATTGATTTTTTCCCCTTTTTTTGGGTACTATTTTTAACAGAATGTCATGCAAGATTAAGTCAATTGCTTTGCAGAAGTCTAGATATATTATGTCAGCAGAATTATATTTATTAACTGGAATTATATGAAAGATTGCTTCTTTGATGAACAGTTTTCTGGAGCAAGGGATTGACATTCCTCAGCCATTTTGACTGCATCCCATATTAGCATTGCATCAGTACTGGATTAATGAAGTACTTGGGTAATCCCACTTTTATTTTAAGCTATTTAATAAAATCACAGAATCACAGATGGGTTTGGGTTGGAAGGGCCCTTAAAGCTGATCCAGGGACACCTTCCACTATCCCAGGTTGCTCCAAGCCCCATCCAACCTGGCCTTGGACACTTCCAGGGATCCAGGAGCTGCCACAGCTTCTCTGGGCACCCTGTGCCAGGCCCTCCCCACCCTCACAGGAAAGGAATTTTTGAGCCTTTGAAAATTTCCTTGTATTCTGTTATTTGCTCAAAAATCAGCATTAATGGTGTCTGCCAGTTACCAGTCCTAAAACAAGAATTACTACTTTTATAAAATGCTGCTTAGTGTTGCTAAAATATTGTCCCAGTATTCGACTAGAATGCTTAGAACAGTCTTATCCTCAAGTGCAAAAAATGTAGAAAAAAGTGTGTAAACTGAGCAGTGCTGAGCTGTAACTGGTGGTGATTTTGCACTGCCTTTCTTTGCTGATTGGGTACAGACCTGAGCCTGTGGTTTGGTGCAGTTTTGGTGAAAACCAGAATGTGTTTCCTGTCACCACATGCTGCTCTGGGGAGCTGCAGGACCTCAGTCACCTCGTGGTTGGTGACAGAGTCACTCCAGCAGCAGCTTCTGCTCCTCCCGCCTCCGATTCACAGAATTGTTGGGAGTTACATGGAAACAAGTCCCACCCTGAGTGTTTGGAAAGCACTTTGCAGAAGCTTGACTAAATAATGCAATTACACTGCAAATATTGACAGTCTGCTTAAAACAAACCCAAACGTGCTTGTAATTAATGTCAGTACCAACAGTTACAACTTAAAAGGAAATAAAGCCCCCTTCAAAGGTGAAAATGTTTATTTCCCCCTCTGGGCTTTCAGTTCTTAACACAAGACTGCTCTTTATTTCAGTCAATGCCAACAATAGGTTTTCCCAGATTTCCAGCAGAAGAAATTGGGGTTTTGTCTGTTGACTCTTGGAAATTGAAGTTGCTTAAACAAATCCACTGCCAACATTGTAAATAGAAGCTGATCATGACTGAGCTCTGGGATATTTGTCTGAGCAATAGAGCTTTGATAAGGTGCCTCCAAGAAAAGTTCCCTGGTACTGCTATCAAGGCTTCTGAGGCCAGAAAAATCCAGCATATTTCTGCTGAGCCCCAGGAGAGCCTCCCACTTTCCCAATGGGGTCTTGGTTGAAGCTTTCTTGGAACAGGCACCACCAGGCTGTTGGATTTTGCTGCAGGGACAGAAGAACTGCTCCCAGGCAGTGAGAAGGGATGGAAATTTTACCAAGGGATGAGAAAGAAGCAGAAATGTTCCTTGGGCATGTCCAGCAGACATCTCTGGGTGTCAGGGCCAGCTGCTCCAGTGCCCCTGAGGAAGCTGTACCCAGAGAGGAGATGCCAGGGCACAGAGCTCTGCCACAACATCAGCTCCTGTGCTTGGAACTTGCTGAGTTCCAAAGCCTTCCCAGGCACTCTGCAGAGTCATTCTGCTCTGAGGTGCAGAGCAGGATTCAGGGGAAGATGAGCTGCCAGATTGTGGATGCAAGGGATACATGACATCAGCACAGAGGCATCAGGACAGTCCCCTCTGGCCTTGCCTAAAAAATCCCCAGCTCCCCAGCAAGCCAGTGCCAGCCCACAGGGTTCCTTCTCATCAAACTCTCTACGAGGTTGGGAGCAAGGGCATTTTAAGGATCTCTTGCTATTTATTTAATGAAGCATTTTCAGTCAAGCTTGAAGGCTGAAGGAAGCGGATGAGCTCTGTCGCTTTGTTTGTCTCCTCTGAGGCCCAGAGGAACATTAATGAAAAGGAAATTCAGGGACATCAGAGACACAGGATGTATAAATATGCACAAAAGCAAAGGCCAGATCCTCAGGTGCACCCACAGGGGGATGGAATTTGTGAGAATCGCTGAGGTCTTGAGGTGTGTTTTCAATGCTGTACCATCAGAGAGGAGTGGGCAAAGAAAAGAAAGAGCCCACTGGCTGTGTCCCTGCCCAGGTTCTGGGAAGGGCTTGCATCCAGCTGTGCAGCCCAACAGGAATCTCACCCACCCCCAAGCTGGGCAGCTGAGCTCTCCTGAGCCCCCCTGAGCTCAGCAGTTGTGGCTGGTTCAGGAGTGCCTGCACACAGCTGAATTATTCAGAGGAGCTCGTTACTCAGAGCTTTTCCTGAATGTCTGTACTCCAAGAGGTTTTTAAGAGAGACAATCACAGTCAGCAAAACAACTCTTCACTCTCAGATGATCCTCTTTATTTCAGGTATGAATAATATTCCTGGCTGTGAGTCTCTATTACAGGTTATCTGCAGATTGTAATAACCTTTTGTGCTGCTACTTTGGAGATAAAATAATGGTTCCTCACTGAGTCCTTCCCTCTGATCAGAGGAGTTTTGTTGCCTTAGGACCAGTCTCAGTGGAAGGAAGGATTATAGAAGCCCTTGAAAACTGTAATTTCTTTCCAGGTCCTGAAAAAAAACAGCTGTGTGGCACAGCAGTTTTATTTAGACCTGTTCAATCTTTCAGCAGCATGGAGGGTTCTGTTCCCCAAGCACAGACATTGAACCTTGTTCTTAATTTGTTGTTTTAACTAAAGGAATAGCTAAGCACTCCTGCTGAAACCCATCCCTGCTCCCTTCCCTCTTTCCTGCGTGGCTCTGGGCTGTTTCGAGGAGGATGTTGTTGCAACTCATGTAATTATGCCTTATGAAAACCCCAAAGCCATGGCAAATGTTCCTGGTCCAGACAGGCCGTGTGTGGCCCCGATTTGCACACCAACCCTCAGACCCTCCAGGGGCATTTTTATTATTCTCTTTTTCTTTCACAAAGCCAACTCCTCTCTTACCCATCTTCACACTGCTGTCAGGCTCGTTCAGACTCCTGTGCTCGCAGCTCAGTGACACATCAGAGATCTCCAGCCACAGTTCCTTCCCCAGGAGGGATGGGGAAAGGTTGCTTTGTTATCTCCACTTTACAAACTGGAATGAGGCAGCACCAACAGTGATGTTCCACAGGAAAGCAGCCCTGACCAAGGCTGCACATCATCCCCTCCCTCCCAGATCTCTGTGCCTGTGGAAGAGCTGAATCCAAGCTGGAAAATACCCCCTGTGAGCTCTCATCTCCTGCACACAAAGGAAGCTATATCCACTGGGGGATTTTGGGTTTTTTGAGGCGCAAACTTCCTCTAAGATAAGTCTATCCCCATGTAAATTTACGGCTGTGAAACTGTTATAATTCAAGACAATATTGCTTCAGTTTTGCTGTGTGGCTCTTCTTTTAGGCTGGTTTTAACCCAGAACTTCCTTGCAGGCTATGTTTAGAGGGATTTAGAAAATGGAATGCAGGACAATAGCAAGGTGCTTTTGGAAGCTGCCAGCTTGAAAAAAAAATAGACAGTGCAAAGTCTGGTGATTAATCACAGCTGTTGCTAGAAAGAGATGACAATTACAGTGCCAGTTCTGTAGTGATTTCAGCTGGGATCTGTCAGCTTTGGAGCCTGAATTGCAGAGCTCTTTTTGCACACAAACCCCAGCAGAGGCCCCCAGCAATCCATTCCATGAGCTGCAGGAGAGCTGCCGTGCTAATTAAGATAAATCTTTGTGTTTTGGAGGGAGTGCCTGGCTCTGGTGTCTCTGGATGATGAAGACATGGAGGAAGCAGAGGGATGTTCCTATGTAATTCTTAAATGATTGGCAAAATTTACTGTGGACTTCTGTCTCACTGTCTTCCCTTGAGCTTTCTGTGCCTTCCTGCTCTCAAGGCTGTCTCTTCCAAGTGGAAGGAAATATGGCAATACTTGGAGCTCTTTCATCCTGTGTTGTGATAGCTTTGGGTACCAATTGAAAAAAAGAAATGTTAAAAATTGCTCAAGAAGTCTTAAGGATCCTGCAATCCTATTGCTTAGAGCTGAGATTCTGCCTGTTTGTAAGTGAAGGCGCAGAGACACTCAGGAACTGGGAGGAGCAAGATTTTGAGCTTTAAGATCGAAGAAAGAAAAGATGTTGGAGGTGCAGGAGTGTGTAAGGTCAAAGGAAAATGAACCCTGCACTGCCTTTGCTGGATTCTGGCCCAGCTGTGTTGTAGCCTGCCCTGTTCTTCAGGATCCATTCCTCCTTTTTTCCATTCTGCAGCAGCCTTTTCACCATCTAAAGATTCCAGCTCCACTTCTTGATCTTATCTGCACCGAACAAATCAATTCTCATACCTTTCTCTGGTAGGTCACACTTGTCACATTCATCTGGAGCCTCTCTAATTGCTCCAGGTCCTTCCCAACAATGTGCACACAGTTCACCAGAGGAATTAGTGGCATTTCTGAAGTACTGGGGTTTCTTTCTCTCTGTGCTCTTACAATTGTCCTGTTTCACTGCATCTGAGCAAGGGATCTGAGTTGTGGCTGAGGTCCAAATCCTTGCAGGGAGCTTCTTGGCATGAACAAGTAGGGTTAACCAAACCCAACCCACAGCAAAGTAATCGAATCATTTCATCTAATGAATTCAAATCTATTGTGACCCATTTGCCACTTGTACAAGAAGAAAGAGAAGCTGAGTTTGTCAGATGATAAATTATCCATTGCAAATTCATGAGTTTGAAGGCCAGAGGGGACCATTATGCTCATCTCAGTCTGCCCTCCTGCACAAGCCAGGCCCTGGAATTTGACCGAGCCATTCCTGTGCCATTAACGTGGGGTGACCCGCTTGCCCAGAGCTCTGTGGAACACCATAGATCTGGCTGGAGCCCAAACTGGAAGTTGGCCTCCTCCCTCCATTCCCCTGCTCTCCTTTCCAGCATTGTTTCTCTGAAGGGCAATTCCTCTGCCTTCCCACACTCCCTGAATGCCAGCCCAGTTCTGGGGCCCCGCTCAGCTCGGCATCCTCAGTGGCTGGGGCTGAGGAAAGGCTGCAGCAGCAGCAGCACAGGCTGGGTTTCATCTTTTGCACTCATGTCCTTGTCTGGAAGAGGGGGAGGCATGGACAAACACCCTCTCTGAAGTGCCAGAATCT
Source organism: Aegithalos caudatus (assembly GCA_013389925.1). Lineage (NCBI taxonomy): Eukaryota > Metazoa > Chordata > Aves > Passeriformes > Aegithalidae > Aegithalos > Aegithalos caudatus. Next base: position 139,583 of record WEIU01019301.1, read on the forward strand.
CTTAGGGCTGAGCAGTCCCACGTTTCTGTGGCTTGTGAAAAGCTGCTTTGCACTGGGATGTTTGCTGTTGTCAGTGAAACCACAAACCTGGGTGAAAACTCGCAGGTGTGAGGCACAGCGTTCCAGCCTGGTCCTTCCAGTGCTCCTTCCAGTGGGGGTTTGGTGGCTGCTTACTCAGGGGGGTTCCTTTTTTTGGGGGCTAATAAGGCACCCAGGACAGCACCACACCTCTGTGGGTGAGGAGCCAGCTCTCAGCAGGATGATTTCAGCTTTCTTTGCTGTGCTTTATCTACAGAATTGAGACTATTCCTAAGCTGAGACACAGACACATGTTTGTTTATGGTGTTTTGTTTCGATTTTAAAAGCCCAATCAATTAGCTCTTGGGAAAGAGGTTTTTGTGGTTTTACTAGTGGGGTGTTATTGATGATGTTCTTCTCTGAGCACGATTGGGGTTTACTCCTGAGAGGGGTTTTGAGCAGGTCCCCAGGGTGAAAGAGGCAGTAAATAGGCATGGCTCTGGATTCCCACTGACCACAGCATCGTATGTGTGCAGAGCAAGCTGCTGGAACTCAGGAAAAGCCACAGTTCATAGCTGTGCTTATTTGGGGGTGGGTCTGTGATGATAGTGATGTTTAATTTGCTGTTGCTGGGTAAGTGGCCCTAACTTTCAGCCAGGTTTCTGCTGAGTGACCAACTCCCTAACTTTTCCAGGACCATCTCAAGCCTTGGAGAACAGAGGGAGCTGAATGCAGTGTTTGAAGATGAACTGTGTCCTTCTCTAGGTGTGGAAATAAATATTTAAGGCCCCAAGTTTCAACAGGACATAGTTAACTGAAAGCAGCTGCTGTGGGCTGGAGGGAAAAATCCCTTTTCATGGGGGATTCCTCGCTATCAAAGAGAGCAGCCAGACCTTGCTCTGTGGCTGTGACACAGCCCTTCTGACCCAGCACAGCAAATGCAGCCCTGCCAGGTCCTGCCTGCTCCCAGCTGCTCATCCTGGCCGCCTCCAGGTGCAGACACTTTCGAAGATAAAAGAGCTTTGACCGAGCCAAAACCGAGACTCATTCTGTCTTTCAACAGCTCCGCCCGGGCAGAAATCAGCGATGCTGCTCCGCTCTCCCTCGGCGGTAACGAGCAGGTAACGAGGCTGGGGCCGCTCCCAGGTGAGCGCTGAGGCACTGCCGGGGCTGTCCCCGCGGGGATGTCACCGTGGGGATGTCCCCGGGGGAACAGGGGGGCTCTGCCGCCCGGGGCATGCCGTGCCCGGGGCTGCTCTGCCCGTNACAGCCCCGGCTCCGCCGCACGGCGCTTCTACTGCAGGTGAGCGGGACCGGGAGAGCCCCGAGCGGGGACGGGAGAGCCCCGAGGAGCCCCGGGGACGGAGCCCGGTCCCTTGGGGAGGGGACGGAGCCCGGTCCCTTGGGGAGGGGACAGAACCCGGTCCCTTGGGGAGGGGACGGAGCCCGGTCCCTTGGGGAGGGGACAGCCCGGTCTTTCTCGGGGGGACACAGCCCGGTCCCTTGGGGACACAGCCCGGCCCCGCATCTGCGCCCATCCCCGGGCCCCGGAGCGCTCGGGAAGCCGGAGCTGTTGCACGGGTGGGGATCCAGCCCGAGCGGAGCCGGGAAGGACGCGGCGCTCCCTGGCTGCGCTGGTGGGTGGTGGGAGCTGGCGATGCTCCGGTGGGATCCTCGGCATGGGCTCCTCTGCTGAGCAGGGTGATGCTCAGTGCTCCTCGGAGCTCGGCATTCGCATGGGAGGCTCCCGATTCGCACTGCAGAGACTTCGGGTCTCAGCTTTAAAACTGGGCGCTACAGAAATTTACACAGGGCTGGGAGGGGGAAAAAAAAATAGCTCCAGGCTGTTTGACGTTCATGGCAATGCCCATTCTCTTAATTTAGCTCCAAACTGGAAAAGACTAAACCCAAAGAAGATTTAATGAGTGACTCTGAGGCCTTACAGCGTGGTTCATGCTGTTCACCATCGCTGTGTTTTATCTCTCCTCTGGCAGTCTGAAGTGGAGGCGATGCAGTGGCTGGACTAGAGGGCTAAAAAAGCCCACGAATGCTTGAAGTGTATGGGATACAGTAGCTTTCCCTCAATTCTCTTTGTATGCTCTGCAGTAATTAGCACAGCAGCTAGTGGGTTGTCTGCTTTAATGAGTATTGGTTCATTAGGGAGGGCAGCAGGTGTTTCTTGGTTCTGTTGTGTTGTAGAGCAACTCCAAGGAAAAAGGAGGCAGCAGAGTTAATGTCATTACTCTGGGGGAGCTAGAGCTGAGGAGAAACCTGCTGGATTTTAACCAGACTTGGGCTTCTTCTTTCCTTCTCTTTGTTTTTCATGGTAACTTTTTGGGGACTAGATCTTGGTCACTTTTGCAAAGGAAATTTTAGGGGGAGGCTGCTTATCACAGAAGTGTGCCTGCACACGAGCACTGCTCCCTGCTGCTGGTGAAAAGAAATGGGAAGCACTTTCCTGTGGCTTATCTGGGTGGCTGTGGCAGGGCATGAGGGTTTTAAAAGTCTCTGCTGTGCCTTTTAGGCCTTGAAAGTGGGTGCTGGTGGAGCCACTGTCTGTGCTGCTCTGTGAGATTAAGTGGTAACTTAGTTTCTTCCTTAACTTCACTTTTATTGCTGTGCAGAAACTTGAGGGTGAATCCAGTGCCTCTGTCGTCTGGTGTGATGGGTGGAACCTCAGTTGACTGGGTGGCAAAGCCACAGTAACTGGTACTAAAATCTTAATATGTGGGGATTTCTTTTTGGCTGGGGGCATTAATGGAGGTGTAAGAACTGCAGAAGGCACCTGTGCAGGCAGGCAGTGCCAGACCCCTGACCTGGGGAGCTGGGGGAGGTATTTTCCTTCTAGGAAACGGGGCTGGGTGGGGAGAAACATGCCAAAAATGAAAGTGTTTTTTCATTTTATTACATCATTTAGTGTTTCCCTAAATTCAACCCCTCCTAAACAAAAGCATGTGCTCTGTTGTGCTGGCAGCAAATAATCTGGGTGCTGACTGGGCCAAACATCTCTTTTTACAGAGACTGGAGGCAAAACTTTTGCTACAGCAGTCACACACCACAAACCAGGGTGTTTCTGTGCAGCTCTGTGTCTGCATTTGCTCACCTTTCTGATGCCATTTGCAGCACACAGCTGTGCAGTTTCAGGGAGGACTTTTTGGGAGTCCAGGCCTTTGGAAGCTGTGACTCTGCAGGGCTGGTGTATCTGTGGGTCAGCTCCTGGTGTTGGGTCACTGCTGGGGCTGTTTGGAGTTGTCCAGTTCTGTCTTTGTGCTCCTCAGATTTGAGCTGGCCAAACTTTGTGTGAGCCTGAGTTACTGCTTTACCTTCCATGGGCTTTTGGGTGGTGTTAATTCAGCTCTGTGTAACCTCTGAGGACTTGTTGGGCAGAAGAGAGCAATTTTTGGGCAGAACTGTGGAAATACCTGCTGGCAGCAGGTGTCCTGCTCTTCTCCACTGCTGCAGGTGCTCTAACTTGCCTTTTTGTGCTGGCTTGCTGATTTTGGAGCTGTAGGAAGCACTGAATCCATTAAATGTGTCCCCTGGACTATGGAGAGTGACAAGTCTATGCTGGGGACAAGTCCACCATTGTCCAGATTTGGTCCCTTGCTTTTAAAAGGCCACTCTGGAGATTTCTGGGTCTGGGAGGGAGACATGGGAAAACCCTCACTGTACTGCACTGCCATCGTGGAGATCTTATTGATCCCACACAGAAAGAACATGAGATAATGCTGCAATCAGTCCAGAAATGCATTAATCTGGCCTGAGAACTCAGATAAAAGCACACCTTGCTCCTCCCTTTCCCTTCCCCTGCTCTCTGTTCTCCTGCAGTCTCTGTTTTCCAAAGCACTCCAGGCTTTTGTGATGTTTACAAACTTCCCTTGATTGTGTCACAGGCAGTCCCCATCTCACTCATTAGTGGCACCAGGGCGAGGACCTGACCTGAATGTGCATCGGGCAATTAGAGAGTGCTCTGAGTACCACAGCAGAGCTATGGGAGAGGAGGCTCCTTCCTCCTGTTCTGGCAGGAAAACTGGGATGGAGAAACTGCTGACCTTGTGACATGAAAGGCAGCAAGAGAGGGCACAGCTCAGCCTGGTGGTTGAGGCAGAGAAAAATGGGGTTTGCAGAGCAAACTGGGGAGAAAAATCCACTATTGGGGTGAACCTGTGTGTGGAATGGTTCCTGTTTGTTTTGTGTGTACCCAAGGAATGAAATACCATGAAATACTTTGGTATTTTCCTTAGTTCTTGTAAAGTAAACTCACACAACTTTTGGATCTGGACTTTATACAAGGCTAACAGCTATTTTCTTTCCAAGAGGTGGTATTTAATTGTATCTGCCCGAGGTGAAAATTAGCACCAGCAGCAGTGCTGGGTTTGGAAAAGTGCAATCAGCTTCCTCTGTGGGGTTGGGAAAAGGCTCAGGTGTGCTACCAGAAAGCTGGGAATGACCATTTGGTCTCTATTTACTCCATAGATTAAACTTGAAATTGCTTATTACAGTTCTGAATGCTGCTTCAGAGGTTTCTGAAAGATTCTGATTTTTCTTCTGTTGGCAGTCTCCACCAGGCAGAAGGATGTGTAAAACAGGACAAACATTTCTAAAATAGCTGTGCTGCATAATAGCTGGCCTGAGCAAAAATTATATGATAGCTTAGCAGGCAGGGTTGGCTTTGTTGACATCTGTCTTGGGCTGTTTTGAATTTCTCATTTGTACTTTCAGCACTGGGGAGTCATGTGGCCATCCCAAAGTGGAGCCAAGCAGGACATTGAGTGTCTACCTCAGCAGGGAGAGGGATCCTTCTGGGCACACCTGGGACTTGGTGCTTTGCAGGTTTCCCTGGGACTTGGGGTGTTCTTTTTGATTCTTCTGTGTTTCACCTGCTGGGATGTGGGGAGAGAAGCTCTGTCCCTGCTCCCATGGGACAGGGCTGTGCTTTGTGCCTGGCACAGAGTGATCCTGCTCTGCCTCCACCCTGTAGGTGCTGCTGCCACACAAACACTTCTTGTCCATTAATTGCACTCTGTGCACATGGAAATGCAGCTGAGGAGATGCTCTGCCTTCTCTCTGTACTCACTTGCACGTCACTGATTCAGGTTCTGCTGGTTGTGCCTCTCCTGGGGTGAGAGCAGTCCCTCAGGATGCTCTGTTCCCAAATTCTGAGCCTTGCATGAGACGTTTGTGCCAAGCAGACAAGAAAGAGAGCGTTGTGCCTTGGCCACGTGTTTGTGGTTATTTGAAGTTTGAGTCAGCTGAAGTCAGATCAGTTTGTGGCCTGAGGATGCTCCTCAAAGCCAGTTTCCTGTGAGATAAATGTTTATATCACACCAGAGCTGGATGTGGAAGCAGCTGTGACCCTTCCCAGCTGGAATGTTTGCTGTGAGGAGGCAGCTGTGCTACCCAGAGCTCCATGCCCAGCTACTCAGGTGCTTTTTGCTACCTGTTGCATTGGTCACTGGATGTTTCTCTCCTGGAAAAGCATCCCCAGGAGCTCATGGCCAGCAGGAGAGGAGGGACACTGGGAAGAGTTCCTGTAAACAGGAGATTTGTGTTTGGTGGTGACCAGGTGCAGCAATTCTATTCACTCCATGAGTGGTGGGTCCTGTTCAGGCTCCAGGTGCTGTCAGAGCTCTGGCTGATAGCACAGCATGAGCTGCTTATGCCACAGGAAAATCCTGTGTGTGATTAATTTCTGTTTTCCTGGAGGATGTGGCCAATTAGGGATCTGCTGCCCCTTATTTTCAAAGTTAGGGGAAGTAGTGCCTGTTACACCAGAGGATGAAAATGTGTTATGAAAGCTGAGAAATTGATTTGTTATAGAAGAGTGATTTTTAAATTCCTTTTTGGCTCTTCCTCTCTTGAGCCAAAAGCATCTGGACCGTGACCACTGTGGTGCTTGGGGACAGGAACAGGCTGCACAGCTCCCTTGGCATTCCCCTCCTCCAGCTCAGTGAGGAGTGTCCCCCACATTGGATTTTTTTTTCTGATATATTACATAAACCACAGGGGAAAGCCTTGCCTTGCCGGTGCCCTGAGGATGAACAAAGTCATAGCCAGAAGCAGAAAGGCTTAAAATTGGGAATGCTGGTAAAAGTTTGGGGAATCAGCTTCTCTCCTTGCTGATCCAGGCCTCAGGCTTGGAGGGAGCATCTGCAGGAGGCAGATGGGAAGGGATTTTATGGGCTGGCAGTGATATTATGGCTTAGGTTGTTAAAGGATGGAAGATCCTGCCTGGATTGGAGCCTGTGGAGTGTGTGTTCCTGCTAAAGCAGGAGGTGTGCCCTGGGGGATGACATTCCCACCTCTGCCTCTCTGTCTTGGGGCTGGAGGGCACAAGGGGTCCCTGCAGGACCATCCTGCTGCCACCTGCCCTGAGGTGGATCTGGGGTGAGCCTGGCCTGTGTCCTGGATCCAGGGGCTCCCTAGATGTGCTCCCTTCATCTGTGCTCTTTTAACATCCCCAGGGCACGACTTTGTCACTGCTCTCTTCAGTTTGAGCTCTCCACAGAGCAGATGCTGCTGTCTCAAGCCCCATCTCCCCAGCTCTCATGCTCCTGTTTTCCCCTCTGTGCTCTCTTGCCTCCTCTCCAGCAGCTCAGACTTTCTGTTCCTGGAGAACACAAACTGTGTTTTTGTTTGTGGTATGTTGATTTCTTGCTGCCTCATGTTTTTGCACTCGAGGTGGTGTCCAAGCTTGCTTGAAGAACAGGTTTGAACTCTGTCAGCTCTTACACTGCAAGAAGCCACAAGCAGCAAGTTTCTGAAAGTGGAGAGGTGGATTTTACTGAGCTCTTGATGTTGCTCTGCTTGAAGAGCAGTTTTATTTCCAGATTGCTCTCAGGTGTATCTGCTGTATCCCCTCCCTCCCATCCCAGTCCTGCTCTCTGTGCCCCTTTACTCAGCCAGCCCAGCTTCCAGAATTCCACTTCTCTGTTATAAAATCCTTTGCTAACCAAAACCATGAAACCCAAATTCCTCCTGCTCTCAATATCCCAACCACAAAGTGGGGCTGTTGAATTCTGGGCTATTTATATTGTCAGTGGGAAAGCTTTTCATTGACCCAGCTGCTCCCTCCCTAAAGATACTTTTAATTAAATGTTATTTGACAGATCTGACTTTCTAATTGGCTTAGATTTAACTGGTATAAATGGGATTTTTTTTTTTTCCACTGAAAGCTGAAGAAAGTAGGAATAATTTTGTTGGGAGGCTATTTACATTCAGAGTCACGTCCATCTGTTGTTTAATGTAATAAGCTGATAGAGTGGAGGAAAAAAAGCCAAAAAAACCCCCACAACTAGAAAGTCAACATCCCTGCCAGTGCTTGGTGAGGAGAAGGTGAAAGGGACACGGCTGCCTCAGCTTTGGAGCTCTCTAAACAATGCCCAGCAATGTTATGCAACTGCCTAGGGAAGGAAGTGAAAAATTATCATTACAGTGCAGTTTCAAGGGCAATATTAAATGAGCAATTTGCAGCACAGCTCTGTACTTAAGTGACTTAACTCACTTCTCCTGAGATAAAATTATCAGGGCTGGTTAAGGACAATAGCCATGACCTCTGTTCCCTTCAGGAGAGGGGCAGAGAGGCTCTTTTTAGAACTGAATCTGAGGGACGGCACTGAGAGCCTTCCAAGAGGGCAGCCAAACCCAAACCAGTGTCATGGCCTGACCCTGGAAGTTCCTGAGGGGTCCCTGTCCCACTGAAGCCTGGAAAAGGGGGACAAGCATCTGCTGGAGCAGCATCTCATGGATATCTGGTCCTTATTTCAGTGGAAGGGATAAGAAGATCTTCTGCAAGGCCCTGGACTCTGGAGCAGCAACAGAGCCCTGAACTAATGATTTGGAAAGCAGTGCTGCTGTCTGCTCAGTACTTTCAGGGTAGGAGTAAATAGCTTCAAAATCTATTCCCAGTTTACTCTCAGCAAGAGGATTTTGCCTGAGGATGCCAGGCACTGGAACCACAGGCGTTTCTGACTCTGAGATTAGACAGGATCTGTCTAAAGAGGCTTCACCTTCTGTTGTGAATCAGTAGCTCTGTGCAGCTGCCACCCCTGGAGGGATTTTTGAAAGAGGAATATTGGATTGTCTCGGCTCCCCTCAAGCTTTTCTGTTACCATTTGCTCTTACACCCTCTGGAGCTGCCAGAGGGGCTCCTCCCTGGGAGTTAGGGGCTAATGCAAGAAAAAGACCAAGAAAAAGGACTTAAATGGGGAAAAAACTAATAACAGAGCTCAGTGTAAGAGCTATTTCATGTTCCACCTGGGAGCAGATGTTTTTGCCTTGGAAGCTGCTTTTAAAAATGCATGGGCAGGACTGGGAGCTGTCAGTTCTGTCTGCAGCTGGCTCTGAGCTGCACAAGGTGGCTGCTGGAGGCAGCTCTGAGCACACAGGGTGTGCCAGGGCTCCTTCCCTGCCCTGGGGCTCCTGCTCTGTTTCCCTCACACTTTGTGGCTGCCAGGGAGCAGAGCTGGCTCCTGAGAAAGGGAGCCCATTCCTGGGTGCTGTGGGTGCAGGTCCAGCTGCTGATCTGTGGTGGGATTTGGGACAGATTCCTTGATTTGGAGCCTCTCCCTTGGCTTCTGTTGTAGGATTGCAGCAGATTCAGCACAAGGAGATCAGCTCTGCCACAGGGCAGCACAAATAATTAATAGTTGTGCTGAGCTTCCCAGGGGAAGCCCCACTGCACTGCTCAGTGCTCCATGTGTGGGGTGGTTTCTCCATGCCTTGATGAACAGAGCTGCACCAGTGTGTATTTACAGGTACAACACAGGGGTTTGCTGTACCAAGTGGTTTCCCAGTTCTGTTTCCAGGACTTTCTTGACACTTCTGTGATTTTGCAGAGCTCTGGGCTGTATTTGCTCTGGGGCAGGTGCCATTTGAATGTTTCACCTGTGCCTGCTGGTACCTCCCTGGGCACTTTGGTGTGAATTGCTGCATTTTCCTGTGCTCTGGAGCAGCTTCAGCCCAAATTAGTTAGCTGTGGGACAAGTTTCTTCTGTGATCCACGCTGCAGAGTTGAGGTGGCTCCTTGTGCACTCCATCTGTGGAATATCTGTTCATGCCTGAGGAGAGCTGGGAAGTGCTGATTAATACTCATCTCTCTGGGGCTATTTGTTAATTACTGTTATTCATGGTCTTTGTGATGGTGCTGAGTGGATCCTGGCAGGGTTGCATCCGTTCCAGGATTTCAGAGTGCATGGTCAACACCAGTATTTTATTGCAGTGTTTCTGGGAAATATTCTTGTTTTCAAGGGTGGGAAATTGTATCTCCTGCAGGGTGAAAGAGAACAGAGGTGGTAAAACGGGGAGCTGAATGTCCTGACTCCCACTCCTTTCCTTCAGCACTTCCTTACCCACGTCAGAGTGAGGGTAATTGTGCTAATTGTGAATTGGAGACCTTGGCTTTGTCCTTCACTGAGCCCTGCTGGGCAGTGCAGCACTGGTGTCACACGAAATTACAGCAGCTCTGCTGCTCTAACAGGGAGCAGAAAGTTACCAGGATTAAATAACCAGGTTTACAAGGTGTGCCTTGCAAATGTGGTGGCAACCCTGCAAAGCACAGGAGAAGGAGCAGACCTGGGCTCTGGTCACTGTGAAGAGCCCAGTGCCAGGGACTGGCTTGAAGAAAGCAGGAGAGCAGCCCTGAGTGCTCAGGAACCTGTGACTCCACGAGATCCCTCTCAGGCTTTGACAAGAGAGCAGTTAATTTAAAAATGGAAAAAAAAAAAAAAAAAAAGGGACACAGAGCAATGTTCCCTGGCATAAAATCCTGCAAGTTAAATTGTGTGAGTGAGTGGAGCTGCCCTGCCTTGGGGTGGTTGTCTTTTGGGGTATGGTGAGAGATGGAGGGAGAAAAGCCCAAATTTGTTGTGATAGTGGGGTAGGAGGGATTTGGGATGGGCAGGAGCTGCCAGGGCTTTGAGGAGGGTCCTGTCCTCACTGTCCTTGTGCACTCACCATATCCCAGCTGGTGCTGCAGCAGCACCAGCCCCTTTTTTTAGCAGCTGTCTGCAGAGATTTGTATGGAGGAAATGCTCTGGGGATTGGATCTTGCTGCAAAATACAGAGGCCATCAGACTCAGCTTGTTTAGCAGCCAAGCCTTCTGCAGCATGAAGGCAGGAATACAAACCACCAGCGACTAACAAATGAAAATATTGAGCTTCCTAAGCCCCTGGTGTTTCTCTTTTTCCCCTGACAAACAAGCCCTTGTGATTTCCAGCTTGGGAAGCCCACGGGCCAACATCTCATGGTGCTTGAGTGGAGACTTAGACCCATCAAAGCAGCTGAATGTCCTGGAATTGTGATACTCCACGTGTACCTCCAGGCATTTCCTGCCCTCTGAGTTCAATCTGAGCTCCTGCATGGGTCTAAATAATAAAACATATGAGTTCACTGCAGTGTGCCCAGAATTTTAAGGCTGCAGCCCTTGGCCAGCTCTTGTATGAATTGCTTCCACCAGGGCAGCAATCCAGGAAACTACGAGCACGAACTGCTTGGCTGATGGAAGTCTGTGGTTTGGTGCCTTCCTGGGTAAAGGCAGGGGAGAAAGGAAAGCTCCTGTTTTCTGTGTGTCCATCCCTTCCTGTGCCCTGCTGGGAGGGGCAGGCAGAGAGAGCTCCAGCAGGTACCACAGGCTCTGGGGAGATCCTGGTCCACGGGGAGCTTCTGCAGCGTGCTCAGGTGTCTGAGGAGTTAATAATGAAATGACTGAAAATTCCCACATTTCCCTCTGCTGTTCTGAAGAAAAGAAAAGCTCACTCTGCAAGATGTTCTCTTCAATGAAACCATCCTTTGGCACCAGTGGTTTTGGCAGAAAGTTGGCATCAGCTGTGCCAGTGAGTGACCACTTTGCAGAGGGAACCAGCAGCGGATCTGGGATGGAAGGATGAGCAGTGAGCAGAGAAAAACTTTGTGTTTGTTCCCTGCACTGAGCAAGGTGATTGCCCTGCAGTGGAAAATCCCTTCCTGAGTGGCCCTGGCTGAGGTTCCCCCAATGTGACTCTCAGGTTTTCTGGGGGCTCCAGCTTTGCTTTTCAGACCTCCAAGCCCTTGTGGTGAGGGCAGAGCTCACCTGCCTGGGGCAGCTGTGTGAGCAGCAGCCTGGGAAGGGGAGGGAAGGCAGGAGATGCTTTGCAGACCTGGCTCCAGACAGAACTGAGTCATTTGTCGAGGCTGGCGCTCTTGGAGCTGCTTGCCTGAGGCTGGCATGGCTCAGGCAGGAGAGGGAGAATGCAGCCATCCAGATACACACAGAGGAGAGAAAAGTAACAGCTCCCAACATGTGACTGGAATGGAAGTAAAAAAAAAAAAAAACAACCCATCCCCAATTAAAGCCATGTGTGTTGGTGGATGGAACTGCTCCTGAAAGGTTGGTGGAGGCTGTTTGTGCAGCACAAATGCAGCCTCTCTGGAGTGTCCTGGATTAGAACTGGCAGGCTCCTCCTGCACACGAAATCCCTGTGGAAACAGAGCTGTTCCTGCATGGCAGCAGCTCCCCCAGCCCACCACCCTTAGGGGTTAAGGTAAGAGCTGTCTTATCAGCTGTCTCCTCCCTGTCCCTGCTCCTGAAGCACATTTTCCATGCAGCCTGGTGCTGTGCCATGTGTTTTTTTCACTGCTGGATGATGATGATGTCTCTGTGCAGGAGCAGAGATTTTCTTTTTCTGTAGACATGCATAATTTAGTTGTCAGGATAAATGGGCTCCCTGGATTTGGGCATGTGTGTAAGGCTCATGCTGGATCCTCCCTTCTTTCACCAGTGTGAGGCAGGAGGGGAGCAGGGAATTGTCCCAGAGCTCCAGAGCAGCAGTGTGTGGTCTGTAAACTCATTGAAATACCTGTGAGGTTGCAAGGAGGATCTAAAATAGGCTATGGAGTGGAGAATTCTTGCTGTATTTGGGAAGACTTTTCAAGAAACGTGATCATACAAATTCCTCCTGTGGAAGAGCAGGACCAGAGCCCACTTCACACATAAAGGATGTGATCTACATGACAAACTCTTCTCAAAATATGCATTTGTTGGTGTTTACACCTGTGATGGAACTGCACTAATGCCACAGTGTCAGAGCCAAACTGATGCTTTGGGGACGAGCAGGACTTGCCTCCCATGCTTGACTTGCACAGAAGCATTTCCAGCCTGGACGTTTTCCCTGGAGCCATACTGGGACACAAGTGCTAAAATTCTGGAGAGATACACTGGAGGGCTCAGTCCCAGGGTGCTGTGGGAGCAGCAAAAGCAGCCTGCAGGCTGCTGGAGGGTTCCTGCAGAGGCAGCAGACACCCAGCACAGTGCCAGACAGCAGGGCTGCTCTCCATGGGGGAGCAGAGCAGAATTCTCACCTTGGATCCGGGGAATCCTCCAAGCTGGGGGCTTGCACGTTCATCTGGAGGGATGCACAAGTTTTTCCACAGTGCTGTGGAGCACCTTGAAGTACTGCTGGTGCTGGGCTGCTGGGTTTGGGTTTGCACTGAGCAGCTGGAGGAACAGTTCTAGAGGTGCTGGCGAGGATTGCAGCGGACACCTGGCTGATAATTGAGCTCCTGGGGAGTCTCTTCCCTTTTTGTTTTTCTGACAGATGTGGAATTGTCTTTACAAAATCCAGAGGGATGCCCTGTGGCTGTGTAACAGCCAGGGAGAAGGGCAGTATCCAGTGTGAGCCCTTGTTCTTTGGCCTTTTAAACCCATGAGTGTCTCTGGGCTGTTGCCTGATTTTTGGCTCTCCTGGAATTTTCAGGGAGAGCACAGCAACACTTTAAACAGCCCTCTGAGCAGGAGACAGCTGCAGAAAAACAATGTGAAATTGGTGCAATATGCTGTGCTGCAGCTTTGCCAACAACAATCAGTCCTGGTGGCTGGCAGAGTCTGTCCTTCAGCCCTGGCAGAAGCTCTGCCCTGTGTGACCTGGGTAAGCCACCTTTGTGAATGCCTCTGGTTTGGGCACTCAGGGCTGTAATCACTGAGGGAGGAACTATCACAGGCTCTCCCTGGTGTGTTCTGGCTTGATTTCACCCTCCTCACAGCCTTTACCAGATGGCCATTTGAAAATGAAGCTGCTGCATGTTTGGTTTCACTGGCTTTGTCTGGTTCCTGCTATTTGCTCTCCAGTGAGTTCTGCAGGAAGGGCAAGGGCCAGGTTTGTGCTGGCTCTCACTGAGGTCCCATCCCTGCCCCTTTCAGGTGAAAGTGCTGGTGCTGCAGAGCATCCTGAGCGCTCTCCTGGTGAGCTGGGATGGCTCAGCGCCTCCCTGGCTCAAAGCCTGCATGGCCCAGGATCAGGGTGTGAGCTCTCTGATGGATCCCAAAGGCCCCTCTCTCTTGGACTGAAACACTTGGCTTGGGGCTGGAGGAAGCAGATGAGACAGGAAGGGAACAGAACCAAATTGGCTGGAGGCTGCTGTGCAGTCAGTGGAAAAAAGCTGTGGTGTGAACTTTGTCGTGGTTTCCTTTTCTGCTGCATCACGATGAGATCCCATCACCGTGCCCTGGGCATGGGCTGTGGGTTGCAGGGGCTGTGGGCAGGAAGGAGGCAGCACATGAAGATCTGTGCAGCCTCCAGGAGGTTTGGGATGAGCTGGGACATGGGCAAGAACCTGGGACAGGCAGAGCTGCCTCCTTTGGCTGGCTGGGCTTTGCTGTCATGCAGTCCCTGGTGTTTTTGGGGGCTTGGCAGCACCTTTCCCATACACAGTTGTTTTCCTGCTGCAAGCCCATGCTCTGAGGCAGGAGCAGCTGGCAGGCTGAGAGAGGAAGGAGAAGTGGGGGCTGCAGCTGGAGGGGCTTCCAGGCAGCTTGAATGGAGAACAGACTGGGGCCTGTGGGAAAACAAGCCTGGCTTTCACTTGAGAAGGTTGTGCAGGAAAGGAAACCTCACACAGCCTGTGCAGCTGCCCAGAACAACTGGGACCATTGTACTGGTGGCACTTGTAGAGCTGAGCTTCACCCTGCCAGCAGCTGGGGATGGCAGGAACTGGGGCAGGAACTGGAGGAGGCTGTGATGCTTTCAGTCAAAGCTGTGTTGGAATTCCACTGGGATCCATGAGGAACTCCTGGGATCCATGGGGACTCATCCCTGGTTCAGGCAGCTCCTTCTCCCATCCCAGGACAGAATCCAGGCTGCTTCCATGGGACCTGGCTGAGCTCCCACTGGGGGCAGTTTTAGAGAGGAGATGTCTCTACATCTCTCATTTATGGTTCTTCTGAAATTGGAAAGAACCCCCCAAACCAGGACTTGCCCATTTTCAGTATTAAATTTGATCTGAATGAGCTCCTCTCCACTGGTGGGTAATAGAAGCTGAATGGCATAAATAAAATAGGTAACAAATGAATTGATTGTTTTCATTGTGTGGCTGTTGATAAAACAATTACTGTTGGTTTTTTTTTCTAATGTATATGGTAATTGTAACCTGCTGGATTCTGCAGCATGTTTGTTTAAATCACAGGATATATTTTAGTGAGAGATGTGTTGACCCAGTTGCCAAAGAAAGTTTATAATTAAAAGGCTCTCAGGCTGCATGTCCTGTGCTGCTCTCTGGCTTCTGGGAGTGACTGAAGGAAGCAGCACTTCACTGCTGGTGAAATCATCCCCAGGGTGCTGTTTAATGGCAGCCTGATGGATTAACCTCATTAAAGGTGCTAGTGTTGTACAAGAAAGCAAAATACTCCTGGAAAACTCAGGAAGTTTCCTTCATTGTGCTGAGTTCATTCCAAGCTCCTCTGTGACAAAATAGAAATGTCTGAAAGTCCTGTTTTAATCCTGTTGCAGGTGCTGGTTTGCCTGGTGTTCTGCAGGGCACATTTCAGGGCTCAGGTGCTGCAGGAATGAGACAAACTGCTGGATTCTGTGTTTCTGGGCAGGAAAAAGCATCCTCAGGCATCAGCATCATGACTCCACTTGTGTTTGGCAAGCTGGTGCTCCTGGCCTCTACCTTTATTTCTCTTTTTCTCAGATGGCTGCTGGTGGTTGGGTTTATGCCCTGCTGATGTGCTGTGCAAAGAAATTGTGTTCCAGGCTCATTTTGTTCTCATTCTTCTTGAAAGTGAGTTCTCCTGCACAGTTCTCTTTCAGAGAATTTGATCAGTTCATACACTTGGTGGATTCATAATAATTTTTTTTTCCATTTGGGAGTCAGAACATGTTTTAATGAATTAATTTTCAAATTGATATCTCCTTAATCATCACTGCCTCAGACCCTGCAAAGTATTTGCATCTTATAATTTAAGTGCTTTGAAACTGGCTATCAAGTGAAACTGTTAACCAGGCTGAGATGAAATTCACATTTGCACCTTAATCTCGTCTGAGCATTTTCAAGTGCTGGAAGTTAATTACATCCATGGTAGTCCTTTGATATTTGAGTAATTTTGGAGCACAATGACTTGAATTTGTGCTCATTGCCTGTTAGAAATTTCACTCCTCAGCTGACACAGAAAATTTTCCTTTTGCTGTTCTTCCTGTGGGTCCAGCTGGATTTGTGGGCAGCATTTGGGTCATGGATTCCAGAGAATTGTCACCAGTATGTCATTTACTGAGAGCCCAAACCTTCCAGGTGTGGATCAGGTTTTTGCAGGTCAGGGATACACTCAGCTCCTGGAGTTGGGGACTTTTCCTTGGGCATCCTCAGTGTTTGTTTGGCATTGTGCTGAGCTGTGTGAGCATCCCTGCCTGGATGGAAGATGCTGCACCTCATTCCTGATGGAGCAGCTCCCCTTGGCCCTTGTGAAGGAGAGCCAGGGCTCCTGGGTCCCTTTCCCTTCTCTACAGCAGACTCTCAGCAAGGCATCATTTACCCACAGCTGCCTTTTTGAAAAATGGGGTAATTGCTGCCCTTGCACCTCTGCAAAATATTTTAGAGTCCTTAGGTTGAAGTTTCTGCACCTACCAACTCAGAATCAAAAGCTGCTTCATGAAATGCTCTGAAAACAGCCAATAACTCCCATCTGTCCTCTCTGCTCTCCCATCCCCACAGATCAAAGCCACAGAGGTTGTGCAAGCAGGGGAATGCTGGGTGACTTTTGCTTTCCAGCAGGCAGTGGGGAGTTTGAGTTTGGATTTCTGACAATGACGCAGCTTGCTGGAGCCATTCCCCATTGAAATGGGGTCTTATTCAGCACTGCTAATAAGAGGGTAAAGGCAGCTAAATACAGCTGTCTTCCTCAGTGTCATTTGGGATTTATTAGCAAATATGCAGTGGAATTGAATCCCTTGTAAGTACTCTGCAGCTAATGGTAGATAGCAATTAGCTGAAATGACTACTGTGGAGCACTGATGCTGCATCAGTGAGGGGACAGGAAATCTGGAGCCAGCACACAGACCCAGCAGCTCCCAGAACTCCCTGGAGTTTGGATTTTCTGTTTCATGCCCTTAGCAAAAGACTGCGGTGAAAATCACTCGGTCTGGGTAATCCCCGGAGCTGCAGCTTGAGCAAACACCTCCCCAGCAGCAGTAACAGTGTGTGGATATTGTTATTTTCAGCTCAGGGGTCACTGAAAGGACTTGCTGCAGTGTTCCTAGCACTGGAAGTGTGTGGAGTGGGAATCTCCTCCCCTCCAGATGTGAAGGGATCTGGCCCAGATGTTTGGAACCAGTTCAGAAGTTGGGGAGGACTGGGTGCAGCATTCATGGTTTCATCTCTGCCCTTTTCCTCTCCAAACTCACCAGGAGGTTTTGTTTCCTTGCCCTCACTGATGAGGTGAGGTGTAGGTCAGGGTGTCCCAGGGGCTCTGCCCTTTGGCTGGAGTGGAACCAGCTCCTGTGTGCTGCTCTCCAGCTTCCAAAAGTGGTTTGAATCTGGCTAATTTCATGTATATCTGGATTTGTTTGCCACCCTCCCTGCCAGCCTGTGTTTGAGACACAAACCTGCTTGTCAGGAGGGGATTGGTGCTGGGGGTGTGGTTGGGTGGGGAGTGAGGGGCTGTGCTGGCCACATCTGCATTTGGGAGGGAGATAATTGAGTATTTTCATTAATTCTCCTGCCAGAATGCTGCTGGGTGCGTTGATGACGGAGAGGAGCAGTGTGGATAAGAGGGTCTGAGTGATGGACTGGCACAGTGTCATGGCAAAGAGATGGTATTTAAGGATAGGAAGTTGTAATTACCTGTTTTTAGGACCAAGTAATGGGATTTTGTTAAAGATTGGAGCATATTTGGGAGTCAGTAAAGAGAGAGAGAGGCAGCTGTGGATGTGCTGGACCTGCCTGGGGCAGAGTAAACAGGGAAAACTGCCCAAAACCCCTTGGGAGAGTGCTCCAGGCAAGGGAGAGCAGTGGCCTGAGGCTAAATGGGTAAAAATTCACAGTGAATAAACTCGGGAGGCTCTGGAAGCTTTCCTCAGGTAGGGGAACAAAAGAAAATATTGGGACCACTCCCCATGAGCAGGGGGGACACATCCCCAGGGCTCTGAAGCCACCTGGCCCTGGTGGTTCAGAGCCCTCAGCTCCCTCTCAGGTACAGCAGGGCTGGAAAAGGAAATCGCTAAAGGGGAATAATTCCCAGCTTGACTGA
Source organism: Aegithalos caudatus (assembly GCA_013389925.1). NCBI lineage: Eukaryota > Metazoa > Chordata > Aves > Passeriformes > Aegithalidae > Aegithalos > Aegithalos caudatus. Next base: position 157,096 of record WEIU01019301.1, read on the forward strand.
TTGGCAGCACGCCCTTAAAGAAAGTAATTATTGAAATGCCTATTTAGTTCGTTAAGCCATTGAATATGCATTTTCACTGAGCACCTGGTAAATCTGATCCTTTTTTGGTTTGGAAGAAATGTTTAATTGCCTGTCACCATTGCTCCGAAATTGGATTTATTTTTGTACAAAACCTAATCAGATTGCAAGTAAGATGCTAAAATCTGTTGCTTCACTAACTCATATCAATAGAAATACTAAGGGGGATTTTTTTATTTTTTTACTACTCTTGGTGGTTTTGATGTGTTTTATTCTGCCTTACCTTCTGTCTAAAAGCTTGGAGTTTTGAACCACACGAGGTCTGATTGGGAAGGAGTTTTGCAATCGCCCCCACTAACATGAATCAAATATCTATAAATACCTTTCCTTTTCCCTTTTCTCCTTGTTTTAAAGGCAGTTTCACCTTGCAGGCAGGCAGAGGTTCTCCTGCCCTGTGATATCTGCAATATTTAAGGCAGCAGACGACTGACCCCAGGCTCTGTCTGGTGACAGGATAATTTTCTGTGTCCCCTGATGGATTTGTTGGCAGCAGTGACAGGTTGCTGTGAGCAAGGCAGCCCTGAGCAGGGTGTTGGGAGGTCTGAGTGTGTGGTGTTCCCACTCTGGGGACCTCTATCATGCCCCAATTATAATATCCTAATTATGGTGTTTGACAGCAGTCGTGGTGATCGTTGATAATGGCAGCTTGTGCTGTTGCTGTTATTTCTCACTTGGCAGTGTCCTTGGCTTCCCCAGCACCCCTGGGACTCTCTGCCTCCTCCAAATTGCTGAAAACATTTGATAAGTAAGAATCTTTGTATTTTACCTTTTCCAAAGGCACGTTTTTGGCTGTGGAGTTCTTTGAACAAGCTTGCAGCAGGCAAAAAGGCAATCTGTGCTGCAGCTCCTCATTAGCTGCTGCCTGACAGTGATGGGTGACCCTGGGAATTCTTGTTCAAGGCTGCTCCTCCCGTTTTTCTCAGCTCTCTCTGCCTTCACATCAGTTACCCTTTAAAGAAAAAACCTGAGGAGGGAGGGAGGGAGGGAGGCCCTGCCCATGTTGGATTGGGAAGAGGTTTCCTCCTGCCTGTCACTGCACAGTGGAAGGTGAGAAGCAGCGTCCATTCCTGCGCTGGCAGGTGTCACACTGATGGGGACCAAGTCACCTGCCACCCCCTCATTCCCCTGGCAGGATCCTGGGCAGATTGCTGAGTGCATTTGTGGCCAAACACTGCATTTAAATGTGGCCTCAGCCCCACTGCTTCCTTCTGCCAGTGGCTTTGGAGCTCTGGGTGTGTGTTCAGAAAATGCACAGACAGCAGAAGAGGAGGTAGGGGAGGGCTTAGACCTTGTTGTTATTGACTGTTTTCCCTTTACTGCTCTGTCAGGGTGGTTCAGGATTGTCCTTTCAGTTCTGTTTTGTGGGCTTTGGGAGCTTTTCAAAGTGGAATTTGAGTGTGCTTGAGATTGTTCCTTGACCTTTAGTTGATTCCTCTGCCCTTGGCATTGTGCTCCTGAGTGCTTTTGAGCCTGAAGTGATTGAACTGCAATGCAAAGGTGCTTCCCAAAAGCAGCTCTGAAGGGCAGGTGGGTTTTCCAAGTGGGTTGTGTTTCTGTTACCAGCTGCCATCCTTGTTTGATGTCCAAGGCAGTGAAGGCTCAGCAGAGCAGGATGCAGGGAAAAGCCTCCTGTCCCTTCCCCCTGTTTGCTCAGGTCCCAGTCCGAGCAGTGATGTTAATTAGATAAGTCAGATACTCTGCAGAGCAGCCTGCTCAAGGACAAACAGATTTTAATTAAGGGCTGTGTGCACTGGAAGGTCATGGCACTGCCTTTGTGCCTGTGGGATCACCAGGAAAGCACCCACAGAGTGTGAGTGTGGCACCAAGTGGGCTCTGGGGCACAGAATTCACTTGGGGTAGGGCAGATGTGGTCCCACCCTTGCAATGTATACCTTGCTTTTGTTGCTGTGGGAATGGGAGCCTTCACTTCAAGCTCTTAAAATCACCCAAGAAGTTCCACACAAGCTGGACAGCAATGCCATGAATTTGGGAAATCAGTCTCCACCCCAGTTCTTTGGACTGTTTGCAGCTGGTGAACTCAATTTCTCAAAGACAACCTGGATAATGGAAAGAGTTTGGTTTGGTTTGAAATTTGAGCTTGAGGTGAGTTGAAATTCGAGCTCAAGTAGGGTTGAAATTCAAGCTCTAATTAGTTTGCCTCCGTCTCTGCCACCTTCTAACTGGAATCCAGCATTAACTCCACGGTGGTGGCTCATTCCTGCATTTCAGGTGCTCTCAAGATTCATCCCCACTAAGCTGCCCGAAGATAATCCTGCTGATTTGAGCACAAGGTGTTTCTTGTCTTCCTTCAGTCCCAAAGCTCCCTTGGGCTGTTTGGGATGTATCAACTGAGACTTGTCAATACCTGATGATGATGCAGGATCTACAAACCATGGATGTACCTTGAGACTGATGAAATTTTGGTGGGATCTGGGGATCCCACCAAAGACCATTTTGTGTGGTCTAGCAAGAGGATCAGCAGAGAGAAGTTAAATGTTTTTAATCTTAATATTTTTATTCGTGCCACCAAACAGAAGCAGCTTTCTTGTATAAATAAAATGTGGGCTTTGCTTTGGAATGAAATGTTTGTGTGGGAGTTTGAGGTGGGAGCTCACAGGAGCTGCTTCACAACCCCCTTCTCCCTCTTGTTACCTGGTGGCTTTGTGGACAAATGAACAGCGAGGCAGGAGAGGTCAGAGGTCTGTTTGGAGAGTTTAAAACCAGGTTTTGTGCTATTTTTCTTTTATTTGGCCACTCCTTGTGGTTGTCCTGCTTTGGAGGATGCCAAGAGTTGGGGTGTTTGGAGCCACATGGAGCTGACTCAGCAGGGAGATTGCCAGGGAAATGGGCTTGGATTTCAGGCAGTTCATGAACTGCTCATGGAGGAGCTGGCTTTGTTTCCTGGCAGCTGAGCAAGCCCTGTTCTGCCTGTTTGTAGGGAGAACCTCTCAGGGTTGGGGTTTCCTCCATGCTCCCTGTGCTGGTGTGGGATAGCAGGAGATGTGGGAGCAGGCTGGAGCAGCAGGAGCTGTGTCCTGGAGCTGCTGTGTGCAGGGCAGGTTGGGCTGGGCCTGGGCTCAGGCTTCTGGGTGGATTTGGGGAAGCCTCTTCCAGGTCTCAGCAGGAATCTGCTCCAGGAGGAGTCAGCTGGGCAGGCTGCGCTCTTGGGCTGGGTACCACAAATTTCCTCCAAGTGCTGAGAACAGGCTGCAAACCACCTGTGGGCATTTCTTATCTTCTGACAGACCCTTGCTGTTCTGCCTCTGGACAGGGGAGCTCTGGTTTTTTCCACCTTTGACCTAGATAGTTTTGACTTTTCCTGCTCAATTTATATTTAAAAGAGCAAAGAGAAGCATCAGGACAGAGGAGCAGGAACATGCTGTGTCCATCCCCCTTGGGAAGGGGCTGGCTTTGCAGCAGGCAGGACATTTCCAGTTAAGGCTTGGGAGCCCCTTTGGAGAATTTGGGATGGGCATGGTCTAACAGGGACAGCTGTGAGTTAGAGAGGACCTGGTGGAGCACTCAAAGGGACGTGTTTTCCTTCTCCTGAAGCAGTGTCACTGCTCACAGGGCTCTTTCTGACAGCCTGGAGTGTGCCAGTGCCAAAGGTTTCAGAAAATGCACGGGAGGAAAGCTGGCCTGGAGGGCAGTGTGCTGAGTGCCTGTGGAAAAAGTGACAGCAGGAGAGTTAATGAAAAGCAGACACTGAGTGCTGGGAGCTGCTCAGCCAAGAAAATCTGCACAATCCAGGGTTTTCTCTGCTATCCAGCAAAAACCTGTTACAATTTGGCTTTTCTCCCTGCTACCCCAGGGAAGATGGCTCAGATATAAATACCTGGATACGTGGTTTCTGCAGCACCTGGAAGGAAAACAGGTGTTACTCCTGTGATGCTTCCCATGTCTTGGAGCCAGGAGCCCTGAGCTTCTTGTCCAGATTCCTGCTGGGAACCCAGGGGCTGCCTTTGGCTGCTTGCAGATGTGGTCTGTAAATCAGAGACTCTTAGAATGGTTTGGGTTGAAAAGGACCTCAAAGACCACCTCATTCCAGAGCCCTGCCGTGGGCAGGGACACCTTCCCCTGGCAGGTGGAATCTGAATGCTCCTGTGATTTGAGTCCAGGGGAAAATTTAAAGGTTTGCAATGAAACAAACTGTGTAACCATTACAGAGCAGAGTAGGAGCACTGCAGCCAAACTCCTCTAGAAACAATTCCCTTGTTTTGGCAGGATGGAGGCATCCTGCCTGGAACTGGCCCTGGAAGGAGAGCGCTTGTGCAAGGCTGGGGACTTCAAAGCTGGGGCAGCCTTCTTTGAAGCAGCAGTGCAGGTGGGGACAGAGGACCTGAAGACTCTCAGTGCCATCTACAGCCAGCTGGGCAATGCCTATTTCTACCTAAAGGAGTATTCCAAGGCCCTGCTGTACCACAAACACGACCTTACCCTGGCCAGGTGAGTGTGTCAGCACTGCTTTGTCCTCCTCAGACACAGCCTGGAGTGAGGGCAGGTTCTCTAGGGTCTGAAGCCAGAAATGCACATCCAGAACTGGCCCTGAGGGTGATTGTCCTGTGGAGAGCTGGGGACACACCAAGTGGAGAAAGGGATGGGGATGTGAAGAGGGTGCCTGGAGCAAGAGCAGGGCAGTGTCCGCTTCTGTCCCCAGGTACTGCCTGTGATGAGCTGCAGTCATCACTTCTGAAACAGCAAACAGGGAGCAAGGATCTGCATTCAGAACTGGGGGAGCCTGTGGGAAGCTCTCCAGCCAGATGTCTGTGCTGGGAAGCTGCAACTTAAATCTGCCTCCAGCAGCTGGTAAATAAAAGTCTCTGAGCTTTTCAACACCTTCATCTCGCAGAACCATTGGGGACCGAATTGGAGAAGCCAAGGCAAGTGGCAACCTTGGGAATACCCTGAAAATACTGGGGCAGTTTGATGAAGCTGTGGTGTGCTGCCAGAGACACTTGGACATTTCTCGGGAGCAGGGAGACAAGGTAATGGGGTTCCAACAGGAAATATTTCCTGCCTTTAAAAATAACCTGTCTGCAAGTCAGTAAATGTGATCTGGGGAAGGTGGGCTTGGGAAGGAGCCTGCAGGGGGAAGCTCTCCCTTCTGGCTGCCATCACACATCTCATGCTGCTGTGAGGGTGAGGATGGGAAAGGAAAATGGGGGCTTGTGGTTCTGAAAGATGGGAAAGGGAAATGGGGGCTTGTGGTTCTGAAAGGTGGGATAGGGAAATGGGGGCTCGTGGTTCTGAAAGGTGGGAAAGGGAAATGGGGGCTTGTGGTTCTGAAAGGTGGGAAAGGGAAATGGGGGCTTGTGGTTCTGACCATCTCTGCCCAGCAGTGGGAAGGTCCACACTGGGATGTGAAGTGTAATTCCTTGCTGCTGCCTGTTCTTCCTCCCTTTAGGTAGGTGAAGCCAGAGCTCTCTATAATATAGGGAATGTTTACCATGCAAAGGGAAAGCACTTATCCTGGAACACAGCCCAGGACCCGGGCTACCTGCCTCAAGAAGTCAAGGACACGCTACAGAAAGCTTCAGAATATTATGAGTAAGTATCCAAGCCTGGCCAGCTCTTCCTCCTGCAGGGAATGGGGCCACTGACTGAGAATTTTCAGGTTGTAACAGATTGGGAATATTTGCCTGAGATGCCAAGGTATGTTGGCAAATTAATGCCAAGGAAGGTGAGGAAACGTCTTTTATAAAGCCTGAGCTAAAATTCATGCTGGCATTGGCTTTGTAAGGCTCGCTGTAGTTTGAATTGTGATCATGCCATGATGTGCAGCAGCCTGCTGCTTCCCAGAGCTGTGTTGGGAAGCTGAACTCTCAGCTCCTGTGGCCCCTGCTGCTCTCTGCTGGCCTCTCTGAGGATGGATCCCTGCTTGTCTCCATCCCTGTCACTCAGGGGAAGAGTCCTGGTTCTTCTCAAGGATCTGCATTTTATCTCACTCACAACCTTCCTTTTCCTGAATTGTTTCAAAGGTCACTGTCGTGTGCCACACGGGAGGGCTGGCACCAGAATTTTGGGCTTTTGTTTTTCTCCTCATACTTCAGAGTTCTGCATTTGTGATGCAGTTTTTAAATAGGCTTTTTAAGTGAAGAGAGTGATAAGATCTCATATCCCTCCCCTCATATCTGAGGATGTGACAGTGCCCATAAATAGCTCACCACCCTTTTCCCAGGAGTTGTGCATGTAGCATAGCTGGGGGTAAATTTGTGCCAGTGGTGAGTGCTGCACCATTCTCTGTGTGCTGTGTGTGTCAAGGGGGTAAAAACAAGACACAGAAATGCCAGGAAATTCCCAGAGCAGAGCCCTGGCATGGGACTGTGGCTCTTGCCTCTCTCTGGAACAGGACAGGGAAGCCTTCCTGTGCCCTGGTTCTGCAGCAAGGTGACCATTTCTGATTTAATGTGGGATGGATCAGAGCAGGTGTGTGAGCACAGGTGTGATTCCTGCACTCATGGAGGAATGGAGCCACCCTTTGCCTGAGGGGACAGAGCAGCAGGACCTGCACCCCTGGCCTGGCATGAGCTCCCAGGAGTGCCCAGCACAGGTCACCAGCCCATCCCTGTGCCCAAGTGCTTGGGAGGGCAATGCCTTCTCCAGGGCTGGCTCTCCTTCCTCTCTGTGCAAGTTCCCTCCCCGTGCTCCCTGCAGGGCTGTGGCTCATGGATGTTCTGCCCTGGTTTCTTTCAGGAGGAACCTGTCCCTGGTGAAGGAGCTGGGGGACAGAGCTGCACAGGGCCGGGCTTATGGCAACCTTGGCAACACCCAGTACCTCCTGGGCAACTTCAGTGAGGCCATTGCCTTCCACAAGGAGGTAGGAGACGCCTCTGCTCCCTCCCTGGCCTGGCAGCAGCTTTCCCTCTCCCCACAGCCCAGCAAGCACAGGGAAGGCATTCCCCAGGTGTTTTTCTCCCTCCTGTGTGCAGCCCAGGGTGTGCCCTGTTGTACCAACTCCCACTGAGCAAATCTCACTCCAGTCCCCACCAGCACCTCACCAGCAGCTTTGAGGGAAGGGTGCTGTTGGCTTGGAAACCAAGGGAGGTATCCAAGGGCACGTTGCAGCTGGGTCTGGCAAGGTTTTTTTTTTGGTTTTTTTTCTGCTCTTAATTTGTCTCAGTCTAGATTTTAATAAATGCAAGCCATGAATTTAATTAAGCTGCTGAAAGGGCTGTTGATCAAGAATAAATGCTGCTTGTAGAACATAATAACTTTCTGCAAAGCTTTACAGGGAGGTGAGGTGTCAAAGTTCCTGCCCCAATTCAAATGCAATTTAGCTTCTGTTGCAGTGTGTGTATCAGTTCCCTTGCAGTGGAGGGTGGAAATTCACTGCTCCTCTGGTATTTAAATGCTGGGGGAACAGCCCTGGGATGCAACATCAGTCCCACTTTTCCAAGAGCCTTTCCTGATGCTAAATTGCAGAAGAGGGAGAGGTTTCCTGCTGCTCCCACCCACAGGTTCATCACAGCCTCACTGGGGGGGATCTTTGCAGCCTGTGGGAAATCAAGGCACAGAAAATTCTCAAAACCCTGTGCATGCAGTCCCAAAAGCAAAATGAATGCAGGGTTCAACTTGAGGCCTTGGAAAAGGCTTCCAGCTTTAGAGACCATAAGCAAAAATGTGGGTTTGTAACACAGATAGAGACATATTAAGCTAGGTAGTGGAAAGTTTAGGGTTAAAGTTATGACATAGTTATAAAGGTAATAAGTTTTAAGGTGTAGTTCTGTAGGACTGTGTGTCACTCTATGATTGGATAAAAAAAGCCTGTATTGTGGCAGGACGTGTGATACAGCTTAATTAGCCATTAGTGTGAAAGTTAAAACAATGTGTGTGGCACAGATAATTAGCTAATAAACCTTTAAAACCTCTTGTAACCTGTGGTCTTGTGCCCACTGACCACAAAGACATCCTCACTCCTTGAGACTGAGGCAATAAATCATGTCCTGAGCTGTCTCCCAGTGCTCCCAGTATCCATACCCCTCCAGCAGCCCCAAAGCTGAGGCCAGGGCAGCTTTTTCAGGTTCCCCAGAGGTGTCAGTGCTGACTGAGCTGTGTCTGCTGCAGCGCCTGGCCATTGCCAAGGAGTTTGGGGACAAGGCTGCCGAGCGCAGAGCCTACAGCAACCTGGGCAATGCCCACATCTTCCTGGGCAGGTTTGACATCTCTGCTGAGTACTACAGGTGAGTGCCAGGGGCTGCTCCCTGCCAATCCCCAGCTGGCACAGCCAGGCCCTCAGCTCCAGGGGCTGTGGCAAGGGGCCTGGGGTGGCAGGGATGCTGTGGGGTGTTAATCTGAGGGGTGATGTCCCTGTGGCCTGGTGGTGATCAGGGCTCTTGGTTCCCACTTGCTTCCTGCAGGAAAACCCTCCAGCTCTCCAGACAGCTCAGAGACCAAGCAGTAGAAGCCCAAGCTTGCTACAGCCTGGGGAACACATGCACACTGCTTCAAGACTATGAGAAAGCCATTGAATACCACCTGAGGCACCTGGTGATAGCCCAGGAGCTGGGAGACAGGTAAGAGAGTGCCTCAGGTGAGGGTGAAGAGCACTGACCCTTCCCTGACTTGCTGTTCTCCTGTGCTGGGGTTAAACCCCAGTGATGTGTGTGCTCCAAAGTCATTAGAAATCTCTGGGCAGCCCATCCTTTTCCAATCACCTGTCAAAAACATGACATGATTGACCTTTCTCATGTCATCCAAACCTGGGGATTGTGCTCTCAGTGCTGGCCTGTGTGGGCTGAGTGAGATTTCTAACAAGGGGTACTTCAAGAAAATGCCTGGTGCTCGGTGCTTTGCCAGTGGCTGCTGCTGTGTTATCCCAGGAGGGCCTCTGGAGAGCTCACTTGTGTTCACAAAAGTTGTATTTTCCTTAAAAGGTGTGTGTTTAGGGCACACAAGATGTGCCACTTTGCCCTGTTGCTCTGGGCTGATGCTGGAAACATCCACGTACAAATGATGCTGCATGGAGATCCATGTATCTTGTGTCTTGCCCTTGCTCCTCATTATTTAGGAGGCTTGGCCTTTTAATTTTTCTCAGATTTTAGGGTTTTTTTGAGAGAGGTTGGTTCCTTTTCCCTGGATACTCTGATCCTGAGCCCCCTTGCTGCTGATGTGACTTTGCAGCCAGCTCGTTCAGCTGAGTTCCCTCGGAGGCTGGGTGTCCTCCACTAGATGGAGCAGGGACATCAGGATGGGAGAGCTGTGCCAGCGCCGGGCAGGCTCTGCTCAGGGCAGGCACAATCCCACCCAAGGGTGAATCATGCTGTGGGGGTGCAGGCCTGTGGGCTCCTGCATTTCTGGGAACACACACCCTTGTGAGCAGAAGGTATTGAACAGGGTGACAAGAAAAACGTTGAAATGCTGATCAACCCGCCCAAACCTCTGAAAAGGGAGTTGCAGTCATGCTGAACCTCCCCCCGCGCCCCCAGGTGCTTTTTTTATCCCTTCTCCCCCCACATCTGCTCGTTTGCAGAGCTGAGCAGGCTCTGGGGAGCAGGAGGCTCTGCCTGCTCCTGCAAACAGCTGCTGAAGCTGCAGGGAGCCAGGCTGGGGGTCTGGGCTGCACAGGGCAGGCTCCACATTCCCCTGCTTTCCCTGACTCCTGAAAACCAGCAGCAGTGCCCTGGAGACCTCGTGGAAATTCTGCCCCTGTCCTCTGTTGGGTGCAGTTTCATGTGTGCTCACCCTGCTGATGCAGTGCTGGGGCTCAGCTGGAGCTGTTGCCTGCCTGCAGTGTTCTCTCCTTGCCATTTTCCTGCTGGTTTAGCTCTGGGCTGCTGATGAAGCAGAGCTGGGTGTTGCATTCTCTCTGTGCAGCTCTGGAGGGGAGCCCTGGTTGTGTGAGGTGGAAGCTGGGCAGGAGCTCTGGCTTCTCCTCTCAGGCTGGTCCTCACCAGCGAAGCCAAACCACCCTGGCCCTTGCTGCGTTTTGTCCCTGTGGGTTCAGTCCTGCTTCCCAGGCTGGTGTTCATCCCCAGCTCTTGCTGAGCTCAGTGTAAGAAGAGTTGAAGATGTCCAGCACACCTCATTTTCCAGTGTAGAACCTTTGTGGAGGTGAGAGCAGAGCAAGGAGCCTGGCTGTCAGTGCTCTCCAAAGGGCCCTGCTGGGCTTTGCCCAACATTTCTGTGGTTTGACAGTTTCCTGTTCTGCAGGGTGGGAGAAGGGAGAGCCTGCTGGAGTCTTGGAAATGCCTACGTGTCCCTGGGGAGCCATGAACAGGCTCTGCACTTTGCAAGGAAACATCTTGAAATCTCCCAAGAGGTAAGAGAAGCTGGTGCAAATCAGAGGGAACCTGTGACCCTTGGTGAGAGCAAGACTATTTCATTCCAATAAGTTATATTAATGCAGTCACCTTGCTCTCAGTGCTCTGGAAAACCCTTCTCTCTGTGCTGTTTCAGTGGTGTTCTTAGGAACTGCAGAGCTTGGCTGGAAAACACTCTTTGGATGGGAGGCTCCCAGCCTTCCCCTTAATTACAGCAAATATGTGAGCTGTACTTTGCTCTTAACCAATGTTCTGGGTGAGAAAGGACCTGGGGACTTGTCCCCTGGCTGGCCAAGGTGTTGTGCACCCAGCAGGTGTGAGGGCACTCAGGTACCTCTTGGTCTCCAGGCTGTAAGATCTCACTTTCCTGGGCACAGGGCGATTCCAGCTGAGCTGGTCCTGCAGTGTCCTGCTGCAGTGGGTGCTGTCCCTGGATGCACACCGCCTGCAGCCAGCCCTGTGCCACTGCCACCCCCTTTGGGGTGCTCTTTGTGCAGCTGCTCTGGTTTCCCCTTGGCTTTGCCCAGCTCTCTGCAGCTTTCCTGCAGTTTTCAGGTGGGTCAGAAGTGCAGAAAGCCAGAATTCCATTGTTTGCTCTTTTCAGTGTGTTGAGGAAATCGGCTGTGGCCTCTTTAGTCTTCCCCAGATGAAGAAATTGCCCTCTTGAAGCACTAATTGAAATCACCATCTGTAAGTGTGCTGGGTGCTCTCCTGCCTGTCTATTAGGTTGGCTAAATCTCTGAGTAGGGCTGACACAGCAGCCTAATTACAGATTTAATTATACTTATCAGACACAGAGAAGACATACTCATCTTTGGCCCTGTACATTTTAGGACAGATTAACTTTCCCAGCTCTGCCCAGGCTGGGGCTGAGCCCTCAGAGCTGAGGGGCCATGGGAGCATCAGCACTGGTGGTCCTGGGGCCTTTGGGGTGGAGGGGAGACCCAGCAGGGTGGGGGCTCCCAGTGTTGTCATTCCAGGTGCTGGCTGTGGTGTCAGCTGTGTCAGGAGTGGGTTCCTCATGGCAGGTACCTGATGAAATCCCCCCACCATCAATTATGGAGCAGTGCAGAGACTGTCCCTTTGACAAGCACCAGGATTTGGGGGGTTTTGGCCAGGAGAAACCTTGTGGAATTCAACCTTTTCACGCTGATGTTCATAACTCACTTCCCATCACCTTCTTCCAAACTAAAATCTAATGATGGCATTGGAATCCAAATGAAACCAGCTCAGGGTGACCACACTGGGAGCTGCTGCAGGTTGATCAGAGGTTACTCACAAAATCTCACTGGAATAAAGGACATGTACCTACAAACCTTGGAAGCTGCCCCAGCTCTAAGGACACTGCTCTGGAGTTCTTTTGTCATCTTGGAGTGCAGCTCCTGGGAGACTGAGGGCAGAAATCAGGGCTGGGCTATGTGGGGCAGGTCCTGCCCAGGGTCATTGTCCTGCCTGTCTGTTCTTGGTTGTTAATAAGGCTTTGGAGATGATCTGAAATGAGTGGAAGTCAGGGAAGAACTTCACAATTGAGCATCAAGGGCTGTAAGACCTAACATGCACATAGTAATTTCTGTGGAGATGATGTCAACAGCAAATCCCCTGTAATTGGCAGGGGGATTTATGCCTGGTGATAAGCCCTTTGATCTGCCCCCCTTTACTGGCGCTTGGGGCTTTGTCATAAATAATGTGGGGATTTATGGTTTTGTTCCACGCTGCAGTCTGTGGCAGGGGACACAAAAGAGCTGTTGCCAGGCATTTAACAGGAGCCAGGCCTCTCCAGGGGAACAGCCAAGGTCTTCCTCTGTCCCACAGGCTGCTCCTCCTCTGCACATCACAGCCTGTTTCTGGTGTGACCTCTCTGTGCCTGCTGGTGATGTGCAGCACAGCCATTCCCTGCTTTGCTTAAACTTGGAGGAAGATCCAGTGTTGTGCCCTACAACCCCTCATTTTAACTAGCAGGAGCTGTTGTTGGACAGATCTCTTTCCCAAACATGTAACATCAGCTTCCTTGGCCTCAGGCCAGCGAGAGGTGGGAATTGGGAAAAATGTGGACTTCAAAAAGATTTTTTTGAGAGTTGTGTGGGTAGATGACTAGAAACAACTCGAAGTTGTATGGCTCTGAGCCAGGAGAGAAGGGCTTTCAGGGCCCTGGTGTGACACTGCCCACGTGGCTGATGGCAGCGTGGTGTCTGGTGCTCAGTAACTATGGAAATACTTGAGGAAGGGGGCTGGGAGCTCCAGGGCTCCCTGCCAAGCCATGTGTGGCTGCAGGGCAGCCCAGACCTGCACGTTCAGACTCAGTTCTGTGCACTGGGCGAGCTGAGCCCTCTCAGTCCCTGGCACTGAGCCGTGTCCTGAGGTGCAGCACGGACCCTCTCCCAAATCATCCCTGGGGAGCAGTTCTGGAGAGCTGTGAGACCTCTCAGGTGTCTCCAAGCTGTCTTTTGGCTGTCTGTGTGTTTGATTTTGGGGTGGGGGCTGTTTGGTTGGAGCAGCCTGTGCCTTTAACCCCTGCCCTGTTGGTTTTCCTGCTGCAGATCGGGGACAGGAGCGGGGAGCTGGCGGCTCAGGTGAACATGGCCCAGCTCAGGGCAGCCCTTGGCTTGGGCCCTGGGGATGAGGACGGGGCTGCAGCTCATCCCTACTCCGGCTATGAGGCACAAGGTGAGTTCCTGGAGTTCTGGTGGCTTTGGGAAGCCTCAGGAATTAGGTGCTGTGGGGAGGGGGAGGCATTTGCAAGTGAGCAGGACGTACAAATGCTGGAGCAGAATAAGGCTGTGGTGTGCCTTCACCACAAAGGGGACTGGGATGTGTTTGCTTTGTGCTTTCCACAAGCTGCAAAGGCAGGGAAGGATCCCAAAAAAAGGGCAGAGAAGGAGTTAATGGAATTAATCAGCATTGGGGGTGAAATTCCATGTGCCATGCAGCAAACTGGTTTTTGGATCTTTTAAAGCTCTGCAGGGCTCTTTTCATTGATTTGACTGGTACCAGAGGCTTTCAGGAGTGACTGGCAGGGATTTTTAGCTGCTCTTGGTCTGATTAGCACCCAGTAACAAGCCCAGGGCATGGGCTGGAGGCAGGTTGAGACCATCAGCCCACACTGTGTGACACCTCACCCTTGGAACACCTGCAGCAGTGCTGAGCATGGAAATAAGATGTGGCAACCCTTGGTCACAGCAGCCAGAGTGGCTTTACTGGGCCCTGGGTGGCTGTGCCTGTGCTGCCAGGGGGCAGGGGTGCACAGACAGGTCACAGTGCTGCCAGCCTGACTTGGGGACTGTCCTGGAGGTGCACACTGCAGGCACAGGTGGGGGCCTGGCATGGGCACTTCCAGCTGGGACAGAGTTATTAATTCACACCACCTGCATCCCAGGAGGTGTCCAGTGATTAAATATGACCTTGTTGGCACAGGGACATTCCCCTGTAGGTAGCACTGACGTGGAGGGGATGATGCTGGGGCTGAGACACCGTGCCCTGGGAGGGAAGGAGAGGCTGGCTGTGCGTGTGTGCTCTGCTATTGATCTCCCAGGCACCACCTGCTACGTCAGTGCTGGAGCTTTTCCTGGGGAATGGAGCTGTGCTGAGGAAGCCAGCATGTCCTGCCCTGCCCCACTGGAGCTGAGCTGTTGCCTCAGATGCTGTGGGGGCCACAGCAGCATCCCCAGCCTCCCTTTGCACGTCATCTCCACTTTGCAGCTCCTGCAGAACTCATTCCTGGCATCTCCTCAGGGGCTTCCTTTTGGCAGGTTACTTTGTTGTGATGGGGGGAGAGGAAATGAGTCTCAGCATTGGTGCTGTGTCTGGGTCAGAGGGAAGTGTGGATGTGGCCCATGGGCTGCTCGCTGCCCTCTGGAGAGCCAGCTGTGCTGTGCTAACATCTGGAGCCAGCAGTGGTGTTCCTGTTGTCTGACAGAGCCAGGTCTGTGTGTGTGTGATCCCTGGAGGATGGGAAAGGGCTCAGCAGCTGCACTCAGAGTTCTGGAGGCTGCAGTGACCCCGTTAATCCGTGGTGCCCTTGCTCACGTTCCCAAGGCTGGGGCTGTTTGTTGAGGGAAGGACAAAGTGTTCTTGGGAGGAACACCAGCAAACAGTGTGGGTTTTTGTAAGGGATTTGCAGTGCAGGGAGAGAAGGATCTTGGAGTGTAGGATTTCCCCTCTCCAGCTCCTGGGAGGTAAAAGTCAGCTCCCACAGGGAGGGAGTGTGAGATCACACCTGGCTGAGCTCTGGGGGCTTTACAGGTGCTGGCCCTGTCACAGGAGATGTGCAGAGGGCATAGCCTGTGGAGAGGAGCCTGACTCCTTGATTTCTCCTTAGCTTTTATCCCAGCCTCAGCTCTCTTATTCCCAACTTCAGTGGAGGATGAGAGGCCACCAATGTGTCTCTGAGCCCTTGAGGGAAGGGAGATGTATTTAATGACAGCCAGAAATCTTGGTACCATCCTGTGCACCTATTAAATGATTAGAAGAGCATAATTATTTATATTATTAATAGCAGCAATTTACAGCCAGAGGAACATCTGTTTCTGTAGTAGGAAGCAGGTGAGAGAGTTGAGATTCAAGTTGGCTTCTGAACCAGCCATGCCTTTTGATGTTGACAAATCTCATGGTGAGGAGAGCTTTCCTTTTTTTTTCCAAATCAGATTCCTTTTCCTGCTTAAGGTTAGGAAATGGCTGCATATTCCCAAGGATGCTAAAATCCTCTGATAAAACACATCAGTTCCATCAAGCAGGGTACAGTAAAGCTTCACAGCAGAGGATTTTCACTGTGATGTCCTTCACAAGTTATTGCTGCTTTTAGGGCTTGGGCATTGCCCTTCCCTGGGCTCTGGGGGTGGAAGGAGTGCCTGATGTTCCCCTCTGCTGTTCTGGCTCACCTTGCTGAGCTCTTCCCCATTTTAATTAATATTCTGAGGGTATTTGGATGTCAGAAGACAAAGCTGGAGGCCGGGGAAGTGGGGCAGGGCTGCAGAAGTCTTGTGAAAGCAGCGACCTTGTTGAGAAAGGCAAACACAGAGAGCTTAAAGCAACAAACTGAAGGAAGCTGGAGGGGAGCTGGGACATGAAGTAAATAAACAGGGGCTGGGTTTGCTTCTCCAAACAACCAAAAATGTGGCCCTGAATAAATCTCCTTCTCTTTCACACACTGCAAGCTAAGAGTTGAGTACTGGTAGGCTTTGCCTTTGGAGAGAAGTGAAGGACTTTGCTGTGGCTGCACAGGGTTATTTTTAGGGGTGAAGGCAACCAGGGTGAGAAGCAGCACTGGGAGCTGTCCTGGGGTGCACACAGGCAGCACTGGTGCCCTTTTCCAGAGGAGTTACTCTGGGCTGAAGCTGCAGCATCTGCTCTGTGAGGAGCTGCCTGTTCCTAGCAGGGAATTGTGGATTGGGAGCACAGAGCTGACCCTCCCTGGTCCCTGCCTGCCCCTGGGTGGGGGAATCAGGGGATGCTGCCCTGATCCTCTGGGGGATCCTGCCAGCTGGGAGGGGAGCACAGGGACAGGGATCACCCAGCAGCCAGGGGATGGAGGCAGAGAGGAGCCCTGGCCACCCTCTGTCCCTCTCCACAGACTGTGAGCTGCTTTTCTTCTGCTCCTGGCAGCTCAGCAGCCTCAGCCTTCACCTGCTGGCAGCAGCAGTGTCAGGAGACACGAAGCAACCTCTGCTGGCAGCTGGGAATGGGTGGGAGGGCTGCAGGTGTTTGGGAGGCGTTGGCATGGGGATGCCTCCAGAGCTGGCTCCTGCTGTGGTTTCTGTGCTGTTTGCAGAACACAGACACCACTGCCCTGCTGTGCCTGGCTCTGAGGGCAGGGCAGGACTCAGCCCTGAGCAAACCCAGGGTAGGAAGTTGCAATCCTGGAGTACAAGGTGGTCTTACAACTCTGATAATTGCTGTGATGTTGGGCACGTGTGTGATTTCAGTTTCCCCCCACGTGTGCAATGGGCATCAGCTTCTCCCTAACCAAGGCTGGGATTAGCTTCTTTGCAAAGAAAGCATTGGCAGTTTGGGTGAAAGAATGAGCCTGGCTTCCCCCTTCTGCTCATGTCCTGCTGAGGAATGGAAGGCACGAGGCTGCTCTGCTTGTTTGGTGTTCCAGGGGCTCCATGCTGGGATTGCTCATCCCCAGGCTGTGTTCTGCAGTGGGCACAAACCCCCACTCCTTCCTGAGCACTGCTCAGCTCTGTGGGGCTTTGATTGTGGGGCTCTGCATCCTCGATGCAGTTTTGAGTTCATCTCTTCACAGGAATCTTTGAACCCCTGGATCAATCAGACTGGAATGGAAGAAATCTGCTTTTATGTTTTCCAGCCTGTTCTTTTTTGTTTGTTTGCTCGCTTTAAATATCTTTGAAGTGCCTAAAAAGTGTTTAGAGCTGATAAAGCAGGCAGGATTGACCATCCCTCTGCTGATGCAAGCAGGGAGGTGGTGATGCTGCTCCCCCTGCCAGCCTGGGGCTGGGATGCTGCCCAGGGACAGGGATGTTCCTTCCCTGGAGTTTGCTCCATCTTCCTGCAGAAATCTGTCAGCTGAGAGATGTGGCTGTGTGAGAGCAGCATCCTGCTTGACAGTGGCCAGCCCTGCTCCCTCAGGCTGTGATTTCACTGTCTGGGAAGCATTTGCCTTCCCTGGGGCAGAATCAGGGTCACATCCCCAGCATGGAACCTGCCCTGTCCTTACCAGTCACACTGAGTAAGTACAGCAATTGAAAGTGCTTAATGTTAAATATCCTCAGCTCCATTTGATTTTTTTTTCCCCCCAGGAGCTGATGGGCTGCAGCTCAGCCTTTTTTTCATTGTGAAAATGAAAGCCCAAGGCTGTACTGGTTAATTGCACCTGCTGAGGCAGGGGGGTGATGGATGTGGTGCTGGAGAAGCTGAGTGGCTTTTGGCCAAGTGGAAGGAAGGATCAGTTGGTCTGGTGGTTTTGTTGTGCTCCAGCAGGTGCTCAGAGAGAGAGCAGGGGCAAATATTCCCATGTGCCTGCAGGAAGGTGTCCAAAGATCTGTCTGTGGTGGCCCTGGGAGCAGGGCAGGAAGGACAGGAGAGCTGCTCCCACAGGGGGATTCTGGAGTGAAGATTCAGGACTTCTCAAAGATGCCTCTTCTTTATAATGAGTTTGTTCTAAATCCTCTGCTGTTACAGCTGTTAAATCATCCCAGCAGCACTGATGGGGGGATGAACCTCTGAGTCATTTGGATTTTAAACTCAGTAATTTAGCACTCACTTCAGACTGCCCCAGTATTGGCTTTAGGAAGTTTTAAAATACTCTTCCCAAGTATTTAATGTTCCTCTCCCATCTTGCTGTGTATGTGAGCCTCCTTCCCAGCACTGGTGTAAAATACAGCAGGAGTTCTTGGCTCACAGCAGAGGAAATGCTCCAGGACTGGAGAAGATGATGTTGTGCTACTGAAATTTGTTTTATCTTGATGCCAGGGGAGATGACAAGTGCTGGAACAGAAGATGAGGAACAGGCCAATTCTTGAAGCCTGTGGCAGAGGAGGCACAACGTGGCTTGTGGCAAAGCCATGCCTTCAATCAAGATTAAATCTCTTGTTGTGGGGAGGGAGAACTTTTTGGAAATCATTGGTCCTGGGAAGGCTGAAGTTCCCTTTGGCTGCAGTTCCAGACTCCAGCAGCACTCCCAGCTCTGCTGGGCTGGCTGATTCCTTAGTGCACCTTCCCCAGATGTTTCCCTTGGTAGCTGCTGTGTAGGAAATGCCATGGCTGTGATGCTGCTCTGTCCCACAGCACTGCCTGCAGGAACAAGATTCCTCTGCTTGCTGTACCTTTTATGCAGCACAGAGCAAGAAGGAAGATCTTTCTTGCCCAGCTAGAATTTCCTTTTCTCTCTTAAAACTTTTCTGTATGGATGCCCACGGACTGCTGTGGCTTTTCCCTGAGCAGGGCAAGGCCAGACCCTCAGCAGAGTCCCTGTAATCTCCTGAGTGACCTCAGGACCTCCATCCTTCCTTGCCCTTGGACAGCCAACCTTGGCTTAGCAAAAACACCTGGCAGGGCTCAGGGTCCCGACCCAGCGTGGGCAGCGTGTTCCAGGAGCTGCTGTGGGCTGGTGGCTGAGCACAGCAGCACCCAGGAGGAGAAATCAAGTACATTCCCCCTCTTTTTTAGAGGATTTGACTGTGGGTGTTTGATGGCTGCTAAGCTGGCACGTGGCTGCTCCTTCTCTGCCCTCCCCTGAGTCAGCCTGGAGGACAAAATCACAAAATCGTGTCCTTGGGCTTGTCTGGCTGCTGGAGATGCTGCCCCTGTTAATTATTGTGTGTCACTCTCTGGCTAAATGCTGGTTTTGATCTCTGCTTGTTCAACACTTGCTGATAAGGGATGGTGGGAGGTCATGAGGCTCTGCTGTATCCTGGCAGGGAAAATCCTGCCCTTAGAAGCAAGGCAGGTGTTGCTGCCAAGTCCATCAGGCTTCTCTTGATTTAGCTCTGGGGTTGGGAGCCTCCTCCCAGCCTGCTCCACCCAGCTCAGTTTATCTCCCAGAAGATCCTTCTGTCCCCACAGCTGTTCCTCCCTGGAGCAGGCATTGCCTGGGGGGGTTATGGTTACTGGATGCTGTGCCTGACATGGCCCAACCTCCAAGGCTTGGATTTGTCAGGTGTTTTTAAGGTTGGGTGCCCGGTGTTTTCTGCAAATACCTCTCCTAAATATTTCATTCTTTGACCCAATTTGCCAGTGTTTTATTTGCAAATCGCCCTTGGTTAGAGAAAAGCTAATGCCTGTTGCACATTTGGGGGAAAACTGGAATCAAAGATGTGCCCAACACCACAGCAGTTACTCAGAGTTGTAAGGCTACAACTAAGATCCCTTTTTACTCCAAGACTGCAGCTTTCCTACATTGAATTTATCCTACATTGAGTTTACTCCTACTGGGGGAAAATAAATAACAAATAAGGAAAAAAGATAGCTCCCCTGTGCCATTTCTACCTGCAAGGAGGATACTTTTTCCAGGTTTTAGCTCTTCCATGGGAATGTGAGAGCTCTTTGGCCAGTGATCCAGAGTATCTCCTGTGGCAGCTGCTGACCCTGAGTGCAGTCAGCAAACCCCCAGGGCTCTGGGTGCTGGGTGGATGTGCAGCTTTGCTGTTATTTCTGTTATTTTCAGCCCATTGCTCAGCTGTCAGACTGGATTGTGGAGATGCAGCACTCGGCTGACACCAACACAGAGCATCTTCTGCCAGATCAGCCAGACGAGCAGCTTGATGCAGAGGGAACTTCTCTTTAATGCCACAGATTGTGTGCAGCTTTTTTAAAGGAGCAGAGGAGGAGAAAACAGCAGGATTCTTGTTCTGGAGCAGGGTTTTGTTGTGCTCCTGCTGGGAGGTTGAGATTTGCTTGTGCTCTGTCTACAGCTCATCAGTGCCTCCCAGCAGAGCATTCCTGTCCTTGTGGTGCCCAGTTCTGTATCCTGAGTCACAGAAGGACCCAGAGCTGTTGGGATTCCCTGGCCCTTCCCTGCCTGCAGGATGGGGTTAAGCAGATGTTCCTGCCCATGGATGGGCACACAACAGCTTGGCACCAGCATTTTATGGCCCAGTCATCATAAATAACTGATATGACTTGCTTTCTCTATTTAGAGAAAAGTATTGTTCTAGCCCAGTAGCAACTGGGAAAACAAATGCCACCATTTATCAGGCGAGTGCTGACAATAATAGAGGTCAAGTGGATTTATAGTGCCAGAACCCATTATGTGTTTGAAGACTAATTAAAGCCTTAAATGAGATGCTTGTCCTACTGGAAGCTGATTTTTTTTTTTTTTTCCTTCTTTCTTTTCCTGCTGCTGTGCTTGTTTTCCCCCTCCCCCTTCCCTCTAAGAGCTTTGCTGTAATAATGGAACACGAGGCTGACAGAGCTCCCCTGATGAGATGTCAGCAGTGTATGATTTGGGATGCTCTGGGGGCACTGGACCGTATCTCCACTGTCACTTCGGGGCTGGGAAGGGTTTCCAGACCAGCATTCCACCCCAAACAACTGGCTTGGCTGCTTGATTTAATTGTCTTGGGCAATATTTGGAGTTGTCTGCCAGAATCAAGGTTTGGGTCTGTACAGGTGGGGAGAGGCACTGTCCAGGGCTGTGAGAGCTCACCCAGAAGCCAAGTCAGTATCTTGGTTAATGCAGGTACAGGGGGAAGTGACCTTTTCAGGAGAACACAGCAAGTCCTGCTGCTGGATTTGTTGTGATGTTTGGGGTGCCCAGCCTGTGCTTTGTGGGGGATGTGGGGCTGCTGGCCCTGGAGCGCTGCAGGCAGCGGGGGCTGATGTTGGCTCCACAACCTTTCCCTGTTCCTTTTCCATGGAGTCTCCTGTCAGGTTGAATTCTGCCTGCTCTGGCACAGCCCCCCAGAGGGATCCAGCGTGTTCCCAGCTGCAGATACAGAACTGTGCTGTGTCTGGGGTGGGGGGCCCTGCTTTGCTGCTCTGGCTGGGAGCAGGAGGGAGGCAGGAGCTCCTGGAGCTGTGGGAGAGGGGGCAGAGCTGGGGCTCATCAAAGCTCATGTCAGCCTGATGAGAGCTCCTGCCAGGGCTCCCTGAGTCGCTGCTGCACATGTTCAGCTTGATCTTGTCAGCTGCAATCTCTTGGAGATGGAGCCTGTCTGTGCAGGAACAGAGCTCTGTCTGCCCAGCTTGCCCAGCTCCTTTCCAGGAGATGATCCCATCACCATCCTTGATGAAACTTCCTTGTGTTCTCCGTGGCTGCAGATTAAAGACGAGGATGGGAGAACCGTTAAATTTGCCTCAGCAGCCAAACTGCAAAAGCAAAAAGTTGAAAAAAAAATTTTTTTTAAATCCTCTCGTGGTTTACGGTGCTGTTGAGATCATAGATGGGGAGGAGGGAAGAGATTTTTAAAAAAAATATTTAAAAAAGGAACAACACCCCTGAGCAGTGAAAACATCCCAGGAGCTCCAGGAAAACAGGGCATGAATGCAGCCAGTCAGGAACATTGCTCAGCTGATGTTCACAAGAAGGTTTCAACTTGCTCTCTTTGAGACCTCAGTAAACCTCCAAGACAGAGAGAGCATTTAGAAAGGCCCCTGAGGTTTTCCATTACTGTGCAACAGGCTTGGTAAACATGCCAATAAATGCTGGAGAGAGAGTGGGGGGGAAAAAACCTTGCAGAGGAACAGACCTGGGTGTTCAGCTGCTCAATCCTTCACATCCCCAGCTGCTGCTGTGGATCAGCACTGGGGAGAAGGAGCAGAGTTCAACTTTGGCTGAGCAGTGAGTGGTGCTGCAGGTATTTCTGGGAAAAGTAACTTGGGAGAGGCTGAAAGTTACATCTGGAGCCATCTGAAGGAATGGAGACAGAGAATTAACGGGACTCCTCCTGTCGTGGGACGCTTGTGAGTATGGAAAGCTCTGCTCCCCTGGAAGGTGGATGAGGACATGTGGGATGAGAAGGGGAGAAGTTCCCACACGTCTGGTGGGTGTTGCTGCTGGTGTGGATCCAATTTCATGTAGCCCTGAGTGATAGGGACCCTCTTAATGCTGCTTGTTTCAATGGTGGGGAGTGGGGACAGTGGCCCCAGCACTGGCTGGGATTTCTGGAAGAAACAGCTGAGTTGGATGAAGTTTTTTGTAATTCTGAACTTCTTCCTCTCTCAGCTAAAGTGTGTATAAACCCCACACAGTCATAGACAGCCCACCAGGACCAGGACAAGAGAAAAAGATGAGTTGTTCTGCTGTGTCTATTAAATTAACACCAGGCAGGTTTTCTCTGCTCGGAGATTAATGGCTGCTGGCCAGCAGTTCAGTGCTCTGGGAACACACAGAAAAGCACCTGAGGATGGAGGTGTGTAATTAATGACTCCTTAGACAGCTGGAAATGATGTGTGTTTATCTAACTGGGCACACTTTGCTGCTTTCTTGCTTTCCTGGAAGTGGCTGTTTAATGAAGCTGTGACGCACACTCACTTCCAGGGGCTGGGCTCGCCCCTGAAGCCCAAATGTGCCTCTGATGAGGTGTTTGGGGGTGATTTTTACTGCAGACCCACGTTGCTGCTGTAGGTTATTCTGAAGGAAGCCACAAGCAGCTGTAGCAGTGTCCAGAGTGTAACTGGGAGCCACTGGGAACAACCCAGAGCTGCTTTCCCCTCACTGAGCAACGTGGCTGCACCCAAAAGTCCCTCACTCACCCCACAGCCATCTCCTCCATGCTGAGGGATGGGAATGTGCTGGAGCAAAGGGAGTTTTCTTCAAGAATGGAGTTGTTGGGAATTAGAAGGGGCTGCCCAGGGAGTCACCACCCCTGGAGGTGTTCAAGGAATGACTGGACGTGGCACTCGGTGCTCTGATCTGGTGGATAGGGTGGGAATTGGTTGGATTTGAGATCTTTGAGGCCTTTTCCAACATGAATGTTCTGAGCTGCTGGCAGGTGGGCCCCTGGCTGTGTGTGGAAGGGGCAGAGTTTGGTGGGAACACTGACTGCTGCTGGTGACGTGCGTTCCTTGCTCTCCTGTGTGTTCAGTGTCTGTTCTCCACCTCCAACCCTGATGTCAGCCCCCTGAACTCACAGCCTGGCAATGAATCACCTGAAAACAAAGCTGGTGCTAATGTGCTTTTTGGAGCAGAGAGGCAGGAATGTGCAGAAATGTTTTGCTGATTGGAGTCTTTAGGGCTGCAAGCAGTAAATCCCTTCAGGGTGGTGAGGGGCACAGACAGAAACTCTAGGTCACTTATGACTGAGCCTTGGTGAGATCCCAGCTGATCTGAGCTTGTGAAGCTGAGCTTTTCAAAGCAGTGCTGTCCTTGGAGCTGGTGGATACAGCTGTGGTGGGATCTGGAGCCCTGGGTGTGCTGCTGCAGGAATCCCTAGAGCCTTTTCCCATTTAATCCCCATGTTCTGCTTTCAGCCAGCCTTGATTTGTGAATATTGTGGGCCCCTGAGCTCAGAGGGGCAACAAGCACTGGTGCTGCTGGGTTGGGGGGAGCTGAGGAATGGTTTGGGGAGTTTGCTGCTGCAGGAACCACACAAAGCTCCATGGTTTCCATTCTCAGGGCTCAGCACGGGGCTCATTCCTCCCCCAGGATCTCCCTTTGAGCCTGGAAGGTGTCACAGGACCTCGAGTGGAGAGTTTAGGGCTCAGCCTTGCAGGGTGTCACATGGGGATCAGCTAAACTGAGCCTTCAGGGACGATCAGGGAAGGGCAGAAGCTTCCCCAGGGATGGTGAAAGCATCCCAGGGCTGTTTTGTACACCCTGGATGTTTGTCAGCCAGGCAGGAGCAGCTGGAAGCAGGTTGGAGGGAGGCTTTGGAGGTAAAGAGGGTTTGGAAACCAGGACTCAGGGCTGAACTGTGTTTCACCCACTCTGTTGTTGTTGGAATCAAACATCAAAATCTTATGAAATCTCAAATAAATATCATAAATCCTGCCAAGTTTTGATTCTTCTTTCAGGTTCAAGGCAAGATTTTGTTCCCCTTAAGGCTGGGCCTATGATAGTTTGAAAATATTTGCTCCTTCACTTAGTTTTCCAGCCTTTATGACTATAGAGAAAAGCTCAAAGTTGAGTCCCAGGAACATTCTTTCAGTTAAAAACATGATGATAAAGCAGAAAATCCACAGATGTATTAAATTGCCTACTTGTTATGATTTTTCTCAATGCCAGTCCCATGACTTCTGTGGTTCAGGGTGAGGTTTGTAACTCCTGAATTCCAGAGACCTTGTCTGAGATCATGGTCGTGGTGTGACCTGGCTGCAGCTCCATAGCCAAAGCCTCACACAGCCCTGTGACAGTGCTTTAAAAAAACCCAAAACAATAGGAAAAAAACCCCATATATGAATCCTAAGGCCAGCATAGCTGCATCATCCCCTCCCTTTGACTTTTAGGTGAGCAGAGCAGAGGATCTGCTGTGGTTTGGGTTCTCTCTGTGTGCCATTTGTGCTGTTGCTGACACCCCCCTGATGTGAGAGTGTTGTTTTGCAGGAGCCAGGCCAAAGAGACTCCAGAGGAACAGCATGGACAGCTTAGACCTTCTCAAGTTCCCTTCTGAAAAGGTAAGTAAAGGGGTCTGGCCTCAAAGATTGTCAGTGGGAATCTGCACACAGATCCCAATTGTTTTTTTGTTGCCTGGCTTCATTTGCAGGGAAATATGCAATTAGCAGATATCATTGGAGTCAATGGGATTAACCAAAGAGGGTTTCTAGAGAGCTTGGAGGAGAGGAACAGCTGGTCTGACTAAAAAGGCACTTAACACTCAAAGCTGAAAAGTCACTTCTGGGCTTTATTTTTGAAAAAGCAGCCCTTTATTGGAAGCATGATCGTGAGCCCCTGAGTGGCTGTCAGTGCCTGTCACCCCAGTGCAGTGACAGAGAGGGCAGACACAGGACATGGAGCACTGCAGGAGCTTGAGGGTTTGTTCCAGGCTTTGTTCCAGGGGCTCCAAGGATTGCTTTGCTCCTGGGAATGTCAGATCCCAGCAGATCAGCATTTCCTCTGTGTCCCCAGGGCTGTTCCTGCAGCAGCTGGGAGGAACTGAGCCCTTCCAGCCACAGGGATCACTTCAGTCTCTCAAGAAATCCTGCTGGTGCTGCTGAGGGCTCAGCCCTGCCTGTTCCCAGAGGAGGTGGCCAGGCCTGCAGCCATTCTGCCTTTTTGGGATGTTTTTGGCACAAATCATCCATGTTCACCCAGTGCTTTCCAGGCACAGCTCTCCTGAGTGTCTCAGGGAGCATTTCCCCTTTACAGAACTGTCACAGAGAGAAAAACCTCACCCATGCTGCAGGTGAGTGCAGATGGTCAATGGGAAACAACCTCAGGCTTGAGAAACCATTTAGGTACCTAAAACTCCCAGTAAACACTGGGAAAGCTAGGCAAAAGCTCCTCCCTGAATTAACTCTCTCTGGAAAATAAATTCCAAATGTCCTGATGTATTTCTATCAATTCTCCCAGTGCCCCTTGGCTATTTTGGCTCTTGCCTGCTCTCCCCAGCATGACTCCATCTCTGGGGTGTCTGGCAGGGACAGCAGTGCCCAAGGTCAGGGGACATTGGCTGGTGTCCTCATCAGAGCAGCACAGCCCCAGGGGCTGGCCAGGGGCTTTGCTGATGTCTGACTTTGCTGCTGATGCTGTTGGTTTCCTGCTCTTTGCTGTAAAAGCTGAGCACCACTCGATAGTTCAGGCAGGGTTATGGATTCCAGGGGTTCCACGGGGAGGATGGAGCGTGCAGGAGCTGTGGGCTCAGGTGTGAGCTTTCCTGTTCCCCCTGCAGTGTCCTTGGGAGGGTGTGAGTTCACCTGTCCTTCAGAGAGTGTTCTGGATGCAATTCCTCTGCCCTGTGGCTCCCAGGAGGGGTTACAGCCCTGGGAGAGGCTCCTCTGCTTTGTGCTGTGATGGGAGTGAGGAGTCAGGAGTAAACCATGCTGTGACCTCTCCAGCATCCTCTTGCTGTTGTCTGTGCTAGAAAAGCCTTCAAAGCCCCCCTGTTCCACACTTCAGGAGCTGCTGTCCAGTGCCTCTGCACAGAGCTGTGTACTGGGGCACAGGGAATGCCCACCTTGGTTCTGAAGCTCCAGCACATTGCAGGAATGCTGCTCCCTGCTCACCCTGCTCTCTCCAGTGTGCTTCTTACTCCTCCATTTGATCTCCTCCTGTTTTACCTCCCAGACTCTTGTTTATTCCTTTGTGTAGCAGACTAAAACCTCTTTCTCACATGCTGGCTTTCACCCTGAAGGTGCTTACGTGCTGTAATTGAGTCATCTCCTGTTGTCATGCACTGAGCAGTGTGAGGGCTCCAACCAAGGCACTTCCCACTTCTGATTTATCTTTTCAAGAAGTGGACACTGGCCTGGCTGTGCTGATGCCATCAACATGGCAATGAATCCCCCCTTCCTTGTTCTCACTCTTGCAGTTTGGGATCTCTGTCCCCTGCATTTCCCCACCCTGGGGTGACAATCCTGTATTTCTGTGTGAGCACTGAGCACAAGCCCCACGTTAACTGTGCTCCTGTGCCTCTCCTGCTCTGTGGGTAGGAGCCAACAGAGCTCCTGAGCCAGGCAGTTGCTGCAGTGACTGTTTCTTGCTTTCCCAAGGACCAGAATGGGGACAGTCACCACGTGGGAGAGCTGAAGATCTCAGGAAAAGAGTTCTTGTCCTTACCTGCGAGAACGAAGAAATACCGGGAGCACCAATCCAGCTCGGGGAGGAAAGCCCAGGGGCCAAGTGCATCCCCTCTGGATGCTGGGGAAGTCCAAGTCCAGGTGCCACAGTCGGTAGGAAGATGGTTTTAATCTCCAGTGCTGATCTGGGAGTTCCTCTTCTTTGTTTTTGCCTCCTTTCCAGCTGGGTGTGGGGGTGGCAGTGGGGACTTTGGGCTGGAGAACAGAATCTGTAGCTGTGCTCTGTTTGTTGGCTCTGGGGGCTGCTGTGGGAAAATCCTTTTGCCTTTTTGAGCCTCAGCATTGCTGTCCTTTTAGCAGAGCAGTGATAGCAGTCTCCATCACTGGTCTGTGAGGGATTGGCCCTCAGTGTGACATTTATAACCTCTTAGGGACAGGAGTCTAGAGCTGAGCTTAGCTGAGTTTAGGATTTAAGGTGTGATGCCTTGAGTTCCAGAAAAGCACAGCAGTTTGGGTGCTTTGTGGAGATTGAGCTGATCATCTCCTGGGGTTCATGAGGAGTGGAATTGGTGCCTTCAAAAACCAGAGCCCTTCCCAGGTCTTTGGTGAGCAACCCAAAGTGCTTTTGGTTGCCTTTGCCAAATGTGGGACTGTAGATGTCCTGCCTGGTGTTCTGATCACACTGATGGTCAGTGTGCAGAGTGGTCTCTTGGAATTCATCAGAGATGGTAGAAATCATCACCCAGGGGCTTTCCTTTGGAAGCAGCACAGATAGAGCTCATTTCCTCAAGAGCTGGCCCTGATGTTGGTGATCCAGGTTCCTGGTCCTGTGTGGGGAGCTCTGATCGGTCTGTGCTTGGCTCCCTGGAGGATGCTGAGGATCCATGTCCTGGGAAGCTCCCCAGATGCCTTTATTCTGTTTTTAACCTGAGAGTTCTGCTGGTTTGGGGCCGTTCCCTTCCTCTTGTGTTGATGTTTGTTGTGACACATGGCAAACACAAATACTGGGGAGCTTTCCTGCAGCTGTGCTGGGTTTGTTCCCAGCCCTGGAAGCAGGGCTCACACCCACAGTGATGGCACGTTTCTGCATTGTGGGAGGGGGCTTGGAGGTGTTTGAACCCAGTGATCTCAAGTGAGAAAGCCCCAAATCCTCAGCTTGTTGCCAGGAGAGACGAAATGTAACAGGAAAGATCAATGATCTCATGGGTGCTTGGAAGTATTTAGGTTTTTGCTTTACACCGAGTCTCTAACACACTATCACAGCTCTGTGATCATGCAGCGATTCCAGATGGAATAAATCCAAGCCAGAAAAGATGGGCCTATATATTTTTTTTTTCCTTGGCATTTAAGAAAAAGCGAAATTAAATATTTTCATGCTGGCTAAGAAAGAGTCAGAGCTGCAGAGCTTGGGATGCTTGGAGGAGCTTGGGAGTGGGGATGCTTGAAGGTGTTTCTGGCTCTGAGTCCTTTGTTCTTCATCTGTGGATCATGGGGAGAACATATCCTGCTGTACCTGTGTGCATGAGTGTGTGGACACGTCCCTTTTTTACCACAGACATTTCTGATTTTCAACTCTCTGGCCACTGGAGACTGAATTTTTACACCAACTGGGTTGGTTTTTTTTTTTTGGTTTTTTTAGACTTCTCTGAGCTCATTCTCTGCTCCCAACAGTGCTTGTGGAAATGGTCTGCTGGGAAAAACATTTCCTACAGCTCACCGGTGCAAACATGACCACTGAGAAGGAAAACAAAGCTCATCTGAGCCAGAGAGGAGACAGCAGCATGGGGGCACACAAGGCAATAGAGAGAGAGAGAGAGAAAAAAAACACTCCTGCCAGAAATAGCCTTGTATTTTTAACTCAGACATTCAGCCAGAGACCAAACAAAAGCCACGCTCCATCAAGAGCTGGGAAAAGCATTCCTTAGGAGTGTAGCTGTGGATCCATGGGCTGTGTCTGAAAAAAGGCCCCGTGGGGCTTTGCCAAGCACTGGTGACCCCTTGGCAGCCCATGTGGGGTTTGGGGACAGCCCAGGGGCTCCGTGGTGGCTCTGGGGTCACTTCAGGGGAGCTTTGCTGCCTTGGTGCCCCCAGCTGAGAGCTCTGCCAGGCTGGCAGCACGGGCCAGACCTCAGGGGGTTTAAAGTCAGCGTTGTCCTGTGGGTTTTGCCATGAGCAAAGCAACCCCACTGTGTTCTGCTGTCACAGGAGAGTTGAAAAGCTGCAGTTCCATCCATGGGGGCCTTTGGAATCAAAGCAAACCCCACCTGAATGGGAGGGAAGCTTTCCCTGGTCAGGCTGATCAGACAACAACTCCCCCAGACTCCTCATTTTGCAAGGAAAAAAGCAGAAATTCTCTCCAGTCAGTGGGTAAGCTGTGAGTCCTCAATGAGAGGTGATCTCTAAAGGTTGATCCGAGGTGCTTCTCTGGGGTGCCACAATCCCATGGCAGGGGAGAACCCAGACTGTGAGCAGGGAAAAAACTCATCCCAGGACTCCCAGGTGTAGCAATGTGAGCTCTGGATAAGCCCTGCTGCCAGCACAGCCCCTGACCTCCATCCCAAGGGGCTTCAGCAGCCGGGGAGATCCAGGATGGGGCGTGCTGGGGGTGAGGAGCCTGACTCAGAGCTCCTGGATTCACCACCCATCCCCTGCCTGTTGTTTACCTCCCTCTTCCCCATGGTGTGATGGGGTAACGCTGCTCCCCTGCCTCCCCCGGGGGGGTTACAGAGGCGTGATGATGGCTGTAAAGTTGTTTGAGCTTCGGATGGCAGGAGCCGTGGTGGTTGTTATTAGCATTGGTGATGATGCTGCTAATTACCGAGCTGCCGGGAAACTCCCCATGGGAGGAGGCGGCCGAGGGGAGGGGAGAGGGGAGGCAGGGAAAAGTGAAGTGAGCAGGGGATGGAGAGGAGCCTGTCCCTCCTGGCAGCTCTGTCAGGCCCTGAGAGGAGGGCTCAGCCTGCGGGAAGAGCCGTGGGGATGCTGGCAGGGATGGGAGAAGCCATGGCCCAGGTGCTGCAGAAGGTAGGAGAGCGTGGCAGGGTCCCCTGTGCCTCACACCTTCCTGCCACTGCTGTGCAAGAGGTTCTGTTGAGTGTGGTGCTCATGCAGGAGGGTCCTGACCCCTTCCTTACCCTTCCCAGGGCCCCCTGAAGTGGGAGGATTTCCCAGCCATGGCAAAGGACCAGCCCTGGCAGGGATGAGCAAGGACAGGGTGCTGCTCACCTGTGAGCCCAGGTGTGCACCCCCATGGGGATGCTCAGGCTCTGAGTGCCTGGCTTTTCACAGCAAAGGAGGGTTTGGTCTGGGAGAAAGAAGCTGATGAGGGTGAGGTGCTTTGGGTCACGTTTTTTGCTCTCTTGCAAAAGTGGCTGCATTAAAGCTCTGTCCCTGTGCCTGCAGTTGTGGGCAGCCAGATCCAAGTCCCTCCAAATCCCTGCCTGGAACTCGTGCAGTGCACACCTTCTGAGTTTCCTCTCTTTTTAAAAGAACATCAAAGCAGAGGTTTTGTACTACATGAAACTTGCAGACATCAAAGGCTTGCTCGTAAATTTAACCCCACTCTCCACTGTGGTGAAGGTCAGAATGCTCCAGCTTGGGTTTGACTTGGTAGCAGATGTGTTTTAGGGGGTTATTAGATGGTTACTGGAAGGATGGGATTTTTCTAACGCTTCAAAAATATCAGGGATTGTGTCCTTCACCTTTCTCTGTGCAGAAAGGAGAGGGCCCATGGAAGAAAGGGGCTGTGTATTCTGGAAAAGACTTCCTGGGGACCTGCCCCAATTCTGGGCCTGTGTTTAAGAGCTCTTTGAGGTTGATGGGGCTGAGCATTAGCCAGAGCTCAGGGGCTGAAACACTTTATTGTGTCAAGGTCCAACAGCTGGAGCAAAACCCATGGAGAAAGGTAAGGATCAAACCCACCCTTCTCTGGATCTGTGCTCTGGGAATGGTCCTGATCCTCTGGACTCTCCCCTTCCCAGGGAGTGACTCCTCACTCTCCAGACCTGTCCCCCACCCTGTCCTCAGCCAAGGCCATTTATAGTCAAGGGAAAGAGGAGCTGTGTTTGATTGCAGTGATGACTTGCAGGGATGGGTTGCTGATGTATTTAGACACTGAACGATTTTCAAGTGCTCTGCATCGCCAAACATTCCCTGGGACAAATGTTTTTGTAAGGCCTTTTTTATGACTACAGTGAGAAGCAACCATAAAAGAAAGGAATTTTTTGTAGGTCACACATCCCCGCCCCAGAGGCAGGTTGCCAGAGTTCTTCTGATGGTTTTCTGTCTCAGGATTTCTCAAGGGATTGTTGGGTTGTAGAATGCTCATGGTTGAGCCTCTGAGGGTCAACCCTGGGGGGCAGTGGCAGGGAGCAGATCTGGAGGATCCTGCCTGTCCCTGCTGAATCAGGACTGTCATGTGTCCCCATCCATCCCCTGTGACTTCACTGGGAACTGCACAATGGACTGGATGGATGCTGGGGTGCAGGGGTGTCAGCCCTGGGGGCTTCTGGCCCCACAGCATCCTTTCCCTGGTTGCCTTGTCTTGTTTGAGATGAGATTGATACTTCCCCAATTCCCTCTGGAGCTGGAATGTGGGGTTTGCCTTTGCTGTTCTGTGGTGCCTGTGCCTCTTCCCTCTGTTTTAACATCAGCTTGGTCCCTGCTTCATCTCCCTGGTGTGTGAATCCCACAACACTGGGGCAGTGCAAATCACACCCTCCTTCATCCCACAGCCTCCACGTTTGCTCAGCTGCAGGGGTATAATTATGCCATTAGTGCTGGTCAGACTTTCTGGTGTAAACGTGCTCTGAGAGTCAGGGAGTGGAGAGGAAGGGAGAAGCCAGAGCCAGGGAGAGAGGAAAGGCAGCTGCTGCTAAATTTAAGACTGTTCCTATGACACCTGGAGGCTGCTGTGGTGGTGTCAGTCCTCTTGGAAGTGAGCAGGTAAACACGGAGCTGTGGCTTGTTCTTGGAGTGCTTTGCCTTCCTGTTCAGCTGGTGGGACCTTCCAAAGTGCTCGGGGGCAGGGAGGCTGTGCTGGAGGCAGGACGTGCAGGAAAACCTGGAGCCTGACAGCTGTGGGAGGCTCTTCAGGGATTTGGGCTGTTGGGAGAAGCAGTCAGGGATGTCTCCCCAGAGTCATCCTAAATTGTCTGACCTGTCTTTCTCTGAGTCTCTTTGTTAAGCTGTAGGGTGTTTATCTCCTGTTCTGTCGGGTGGGCTCCTTGCAGAGATGCTGCACGACCCAGGAGAGGTGCAAGAACTGCTCTCCCAAACCTGGACGTGCAGCAGAGCCAGGGCTCTCAGCTGTTCTGCAGAGCCCTGGCAGTAAGTCTTCATTGGGACTTTGGTCATGGGAGGCAGGGAAATAAAGGTGGGGATGGAAACCCTCTGCAAAAAGTGGCTGCATGGAGAAGGTGGGGGGAGGCAGCAGCGTTTTCTGGCTTGTGCTGCCTCTGCTGCATTCGTTGCCTCAGAAGCAAATTATCAGTTTCTTCCTTGAATATTAACAGCTGCCAGGTAATGAATTCCCCCTCTCTGTTTTATAATGGCATTAAAATTGGGATTTGCCTTGGTTTTCTCTGTAATTATCCAATGAGCCTGTGTGAGTGAGAGGGAGGCAGGGCAGAGCTGGCTCTGCTGCAGGCAAGTGTCGTGCCTGGGGGATTGAACTTGGGGATGGCCCTTCCTGAGGGGCACATCCAAGGGACTGAACCCAGGAATGACCCTTGAAACTTCCTGGGGCCACTGGGGCAGGGCTGTGCTGGCAGGGCAGTGTCTGTGTGGGCTGCAGGGATCAGTGTCCCCCATCTCCCTGTCTTTGGGGTATTTCTGTTGCTTGCACACCCTCTCTCTGTGTTTTCCCTGGTTTTCCCTCCTCCCAGGCTGAGGTCAGGCTATGGATCAAAGCTGAGCTGTGTGGATGGGAGACAGGATTTGTACAAGCCTGTGCCTGTGCATCAGCCACACACAGGGGAGAGAGCCCAGGGGCTGTGCCACGTGCAGGAGGGTGGCATCTGCAGGGGTGGCACCAAGGACACCCAGGGTCTGGATGTTCCTCTGATCCCTTACATCAGGAGCTTCATATTCCATCCTTAACTGGTTACATGTGGAGGGCAGCTCTGGAGCTAGGAAACTGTAAGAAAAACCCTTTTACCAGAGGAATCTGCTCTGGGAAGGAGGTGAAAACCGAGCTGGTTGTCCAAGCTCACCCAGCAGACTTGTGTTGGAGGTCTGAAGGTCAATGACCAGGCTGGAGGTGCCAAACCAAGCTCCCCAAATCCATTCTTCTCCCCTTGACTCACTGTAAGTGAGTTTGCAGTTACTGGCACTTTGAAGCCATGATTGAGGTCTGCTTTCCTCCTTGCACAACCTTTTCTCCCGGCAAACTGTCAGCCATCAAGTGGGATGAGACAGTAAAGAGATGTTTCACTCACCATTTCCTAGAAACTGTCACTTTAAAGAGAGCAGCACTGGGANAAAAAAAAAAAAAAAGAAAAGATGAATTGAAGCCAAACCCAGAGCGATAAACCTCCAAATGTTTGATTTCTCTCAAAATCTAGAACTTTTCATTCCTTTCTTGGGTCTCTGCCGTGCCTGAGGCACTTTGTACCTTCACAGTTCTGGCCTCTGGCATTTATTAAACTTCACATGGCAGGAGAGCTTAAAAAATATCATAGCCCAGGTTCTCTTTGGATGTAAATCAGCCTAACTGGACTTAAATCCCTGGAGCTGGGGTGACACCAGATGACAAGGGAGCCTCTGGTGCCTTGGGGCTGTGTTTGATTTTCTTGCCAACCATCCCTGAGCTCCCAGCTGTGGCTGTGGGGTCTGGCATGGATGGATCAGCAGGTCCCTGTGCTGGGGAGGGATTGTGGTCTGGCTGTGCCTGCTGGGGCTACCTAAAGAACCCTTTCTGTACCAGTAACTTGCATTTCTCTTCATGTAAATGATATTTAAAACCAGGGAATGCATGCTAATGTTGTTTTCTGGGTTTCAGTGAAAGACAGAGCTGTATAACCAGACCAGTTCTGTCTGAGCCTTGTCTTTGATGGTGACTGTTTCCAGCTGCTGGGCACAGCTGGAGGCACCCCCAGAGGACACAAACACAGCACAGCCTTGGGGCAGGTTTGGGGTTTGTCTGTTATTGCCCAGCTTTGGGGAGGCCAGATCACCCCCAGAGAGCAGCCAATGGGGCATCCTGCCCAGAGGCACCAGGCAGCTCCATCCCTGGAGCCTGTGGTCAGGGAGGAGGGTTCAAGGAGGCAGTGACAGGCAGTGACCTCCTCAGGGGACAGGCTGTCCCTTAAGTCACTGCTTTTGGATAGATCCCATCAATGCAATCCTCTCCTCTGGATTTGGGGTGGCCTTTGGGGCAAGCAGAGGCTTTGGGGCCTCCCTGAGCTGTCCTTACATCTGTACTTAGGGTGCAGGAAATTGAGGCTCCCTGGGAGCTGGCTGAGGGTCCTCCATGGCTGAAGAAGGATGGGAATCCATAAATCACAGGAAGGTTTAAGGGCTGTTTCTTGGAGCTCTCCTGATAAAACCTACCCTAGCAGCAGGAAGGTTCCCCCTGTGCCCAGATGAGTGTGAAGGCAGCTGAGAGGGGGCAGAATCAGAGGTGCAGGCAGCAACTCCCAGCTGGACAGGAGTCCCTGGACAGATGGACAGAAGGAGTCGCTGATTTTGGCACTGGCTGCAGGCTGGGCACAGCCTGTGTCAGGTTAACGTGGCCTCTGCTCACACATCACCTTCAGCATCCAGATTTCCCATTAACAGTGCTATTTTTAAGCCTCCCTAGGCAGTTAACATCAATTAATCTAAAAAAGCCCAAAGAATGGATTTCAGAGCCCCCATTCCCTGTGTGGCCCCAGAAGCCCTGGCAGAGCTGAGCCCAGTGAAGTGCTCTGAGTGCAGGGACAGCTGCAGAGGCTCCCCTGGGGAGATGTGCAATTAGAGCAGGGCCACAAACCATCCCATGGATCCAACTTTTCCATCCTGGATGGTGCTGTTTGTGCCACAGGGGAAGTTCCAGCTCCCTGCAGTGCTTATTGAAGAGCAATCAATGCTGCCCTGTCTGGAGAGCCAGCAGAGCTGGGCACTGTGTGTGCCTGGGTGTGGGACCTGCAGGAGAGTCCCAGGAGGATTTCTTGCCTGTATCTAAAGCCACCTGAATCCCAGTGTTCCCTGGGCACTGTCATGTGGAGCAAACCCCAAACAGGGTGTGGTTTTCATCCTGCCCTTTGCAGCAGCAGGTAGCAGAGCAGGAGATGCTTCTGGCTGATAGGAGAAGCTGCTCATGTGATTTTTGTCTTGCCTGTTTCAACTCTCCTGAGCAGGGCAGACAGACCGTGGCTGCAGTGGCAAAGCCACAGGTACCAGCCCCAGGGACCCTCCCTGCCCCAGCAGGGCCAGGATTTCGTGTTTTGTGGGGTGCCTTGCACAACAGGGCCTTGATCTGGAACACGGCCTTCAGGCATTACTGGGCTGTGAGTAAATAATAATTAAGATCTGGGCGTTTGCTGAGCCAGGGGTGTTTATGTGCAGGCTGGATGTGTTATGGGTGCTGATGTGGATGGGTGTGCACAGCTCCACAACCAACTTCCCCCATCCCCAGCACCCCTGAGGAAGGTGCTGCATCTGCTCAGCTCCTTCTTCAAACCTCGCTGTGCTCAGAGCAAGTAGGTGTCTAAATAAAAGTCTGATTCAAGAAAGCAGCACAATTTTGGCAATCCAGAGACGAGCAGGGTTTTGTTTTGTTTTTTTTTTTTTTTTCCAAAGCATTTTCAAAGCAGACTGT
The DNA here is from genome assembly GCA_013389925.1 of Aegithalos caudatus. Lineage (NCBI taxonomy): Eukaryota > Metazoa > Chordata > Aves > Passeriformes > Aegithalidae > Aegithalos > Aegithalos caudatus. Next base: position 192,304 of record WEIU01019301.1, read on the forward strand.
CAGGAGGTTCCAGCGTGAGGAGCAGGGAGTGCAAGGGATGAGGAGAACAGGGCATCACTGCAGCTGGAGCATTGGGTTGTGTCCATCAGCAAAGAGCAGCTCACCTGCCCTGCTCTGTGGGGCCTGGAGTGGGGAGGTGGATAGAGAAAGTGCTCTATATATTAACCTTGTGCTAATTAATCAGGAATATGGGTTATACCCTTTCAAGCAACAGAGTTATTTCAGTTTAGCAAATTAGTGCTGCTCAGCCGAGACTGCAGGGCTGAGCACGGTCCTGGTTCCACCCCTCTGCAAGTGCAGAGTCAATCACTGCAATGAGTTGTAGCCAAAACCCTGTGTTTTGCTGCTTGGGTGTGTGTTGGTGTGCACAGCCAGGTACCACAGCCCTGGGGGAGAGCTACACCCCAAAAACTCACTGCTTGTTGTCATCCACCTCCAACCTGGGTTGTTCCAAGCAGTAGTTCAGGTTCACTCCCAGTTTTGGTGTTTAAGGGATCCTCCAGGTTTTTATGGGCCAGACTGACCTCTGTAGCCACTTCATCTTCTCCAGAGACTGACCTGGAGTGAGAATGCTTCTACCTTGTGTCCTTGGTAAGTAAAACAAGCCCCAGGTGCTAAATCCAGGCTAGTGTGTTTCTGTTAAATAGTGCCAGGGAAACCCAGCCTGGCATGGTAAATGCTGTCAAAATCCACGTGGAAAAGTTGCTACATTAACTGCAGAGGATTGTTTGAATACACAGAATAGAAACCAGGAGTAATTCCCACTGGTCTCAGCAGTGAGGGCTGGACTGACCTGTGATTTCAGGACAGGTTGTTGGGTAGCTGAAGAACAAATTGTAAATCCTGTATTAATGTGCTTCTGGCACAAATCTGGTCATGGTGGCTTCCAGACAGATCAGCACTGTGAGCAGCAGAGGTGCCAGTAACACTTCAGCCAGACACCCCCAGGGCTCTCTCCAAATGCAATCAGGAATGATATTGTCACCTGCTGCTGAGCCTGAGTTTGAGCCACGTGTCCTGCAGGGCACCGTCCCAACAGGTCAGCCCTTACTGTATTTCGGAAGGAGGGAGTGTGGGTGAGTTATTTAGATTTTGTTTGGAACAATAAAACCCGAGTTATTTGAAATCTTAACAACAGAACCAGCTTTTAACACCGGCGTTTATAGGGATGAGTGGGCGAGTTGTTTAAAGGGAGAGAAATCTTTGAAAACAGTCCAAGTGAGGGTGATAATTTCGTGCTCCAAGGGAAGCGTGTGCACATCCTGGGCCCGGGCAGGGTGTGGATGGGCTGTGCCAGGGGCTGGGCACAGCTCAGTGCAGGGCACACGTGTGCCCAGGGCATGCTCAGCTCCCTGAGCTCCAACCTGACGTTGTAGGTTGTGTCTCTGCAGATCACAGATGTCTCACTCCTTATTCTTTGCTGCATCCTAAACTCGGAGGGAAAATGTCATTTCCCCATGTTGTTCCAAGTGCCGACCTCCCATGGGTGGGCTCTGCCCATCTCTTACACCCATTTTCTGCGTTTCCCCCTGTACCAGCTGCAGACTCCCCCTCTCAGAGCTCTCCAAGGGTAGCTCAGCTCTTCAGATCAGGGTCCGAGTCCCCATCCTGGGTCCTTTCCCTCTCTATCCATGGGATCCCCTGATCTCAGCCCCAGTGGGAAGGGGCTGCAGCACCAGCACTGAGCTCACAGGAGCTGTGGCTGTGCCCTGCCCTCCCTCAGCCTTTCTTTTTCCTCTTCAGTCAGGGCCAGGTACTGAGCCAGGCATCCTGATCTCAGGTCCCACAGTTTCCATCTCTCTCTGAAAATTACCGTGTGACTCCTGGGAAATTAATTTACTGGTGTTTTTAATTTACTGGGCATTTTTTGTTCAGGTTAAAGATATTCTCTACTTTTGTGGTGAAAAATGAGAATGAAGGACAAGTGTGGACAGAGAGCCGAGATGCCAGTGGGGCTGTATCCCCATTTTCCCCCTTTGAAAAGTGCTTTTCTTCCCAGTGCCCCATTTCACTGTCAGTAATTCCCATTTCACAAACATGAGGTAAGAACAGCTCTTTGGCTGCTGCGTGGCACTTCTATCTTTTCCTGTTTAAAACCCTGTTGCAATTAGAAATTTCCCTCTGTCGAGCAGTGTTACATTTAAATCAAGAGATGCTTATGGCTGAGCAGCCTCGGCTCTTGCAATAAGACAAAAAAACCACACATATCTAATAATACAAGGAGCAGGAGGACTATCAGGAGCTAAAAATGGTCCTTCAGTATTTTGGTGCTTTAAATCCAAACGATCAGAGTGTGTCTGTGTGTGCACGGAGCGTTTGCTGCCGTGGTGCCTGTGCCTGCGGAGCCGAGCGTGTTTGCAGATGTAGTTTGGGAGAATCGATCCCAATCTATTTTTAAGGTAAAGTGAGTGTGGCGGGTGGGAGGTGAGGAGGTGGAAGGAAAGCTAAATATTCACGTTAGCTGCACTGTGTGTTTAAGAGCATCATCTAATAACGGGAGGATCGTGGCAGCGAGGTGAGGGAGAGAGGAGCTTTCTCCGGAGCTCCCCCCACACCGTGCCAGGGCACGGAGCGGCTCCGGGAGGAGGTGGCAGCGGGGCTGTCGCTTTAAACCTCAGCTCGCAGCCAGCGGGGTCACTGGAGCCGGGGACGTTCCTGACATCGCTCCGCACAAACCCGGCTCGGCACAGATCGCGCTCGGCGGGGCTGGGAGAGCCTCGGGCAGCTGGAGCATCCCGCGCCGGCAGCGCTCCTGCCCGCGGACATGTGAGAGCCGGAGCCCGGGGAAGAGCTGAGCTGGCTGCCGAGGTCAGTGCGGGGAACTCGGGGCTGCTTTGTGTTTCCTTCTTCCTCTGAAATGAGAGGCTGGATCGGGAGGGGAAGGAGGAGGTGGATGCGGAGACACAGAGGATTCACTCAGGCCGGGATGTGCCGTGTGTGCTCGGGGGTTTAAAGTTTTCAGGTAGCGGCGGTGTGAACTTTTTATTATTGGTATTGTTGCAGCTGCAGCGGTCTCAGGCTGCTCCGGGTGTGCCGTGTCTCACAGCAGAGGGTGGCCGGTGGGTCCCGGAGCCTGGCCGTGCTCAGGGTGGGGACGCGGGGTGTCTGTCTGTCTGTCTGTCACCAGCCCTGCCTCGCAGGGCGAGCGTGGCAGCAGCGCCCGGGAATTGGCACGGAAAGGGAAGGGATGTCCTGGGCAAACACCGGGAGAGTTTTACAGCTCTGCTGCCCCTGAAGCTGACGAGGAGTGGAGACTCCAGCCGAGGAGCTGGTGGCTGGGGACAGGGACAGCCCCGCTCCGGAGCACAGGGACGATTCTCCAGACATTTCATCTCCTGGTAAAACAGGCTGTGGCTTTCAGCCAGGGATTTCCTTCCACTCCTCTCCTCCAGCCCCCGCTTGCCTCTCTGCAAACCTCCCCCTCGGTTCCTTTTTCCAGGTGAGGTTGGGAAGTTCAGTGCCTGATGTTTTGGGGGTTTTGAGGTTGTGGCCGTGCCCGAGGTGCAGCCCCCACAGTGAGTTCAGCGGGGTGAGGTGTGGGGTCGTGCGGGATAAAGAAAAGCTGCGTGCAGGGGACTGACAGACAGCCCTGGATGAGGTGCTCCCGGCACTGGTGATCACCAGCAACACCAGCCCTGCTCCTGCCTGGAGATTTTGAGGTTGGCTGCCTTGAAAACAGGAGAGGTAAGGAGTGGTGACATGTCTGTTCACAGGGAAGAGGCAGGTAGGGCAGGGCAGCTGGGCACAGTTCTGTGCGAATGGGTGACTGCCACACCTGGGGCAGGTAAGTGCCTGCTTGGGCAAGGGCACAGATCTCCAAGGACTGTCCACAGGGGAGAACTTGGTCCTGGGCACTGGGTGCTGGGTCCTGTCCCAGCTCTGTTACTGTGGGACGTGGTCAGGTCACTTCATCTCCAGGTTGTGCCCTTCCCGAATTAAGGTGGAATTGTGGTGGACACGTTTAAATGCCGAGGCAGTGAGAACTGCTGTGTTAGCCCTGCACCCGCCACCGTCCTCGCTCGTCCCTGACCTGGGCACTCACCAGACACCTTCAGAGAGCAGCTCCTGAGCTGGATCTGCTGTACCAGACCCACCAGGGTCCATCCACCCCTGGGTTCTGCCTGCTGTCCCCTGGGAGGGCTGGAAAAAGCTGGAGTGAGAGCCCTTGATCCTGAATTAGACCAGGTCTGCAAGAAGCTGAGCCTGGAGGAGAGGAGGGGAACCAAAGACAGGTCACTGCCCTGGGGATACCAGCTGTGAGAGAGGCTGGTCTGACACAGGGACAAGGTTTGGCCCTTTGGGTGGCCCTCAGGTGGCTGTGGTTTGGTTTGGTGGGCAAAGCTCCCTTCAAAGGGAGTGTTCCACCCGTGCTTGGGTGACCATGGAGTCACTGAGGGATGTGCCATGACTTGACCAGCACAGAAATACCTGCTGTGGTGCTTGAGGACCTCTGGGGCTCTGTCCCAGAGCAGATCTGACAGGCTTTGGTGAGGCTCAGCACTGTGGGAAGAGCTGCATCCCGAGCTGCTGTGGGGGCAGCAGGAAGCTGTGGGAGAAGCCACCACCGGAGCGTTGGGTTGAGGGGATCTCTGGCAGCAGATGTTGGCATAGTGGGGGGCACAGCTGGGGCTGGCTGGGGGTCTGGGTTGCTCAGGTGCCACAGAAGGGTTGGGACAAGGTGCTGATCCTAGGATGGGGCTTGGCAGTGGGAATGTGTCCAGGAAAGGTTCTCTGCAGAGCCCCGAGTGGGCAGCGGGTCCAAGGTGGAAGCCCTGCAGGGCATTTGTGGGCTGTGGCTTCAGGTGTTGGGAGCTGGAAGTGGTTTAGTTCTTGCAGAGAGGCTTTCTGCCTTTGTTTAATGGCTGTCCTGAATCTGAGTGAAAATGGCCAAGGGGGGTGAGGAACAGGAGTGAGTTCTGACTTTGTTTTGCCTCACCTGGGATCACTCCAGCCTTGGCCTCACCTCATTTGGAATGGTCAGACTGAGGGATTTCCATAGGAGATGCTGCTCCATGTCCTGCCCCTCTGGGGCACAGCTGGGCAGCCCAAAACTGTGACAAGTTTTGTTTGGTGTGAGAGTTTATCAGAGAGGAAGATGGGTGGATTTGTGCTTCTCCACGGGGTGTAACAACTTGACTTGGGGTCCCTGAGGAGCTGGTGGTCCCAGCCTGCAGGGAGAGGGGACAGTGGCAGAACAGGTTCCTGTCACTCTCTGCAGCTGCTTTTTGTTGCCTTTTCAACACCTTGGCTGTGGTTTTACACATCCTGAATCCACCCAGGCAGGTTAAACAGCCTGTTCCTCCACCAGCAAGGGAATGTGTGCAAAAGCCTGGATGCCTTCCAGTGGGCTGTGTGAGGAGAGGGAGTGTGTGCTCCTGCTCCCTGCCACTCTCAAAAAACGTGAACAAAGCTCTGACCCCCATGAGTGGGACCTCCACCTGCTTGGGATGGTGCCATCCCTGTCCTGCCTGAGGTCAGGGAGCAGGAGCAGAGGCTCCACACTCGTCCTTGTCCCTGTGTGGGCTGAGGTGGGAGTGTCTCTGTGCCCGTGCCAAGGGCAAGTGTGTTTGCATCCAAATCTGCCCCGGGGTGATCTCCACGGTGCCAGCAGCCCCCGGGTCCCTCTGCCCCGTGCAGATGGGGTTGGTTTTACTCCTTGTGATGGCTCTGGCTGCCACAGGAAGGTGACAGTTGGCAGAATTTGGGCAGTTTCAGTGCTGGAGGCAGAGGATGGGGGAAGAGGCCAGACAGGGACACTGGCCATGAGGTGAGAAGTGGTCTCGGGGCTGGAAAGCGAAGCTGGTGCCCAGGAACCATTTGGGAATGTGGCTGTGCTGTGGCAGGGCTGTTGCTCAGCCCCATGAGGGGATGCCCTGGCTCCCGGGAAGCCTCCTGACCCTGGCTGTGCCAAGGGTCCGGGCGAGCACAGCTTGGGAGCAGATGGCAGCCCCAGGGTGTGATCACACCTCCATCTGCCCTGGCAGCTCCTGCCTCGGGGCTGGGAGCAGCCTGGCAGGGACGGAGCTGAGCACTCTGCCTTGTCTATTTGGGCATTTTAATTAGAGGTTCAGGCCTGGGGCAGGGTTTGGCTGGAGGGAGCCTGATGCCCTGGGGCTGCCCGTGGGCCACCCCAGGCTGGCACAGCACTAACATGGCCATGGGCACTGACCTCCTGCCCCACAGCCAGCCCTGTCCCAAAGCTCCATGCTCTGGTTGCTCTTCCTGCTGATTTAGAGCATCCTTTTTCTCTGCCAGGTGCATTGGGAACAGGACCCTGACACCCCAAACTGCAGGGTCTCTGCAGGATGTGCCAGGGGGGATCTGGTCTCTGTTGAGGGGGAGTCTGGCCATGCACTGCCAGGCTGCTCCTGCAGGCTGAAACTTCTCCCTGGATGCAGGACTGCTCTGATTTACTCCAGGCAGTCGTGGAACAGCGGGAGGGAGGCTCGGTGTGAATGAACCGGTTTCCTCCTCTACCCTGAAATTTGGGTCACACAACCCAACATAGCAGAGCTGTGAGAGATGTAGCTCACGCTCAGTTCAAGCCCAAGCCAGCTTTGGTTTCTGAGGTGCAGCTGTTGGTGGTTCAGAGGGTACACTGGAGCTGTGGCCCCATTAATGGATCAGCACGTGGCAGGCAGGAGGTGAGAGGGGTTTTTCCCCTCCCTGATCAGTTCCCACATTGCCAGTGTTCCTCTCTGGCCCGCTGCTAATTTTGACGCTGCCCTAAATAGAAGCTGAGTGCATCTCATCTGCTTCGCTTAGCATACAGGAAAATTGTTTTCCTTCATTTACCCGATCCAACTTGTGGCTTTAACCCTGTCAGCACAAGCCTCTCCCCACTGCAGAGCTCCCATGAAGGGCTTTGCCTGCCCCTGCTGTGGGGAAAAGCTCTGTTGGGAGTGGCACCGTGTGTGGTGGGATTGGGAGGGCTCCCAGGCTGCCCAGATGGCCACCAGCAGAGCTGGGAGAGGGACTTTGCTTCATCAGCAGCCAAGGAAATCCCTTGCAATGCTGGAAAGTCTGGCTGCGCCCTCTTCATCTCTCTGGTGGAATGTGCAGCCCCTCAGGAGGGACCCAATGCCCCTTCCCAGGCTGGCCTATGCTAGAAAATAGCTCAGATACACCCAGTTCCAAGAGGTTTTTGTTGCTTTCTGTTGTGGCTTTTTTTTTCCAGCAACTGGTGGGGCCAGCTCGGTGTGTAGGGAATATCCCCAAGCCTGGCGGATGCCTCTCTTATCACTGGCTAATTTTATCTCCTATTCCCAGTGACTCCTTGGAAGGATCTGTTGTTCCTGCTGCTCTGTCTGCTCCAGATCAGGACACACAGCCCCTCTCCCTGCTGGAAGTGGCTTGGAGAGGCTGCCTCCAACGCGGACTTCCTGCAGCACAATTTAAATATATCCCTGTCCAGTGCAAGGTGCTCATTTGGGGCTCTTGTGCAAGAGCTGTTGTCCTGAAAATCTGTAATTTTGTGGCATTTTCTGCTGGGTGACTGCTACAAGTGCTGTGCTGAGGACACAGGGGAAGCGTTGGGGTGTGAGGGGCAGTGGACTGGAAAGGTTGGATTTAGCTGGTGGAAAAAGCAAACCCTGAGCTTGGGCTGAGCCCTGGCTGGGCACAAGGCAGCATTTCAGCTGGGATGGCTGCACGGTTCCCCTCATCCTGCTCTGAGCCCAGCCCTTTCCAGCCCAGAAGCTCCCTGGGAGCAGTGCCAGGGTGAATGCTGTCTCCTTTTCCCTCTTTCCCGTTCAGCCTCCAGGTTCCTCTGGCTGCTCTGCAGTGACAGCGGCTGCACGAGGCTCGTCTGGGTTTGGGCTGTGGCAGTGCCCGGAGCCTCTGGGATCAGAGGGACCAAGGAGCAGAGAGCCCAGCAGGCTCCAGACTGTGGAGCTGGGCACACCTGGGGCACAGCCAGGAGCTGGCCCCCAAACAGACCAGGAGAGGGCACGGCTCTACCCAAAGCTGCACTGTACGGAGCCATTTGATCCAGGGACTCGTCTGGGGTGTTGTGACTCTGACTCTCCTCTCCCTTCCCAGAAAATCAACCGGACCCCTTCGGACGAGGAATGCTTCTTTGACCTGTTGAGCAAGTTCCAGAGCAACCGGATGGATGATCAGCGCTGCCCGTTGGAGGAGTGCCCAGCCGAGGCTGCGGAGGCAGCTGCCACGCGGGTCCCTGCCCTGGGAGAGCGGATATGTGAGCACCGATGCGTTCCCGAGTCCCCGTTCCTGTGGGAGTGACGCTGCTCCCGCGGCGTGCCCAGCTGTTGTGGTTTGCCCTGCATCCCGTGATGTGGTTTTTTTTTCCTGAGCCTCGGTTCTCTGAACTTTAGAGGTTCTTTGGTAATCTCCCCGTCAGTATTTAAGGAAGGGAAAAAACATTCTTATGTAAATGGTTGCTGAGGGGAAGGCTGGAGAATGTGAGCTAAGGTTTGGGGAGTAAATTAGCGAGAGAAATGCAACATACGCTTGGGTTTTTACAGTGTGGGTCTTTAGGTCTTGGATTCTGAACGGGGAGGTTGGCACGAGGAGTTTTCTAGTACCTCCAGGAGGATGATGGTCATTGCTGAGGGGGCTTTGTGAGAACCTGGGGTCTGGGACGTGCAGGGGCCAGGTCAGGCTTTCTCAGGCAAGTTAAAATATTGCCAGTTCTTGTAATAGTGTTGCCATGGAGTAAAAACTTCTGGATTTTGTACTGTTCTTGGATGCGGTGGTGATAGGTGCTGTGTGAGGACAGAGGAGCCAGGAGGATGGATAAACAGTGGGAAGCTGCTCAGGCAAACAATTCAGCCCTAGGAAGGACACGAATAAATTGAGGAAGGCGCCTGACAAATAGGGCAGGCAGGGCTGTGTTTGCACTTGGGTTTCGTGGCTTTTTCAGCATTCAGGGCCTTTGTTTAACCCAAGCTGGGGAGAAGCTCCAAAATGCACGGATCAGCCTCACACGCTTAATCACCAGCACAAAGGGCTCAAACCAGTTATTTAACCTGATGGATTTGTTCATCATCAGTTTCCAAGTGAGTACAAAGTGGAAACGGGAGGAGACCCCTGACGCTGCTCCCAGAGCCGCAGCACAAGGAGCGTGTGCCAGGGCAGGGGCTGAAGCACAGGTCAGGCTGTGGTAAGAAGGCAGGTTGGCTGTGAGGTGAGAGGGTTTTTATCATCTAAAAATAAGGTGGAAATGAGCATCCCTTTGTCAAGAGCTGCATTTCTGACACAGAAATGCATTTGGCTGTAACAGCTGTGTAATTTAGGAGACGGGGTTGAAAATGTGGAGCTTTATAAAGACTGCACGAGCAGCCCCACATTCTCTTCGGCTCATTTGGGCTCTGAGCCTTTTGGACGTGTTATTTTTGAGGATTCTTTGTGAGCTGAAGGGGAGGAAACTCATCCCTGCGTCAGCACTGAGATTTTCTTGTGTTTCTGCAGCTCCATGAGCTGGGGCTCTAAGGACTTGTCGGGAGGCTCGGAGCGGGCTTTGCTCCAGTGCTTTGTGCTCAGGGAAAGTAACACCACCAGTAGGGCTGGGATTCTCAGTTTCCCTTTGCTGGTCCCTGTCTGAGTGCAGTGTCTGTTGTTTGGGAGCCTTTCCCTACCCAGCAGCTGCAGGAGCCAACAAGCTCTTTCCAGAGGCATTTCCAAAGGGTCAGTGGTGGATAGATGACACGTACTGGTTCTGGACTGGGACCCTCAGCACAGCGCAGGTTCTGCTCTGTGGGATGAGAAGCAGAGCCCAGGAGTGTTTTGCTGGTGCTGACACAGGTCCTGCAGCCCGTGACAGCCGGACTCACCTCGGCAGTGCCTCTCCTTGAGCAAACAGCCCGGATTTCTGGGGGGCCTGGGAAGGTGCTGCCAGGTGAGAGGCTCAGCCAGGCCTGGGCTCTGCTGAGGGCCTGTCTGCAATTATTCCTGGCTGTTGGGACTGTGTGGGTGCCTGTCACAGCCACGGGGGCCACCAGGAACTCTGGGCTCACCTGCAAATGCCCAGTTCTGCCTGGTCCAGGTGGGAACCACAGTGGAAGTGGCAGTGCTGGAAGCAGCAGGGATCGCACGCAGGCAGAGGGGGGGCACTGGATGTCCTGGGCTGAGGTGGCACCTTTGGTGGCCTCCAGGAGCTGGCAAAGCACAGGCAGGAGCCCCGCAGGGGACTCAAGGTGGGCGTGTGAGGTTCTGCTTTATCAAGGCACCTGCTTCCCCCACTGCTGCCTGCTGGGTTTGTGCGGGGTGGAGTTGGGGAGGGGGATTTGGGCTCTGCAGCTCGGGCAGAGCGGTGACCCTGCCGCGTGCTCCGCTCCCCCAGCACAGTCCGCCCTGATGGCATCTCCGCAGACAGAGGAGTTCTTCGACCTCATTGCCAGCTCCCAGAGCAGGCGCCTGGATGACCAACGTGCCAACGTGGGCAACCTGCCCGGCCTGAGGATCACCCACAACAACCTGGGCCACCTGCGTGTGGAGGGGGACGCCCAGGAGCCCGGGGACGAGTTCTTCAACATGCTCATGAAGTGTCAGGTACGGGCACGGGGCTGGGGGAGCTCTGACACCTCTGCTCCGGCCCCTTCCTCCCCGGCAGGGCTGCCCTGGCCCTGCCCTAACCCCCTCTCTCCCCTGCAGTCCTCCAGGATCGATGACCAGCGCTGTGCCCCCCCAGACTCCATCCCCCGTGGCCCCACCATGCCCGATGAAGACTTTTTCAGCCTCATCCAGCGTGTCCAGGCCAAACGCATGGACGAGCAGCGTGTGGATTTGGCCTCAGCCCAGGAGGAGGCAGAGGAGGAGCAGCAGAGACCTGGTTCCAGCTAAGAACTGGGCTTTGGTCTGGGGGGGTTGTTTCAGCTTTATTTTGTTTTTTAAAAAGGAAAAACAGAGTAGGTGGTTTCAAGCCTGAGTGCTCCTGTGCTCCCAGTCTTGTCCCGGGAGCTGCACCTCCATCCTGTTCCTACGGGAGAGCCCAACGGATCGGGGACAATTTTTAAATAACGAGTTTTTTTAGGACACTGGCCCACTGTAACACTGGGCACAGCACCTGGAAGACTTTGCAGTCCCTTGCTGCTCACCTAAAATCCCAGGAACTTGGAGGAGCCCACAGGGGGTAGTTAACTCCAGGCTTGATGTCTTTTATTTCCACAACACTTTTATTTAAACAGGGAAAGGGAAGAACACCTTTTCCATTTTGGAGTCCTCCTGTCTTCCCTGACACAAATGGTTCTGGGTCCTTCTCTGGAGCATCTTGTTCAGCTTTGTTCCTTCTACAGGAGAAAAAGAGCCCAAGTCCTTTAAACCTTACTCCACCCCAGCTGCATTGTGGTCCCACACACCTGAGTGTATTTTAGGTTTGCTGAGGACTCTCTGGAGAGCTCTGGACATTCTCTGCTTCCAGCTGCAGCCCAGCCCTGCAGGACCTCCTGAGCAGGGGCAAAGCCTCGCTCACCCTGAGCTTTAGTGGGATTTGTTACCTCTGGAGCCCGCTGCAGCCCATGGCAGGGGCTGTTCCAGGGCAGGGGGAAGGAGGAGAGACATCTCTGGCCAAGTGTTCAGCCCACAGCAAACAGGGACAGCTCCTGGTGCCACTGAGCCAATGTGAGGGTATCCAAGACAGAACCTGTGTGTGACAGGGCCCTGCTTCAACAGCCAGCAAAGCTTTCTGCCCATGGCTCATCCCTCCTTCCTTCTGTGTCCAACAGCAGCTTGGGCCAATGGCCCTTCCCTGCCCCTGTTTCTCCCCAAACCAGCACTGAGCTGCTCCCACTGAGGCACTCTGGTTCTGTCTCCAGCCTCAGGAGAGCCCCAGCCTGGGGGGGGTGGCTGGGAACTCACATTTACTGTCATTCCTTCCCCTTTTGGACCAGCTGGAAAAGCTGGAGGAGGGGAGCAGAGACCTGACTTGAGGAGGTGAAGTATTTTTCATTTGCTTGACCAGAGACTGTGCTGGACTGCAGAAACTCCAGCGCCGAGTTGTGCCGAAGCAGAGAATAAATCAGCACTTTGGATTCAAAATGTGTTTGATGGAAACATTCCCAACCAGCAGGGAGATACTTGGAGACCAGTGATGCTGCTCATGGGGCATTTACCCTGCCTGCACTGGCCATGTGGAGTGGTAGCTGCAGCTTACCTGCTACCTGGGAGCACTCACCTGCTGCTTGGCCGAGGCTGGGCCTCCCTCCTGGGGCTGGGCCGAGCTCTGGAGAGGGGAGAGGAGGAGCTGCTCATCCTCTACCTACCAGCCAAGCTGGCATTTGTAAAAGAGAAAAACATTGATGATGATGACCTGACCAGCTGCAGGCTCAGGCCTGTGCAGCTCTTAGCCAGGTGGTGAACTGGAACCTGACCATTAAGCTTTCAGAGGTATTATTGAGGTATTATTTGCCATATACTTGAATGTATGAGCTTATTTATTTTTTACATGTGCATTTGCTAATGTCATTTTGAGGGGGAATTTCTGACCCACAGGTACTTGGTTTTTTTTCTAAAAAATAATCTGCCAAATGGATTAATATATTAGAAATGAATACAGCTCAAGGGGAAGGGGTGGGGGGAATTGTGCTTAATAAATATTTGTGTCTAAGCTTCAGTGCAAATACTCATTTCCATTATTTCCTGGCTGACAGCAGGGCTAATCCTGGCCCTTGGGAATAGGGATGGGGGGAATAGGGGTCTCTGGAAACAGACCCCACCACATGTGCTAAGAAGAGCATTGTGCACCCACCTCAACATCACTTTACACTATGAGCACGTGGGTCTCTTGGCAGCCACCACCATCCCAGCTCTGCCTGCCAGTATGGATGTGGCTGTGGAGGGAAGTCACAAAGTCCTGAAAATTCCCTGCCCAGAAGTTTCCAGGACAACAGGGCAGACAGAACAGCCCTGCATGGCTGGGAAAAGGCCGAGGAGAGGCTGAGCTGTTCCTTTCAGCTCTCGGTGCCACCCTGGCGCCTGGGCTGTTTCCAGAGCCAGGGGACAAGGGCAGGGAGTGCTGGGCACAGCCCTGGCACCAGCCACAAAGCAGCAGCACCAGCTCATTCCAGCACAGCAGCCATGAGCAGGACTGGGCTGGAAGGCGGCCTGGGAGCAGCACTTTGGATCCTGAGCCCTGTGAGGATAAAGCCAAGGCACAGCTGGGCTTCCCATGCCTGGCTTATTTGTGCTGGCCACTGCCAGCCCTGAACAAAGATTAATAAAGAGCCACCAGCTTGTTCTCATCAGGTGTTCTCACACCTCTGGGTGCCTGGGCACAGCAGCTCTGTGTGGGACCTGGGGACAGAACTGTGCCCTCAGGTATGCAGAGGCTCACATTCCCAGGAGCAGGTGATCCCTGGGATTGAGTGACAGTATCTCACCTCCTCTCTCTCCATCCCGAGCAGCACAGGCTCGTTCTGAGCTCTGTGAGCAGAAGGCAGTGGCTGCCATTGATTCTCCAGAGCAGGCTGCAGTGGCAGCTGCTGTGTGGCACCCTCCTCTCTCCTGCTGCCAGGCTCGTCCCCACGTTGGGAAGAGCTCTCTGCTGCTGACATCCGCTGGAGAGCTGCGGGATTGCCGGCCCGGCCAGCGCTGCTGCAGCTGTGCAGTGGGAGTCATGGCAGCAGGGCTGGCCCCGGGGCAGGGCAGCTCCTCTTGAGGAGGAACCCTAAAAATGCAGCAGAAACACGAGATCCTGCCCTCTCCTACCCAGAGACATTCGCCAGACAGGGCTGGAGAAAGGCACTTAGGAGAAAGGCTGCTTCTCCTCACTCCCTGCCTCTGGCTAAAGCAAGTCTGTGTGCTTACCCGTCTCCCTTTTCCAGAGTAAACCCATTGCCCCATGACACAACATTTTTCAAAACAAACAGCTTCAAAAGGGAGTAAAAAAAGAGGTTATTTACCTGCAATCTCTTAGCAGCAAGAACTGCCACCTTCCATGCTCAGAGCTGCAGAGGCAGCCCCAGGGCACAGGGACCTGTCTCTGTCCTGCCCCCAAAGAGCACAGGTGACAGAGGGCACTGGGACAAGGAAACACTAAAATCTAGGAACAGCCAACGTAGATTTTGCTACATTTTGCTACACTTTTTACTATAACACAGCAAAAACTGGCACCACCTTCCTGTAGCTGGGACCCAGTAACAGGTAAGAAAAGTAAGGAAAATAGTATGAAAAAAACCCCAGATTGTAAATTAGTTGTTTCCAAGGCAACACAGATCCTGCAACAGCTGCTCTGTTCCACCCCATCAAAGGTATCAGCAGCATGGAAGCAGAATGCTGATTTTCAGATTAAAGGTAATAAAACAAACACTTTTCCAGCAGTGCTAATAGGTGTCAGGAGCTCAGCTGAGGGGGAGAACACAGCAGATCCAAGATCCTGCCTGTCAGTCCTGGGTCACTCCAGCAGCTGGCTGTTTCAGGGGGAGCTGGATCTCACCAGGATCTGAGCACACTGAGCTGGCTGATGAAGTTCCTGCCCCTGTTTCATCACTCTGCACTGACACACCCACAGGAACATGACAACACTCCTGCTGCTCTGACCCAACACTTACAATGCAACACAAATAAAATTGTTATGAACACTCCAGCTGAAGGAAACTCAATGCCCTCACTTGGCTGATGAAGCACCACAAGCACCTGGAGATGCCTGGCTGAAAGAACTGGGTTTGCTCAGCCCAAGACACAAAGGCTGAGAGGTTTTACTGCTTTCTGTGGCTCAGTGATGAGGAGCATCCATAGAGGCTGTGGGACCTCTACCCTTAGAGATATTCACAAGATCCTGAATATCCTCCTCTGACAAGCAGACTGGACTGGAATCTTCCAGAAGGCTCTTCCAAACTGAATGAGTCTTTGACTGCAGTCTCAAACCCCTAAGAAAGCAGTTATTTCACTGTGCAGAGGAAACAAGCCCTAACAAAGCACAACATGATCACCTCAGTGCCTGATCCACCACCACCACCCGAGAGCTGCGTGCTGACAAACTCCTACATCTGTCATTTATTGCTTTTTAAATTTCTAACTAATCTTAACATACTGCAGTAGCACTAATAAGCCCCTCAATATCTGCCAAGACAACTTCTTAGGTCCTCTACTTCTTTCCACCATGCTCCACAACTATTAACTTTGCTTTCACACCCACACTCCCTCTCACCAACAAGGAGTTGCAAACTCCCATGCTGGAGCTCGAGTGGGATCAAAATACAAAACTTTCAGCCCTAACATAAGGGGCAGAGAAACAAGACTCTGGAAGATGTGAAAAGAACAGATAAAAGCAGCATTTGACTGCATTAAGAGCAGGTGATCTGACCCTCCTGCTGGGTCATTTTGGCTTTAGAATTTTGGGCCCCATCTCCTCAGGTGGTACCAATTACCCCCTCTCCTCAGTTGCCACACCTGAGCATCCCTAAAACCTCCAGCTCCAGCTGCACCTCGCTAGGTCAAACACAGACAAAGAATTTCTGGCTGCCTTCTTAGCAGGGAACAAAGCCAGGCAGGGGACATTGCTGGGGCACTGAAAATTGCCTGAAAGTCAGCAAAACAAGTACCAGGGAAAATATCAACCCCATCTCTAAAGACATCAGCTTGAAAAAAGGCAAAATTACACAAGGCAAAGACAACAGAGAAAACCCAACACCTGAGTTTATTTTAAAAACAGACAGCTGAAATCAGGGG
Source organism: Aegithalos caudatus (assembly GCA_013389925.1). NCBI lineage: Eukaryota > Metazoa > Chordata > Aves > Passeriformes > Aegithalidae > Aegithalos > Aegithalos caudatus. The sequence continues at coordinate 207,931 of WEIU01019301.1, forward strand.
ATGAAGGTGAAGAGTCTCTTGCCACAAGCAGAATGACCCAAATCCCACGTGGCAGGTCTGTCCCACAGGCCACAATCTCAGGTGTCACATCTGTCCCACAGGCCATAATCCCTCATGTCAGGTGTGTCCCTTGCTGCCAGGACCTGGGGGTGTTTCCCCTCCGTCCCCCTCTGCCAGCTGACCTTGGGGCCCGGGCTCTGCCGAGCTTTCCAGCAGCAGTTCCAGGGCTTCCTCACCAGCCAAACGTTTCACCTTCTCCCCTTTGGCTGCCAGGATCTCCTCGATATTCCTGGACAGTGATTTGAGAACCAACAGTGACACCACAGCAAAGGCCCACACAGGCTCTGACACTCAGGACTGACACTGGGCAGGGAATCACAGGTGCATCACCATGAAAACCACCCAAAATTAACCACAGAGAACCACCCAAACCTTCTGGGATTACTTTCATCCACTAGGATCAATAATTTAGCAATTACATCTAAACAGAAATTTTTAAAGGTATTTCAGGAAGTCAGAAATCACTGGACTTCCACAGCAGATTAATCTACACACTTGAAATATCCAAGGAAACCCAGGAGTGAAGTGATAAAGCCTGAGGGGAACAGCAAATCACCTGCTGGCACCACTAAGGATCCCTGTGTATCCCACAGCTTCTGCTGCAACTTCACACCAATTTATTTGGATCCTAGACAGTGACTGAAAACAGAGCCTGTGTGTTTCAATGACCTGAATGAAACTTTGTTTTTAGTATGAACCACATTAAAAAAAAAAAAAAAAAATCACTGAAACAAGGTATCAGGTCAGGAAGCTGCAGCTGTGAGCAGGGTGAGAGGAGGATGCGAGAGGAGGACCCCGGCACACTGACCTCTTTCCCTGCAGGTCGGAGAACCAGCCCAGGTTATCGGCGATCACGTGGTGGTTCCCGCAGCCGGGACATGTCACGATCACCACCCCTCGGTGGTAGGCGACCTTAGAGATGGATTTGGCCGAGCGGGTCTGGCACACCTGAAAAACAAAGTGGATTTTCTGAGCATCGTGACTGCAGCTCCGGAGACTTTTAAGATTAAAAAAAAAAAAAAAAAAACAACCCCAACTTTTGCCATTAAAAGCGTCTTCTCTCCCTCAGCTCTAACTAGCCCAAGTCGGCTCCATCATGGTACGATGTCATGAGTTCAGCCCGAGACACAAAGGCTGAGAGAGGTTTTACTGCTTTCTGTGGCTCCCTAATGAGGATCTCCAGAGGTTGTTGGATCTTCCCCCTCAAAGATACTCACAAGACCCCGAACATCCTTCTCCAACACGGAGCTTGAACTTGAAACCTCCGGAGGGCTCTTCCACTCTGAATTAGTCTTTGCAAGTTTAAAACTAAGAAACCAGCTACACCAGGAGCCCCCCGGCCACCCCAGCCACGACACCCTCAGAGCCCCCGGCCCCACGCCCACCTTGCAGGTGTACAC
>WEIU01019301.1:209412-234083 GCA_013389925.1 Aegithalos caudatus
CATCGCACCGCGCATGCGCCCGGGGCGGGCCCTGAGGCAGCGGCGGCCATGTTGGGTGCGGGCGGCGGCCATGAGGGTGTCGGGCAATGCCCTTCGGTAACCCGTAACTCGGCATCACCTCAGCCCGGCCCTGCCTCACACGCAGATATTCAAACCTGTTTATTAACCGAGAGGGGCGTCAGAGCCACACAATAGTGTCATTCTAGCACTTTTCATAAGTGGTTGTTTGGATGGTTTTAAAGCTAAGCAGTCCGTTGTGAGTGAAATTGAGAGGCACAGCTATACAATCTCTTCCCTCAGAAATTGGCTCCTGAGGAGCCTTTGGTGTCGGTGTTGTCCCTTTCCAGGGTACTTGGTGTTGTCCTTCTCTCAGCAGCCCTCAGTGTCGGTGTTGTCGCTGCCAGAGGTGTTCTCCCAATCCACCTGGTGATGCCTGCCTTTGGGCGCCCTTCTCATTGCTCTTTTTCTGAAAACAACACCAGACATACAGCTTTTAGAAGGTGTTTTCCGCAAACAAGCAGCATTTCATACTGGTTAGTATGTATCAGTCTCTTTCATGGATCATTTTATGCCCTCCATGGATCAAGGAAATACAAATCATGGGTATTTCCAGGTTATCCCTGCTTACTGCAGCCCAGACCTTTGGTAACGTTCAAAGCAGTCCTTCATCCTCCTCCTCTCCTTTTCTGCCAGTTCCTCGTTGGCTAAGCCACACTCCTTGAAATGAAAAAAAAAAAAAAGTAAAACCAACAAACCCCAAAACATATTAATTTATTGATCAGATCAGTGTTAACACCAGGTTGCTTCCTGCATTTGCAGAGTCAAGTACCAGCAGGTTCCTTACTGTGTGTGCAGGATGGTAATGCTTCCGTTTCACACAGTTTTGCTACATTTATTCCCTCAACATCTGAATTCTGAAAGTCTGTTTTCTGCAGCAACAGTAATTCTGCAGACAATTGCACTGGAAAACATCCCCATCCAGAGATGAAGGACCAAAAGTAATTAGAAGTAGTTTTTATGCACAGATGGAGAAACGTCCACTGTAAATGTTTTGTCGTTCAGAGCTCATCCTTTTTGGAGGGTGGATTCTGCACTAAGTGCTCAGAGTTTGGAAAAGCAGGAGCTGCTGACGTGCTTCTCCAAGCTGGTAAATCCATCAATAATGAGAATATTAAAGATCACAAACCCCAGTCACAGTAAAGAAGAGCCCACAAAGATTCTCTTACCCTTGGTGATTTTGGGGGCAGATGGCTCTCTCGAGGGCTGAGTTCCTGGTTTTGTACTTCCAGGCAATCTTCTGAAAGAAAAAAAAAAATTACAGCTTTAGTCAGAGTTGCCATTGCAAAGTAACTTCTCCCTCCAGCAGTTCTTCCAACAGAAGAGCTGTGATGTGACTGCACAGAGTCCACAGCAGAACTGAAACCAAGCCCAAAGCACTCAGAACTCCATCCTGTGATCAATCCCAACTCCATCCTGTGATCAATCCCAAGTCACTTCTCATTTTCATTGAGCCCTGAATCTTGCCCAGGATGGTGGAGTTCCCTACCACACTCAGAAAGAGACAGAGCTCTCCACTTCCAACTTAGGCAGGAGCAAAACAAACCCTGCCAAGAAACTCCTCTGCTCATTGCATTAAAATAATATTCATGTCAGGAGCCACTGTGAGAAATGTGTTAATCATTATTTTATCCATCACCTGTCCCTGCTCCCCAGGTTGTGACTATCATGGCACTTCACACCCGACTCTATTGTGGTGAAACTCCTTCTGTGGTGACCAGGTGTTACAATGTAGATTTTTGAACTGAGCAAGATAGAATAATAAAAAAAGCCTTTTTGGATCAGTGCTGTTTAGTTTTAGTGAAAAATCTCCCATCTCAATGAATGAGAAGATAATTTAGACCTTCCAGGAGAGCAAAAGAGAATGGACAATCCTCTCCAGAACTCTACTCAGTGTTTTCCCCTTACTTTTATCTGTCTGTGTGTCTTCATCCAAGTGATTGTGAAGAACAAGCTGTGGGGCAGAAAACAGAGCAAGAACATCAGAACTGTCCCTCAGTCTTTAGGAACAAAAGAAGGAATATAAAATCCAGGACATGCTAGAACCAACCTCTCTCTCCCTGTTGCTGCCAGCAAACAGTAGACTGAGCCAGCAGTTACAGATTTGCTCATGGATTTATCAACCATGAACAGATCCAGCTTCCTTTGGCCTCATTTGTATTTTGGCCTCAAGACAATGTGACAATCACTCCCTCACTGAAGTTATGAACTAAATGAAACTCTTTACTACAGATGGCCCCAGGGTAAGACTTATTTTTGCCTGTTCTCACACAAGAGAGACAAAAGCAATTCAAAATAATTCAATTCCTTTGATTTGCTCAGACTCAACAAATCTTGCTGACTAATGCCATAACTGTGTCCTAAACTTAGAACTTTAGGACACAGGGAGATTCTGTCACTGTCTTGCTGGCTCTGGATATCTTTTTGATATCACTGAAATGAGCCTGAGCCATTGAGAAATTGCTGATACTTGGGGAACTGAGCACAGGTGAGAAACATGAAACCATCCCAGAGAAAAGTGAAAGGCAAACAAGGCACCCTACTCACTTCCTGGGAATCTCTGGAGGAGGAGTCATCCAGGTCAGAGGTCTGGAACAAAACCAATATAGATTAATCATTCCTCATAAGCAAGGAAGTGACAGCAAGGGAACATGCAGGAGGCTGACAGCTCCAGAAAACACAGAAGTGTGGACTTGCTGCCTCCTACACTCCTGTCTAGCCACTCAAGAAAGTACACAAGATGCCATATTAATTAAAATATATCTAATTTAGTTATAGAAAACTTAGATCCCCATTTCATCCAAATGTCTCACACCCAGTCTCTATTTAGAGTCACTCTTGGGTGGTTGAGGAACCCCTCATAACCTTTGGAAATGCTCCAAACACAAACACAGGTGGCCTGAGCTGGCATCTGTCCAGCTTCTCCATGCCTGAAACCAGGGTGAAGCCATAGAAACCATCACATCTTTCATTTTCTAAACTCAGCATTTGCATGGCAATGGTTTTAATTAATTTTGATGCTGGCTCAGGCAGGTGTTCACCGCCTGATGAGCTGGAGCTGCTCAGGTGAAAGGCCTGGGAACAGCCATAGTCTGGTCCCATCCTCAGCTTCCCAATCCCATCCAGGGGAGGAGAGTTATACCGGTGTGGGCAGCTCCAGCTGCAGCCTTTTCAGCTTGGCCTCAGTGGCCAGGAGCTGACTTTCCTTCTGGAAGAGCTGCAGCTGCATCTCGTCACATCTCTCCCCCAGCTCCCGGATCTGCTTGCGGTAGGCATCCCTCTCCACCAGGTTCTTGGAATACTGCACGTGGAACTGCTCTCGGGTCAGGAGAGCCTGTGCACAGGGACAACACATGGCATTCACACAGCAGCACAGGCAGGCTGGCACTGTCTGCCCAAAAAGCAGCAATAAGCAGTCAGGAATATTTTATCACCTGGTCTCTCTCCAAAGCCACTTCCTCCATCTGCTGCAGCACAGCTTCAATCCGTTTTTTGTACATCTGGGAGTCCTTCCTCAGAGATGTACACTGTAGCTCCAGCATCTCCTTTTCCTCTGCAAACTGCTGAGACAAGGTCAAAAGCACCTGCTTGTGGGCAGAGACTGAGCCAGGCTGTCCCCTCTCCTGCTCTGTGCCACAGATTGCTCTGGCCAGAGCTCCATGGGGTGTCTGAGCTGTCACCTGCCACACACAGAGCGCTGAAATATAGGTACTACAGTTGGAACAGCAGGGATTGCTCCTGAGCAGCTGCTCTGCTCCACAGGCAAGACATTGCAGGTGCTTCACCTGCCTGTCTCATCCATGAGCCCTGCAGGAACTTGAACAGCAGCACCTACTTTGTCTTGGAGCACCTTGGCTCGGCGCAGCTCCTTGCGCAGGCTGTAAATGGTGTTCACCAGCTCCCGGCGTTCTTCCACAGTCTGGCTGCAGTCGTTCTCCAGAGTTTCCTTGGAGAAACTCTTCTCCAAGTTCTGCTCCCTGGCAACCTGCAGGACAAAGGAAGAAGTGAGACAGGGCCACCATCTAACTCCATATCAGCCATCACTGCCCTGGCTGCTACAGATAATCCCTTGAGTCCGTACTCAACCACCCCACCAACCTGGAGAGTGTTTTCCAGCTCCTGGTTCTTGGCCAAGAGCAGCTCCTTCTCCTGCTGGATCTCCCACACCACCTCGTGGCTGGGGCGCTGCTCTATGGCGTGTTTCAGCTTCATTGTGTGCTTCCTCTCCAGCTTGCAGTCGTCCTCAGCCTTCATGAGGCTGTGCTTCAGCTGATCGATCTACGAGAAGGTTCAGAGCTCAGCAGGAGCAAGGAGAAAGCTCTGGACAGAGAACCCCAGACAAATACAGGGCAAGTTCCTCCCCAGCTGTGTTTTCCTCAGGAAGTTTTGTGCTCTGGGGATCAGAGTCCTGCCTGTGCTAACAGGTGCATGTTCCTGTGCTGCCTTTGTGAGAGCAGCCGTGAGGGAAAGCCTGGTCATCATTAACAGCACAACTTGTAAAATACGGGCCTGCAGGGCTGAGCTAGGGACCTCAAAGACATGAGCTAGACAAGATGCTCAGTGCTTCATGCTGGACTGCAGCATCCTTGGCAAAGACAAGGTGCTCAGCCTGACCTTCCAGGGTGAGGTAAGAAGGGGGAAGCTGGAGAAACTGACTGACCTCCAGCAGCAGGTCCCTGTTCTTCATGAGGGCCGCGCTCTTCTCCTCGCTCTGCTTGGCATAGCTCAGGGCCAGGTCGTAGTTCTCGTCCTTGCACTTGCGCAGCTCCTTGCTCAGGCTGTCCCTCTCCTCCTTCATCCTCTGGGCCCGCTCCTGGTGCTTGCGGAGCAGGCTGTCCCTGACCCACATCTCCCTCAGGGTGTCCTCCTTGGAGTGCAGCCACACCGTCAGCTCCTGCGCCTTGCGCCGCTCCTCCTGCACCGCGCTCTGCAGCTTCGTGATCTCGTTCATCAGCACCTGGCTCAGGCCAGACTCGCCAGCAGTGTCTGTTTGGGGGGCAGGGATCACTCTCTGCTGTCCTGGCTGCTGCCAGGCACACACAGAGCTCAGCTTCCCCTCCAGATCATCGCAGCCAACCCTGAGGATTGGGTTGGGGATCACATTATCCCCACCGTGCCTCTCTGCCCTGTGCCTTCCTGCATCACAGAGTCACTGACACAACAGGTAGAAGGAAGAATTCATCCTTCTGCTTCTTCCTCCCCCTCCCCAGTCCAGCCCGTGACACCAGGGCTGTTCGTCCCAGAACCCTTCCAAAGCACACATGGAGCAAGACAGGGAATGCTCCTGACTCTGCTCAGCAGCCCCAAAGGAGGAGCTGTGGTTGAAAACACAAACATTACCTATAATCATAGAGAAAACCCTGCTGGGCTCTTTGCCAGTTATTTTCTTATACAGCTGGGGATAATAAAGCTCCAGACTCTCCATAAACGCCTCAAAGCCCTTGTGTCCCGTTCGCTGAAGAATGTCCAGGAGAACACCTGAAATCATGGCAACAGGATATTCTAATCAGTTATTTCTCTCTTTACCTGTTTGTAACATAAGAAAAAAAAATGGCTTCACTTGCTCCACATACAAAAGTCCCTGGGATCCAATCACAGAATAAATTAGGTTGGAAAAGACCTCTGGGACCATTAAGTCCATCCTGTGACTGAACCACCTTGTAAACCAGACCATAGCACCAAGTGCCACAAGCAGGCTTTGTTTAAACACCTCCAGGCAGGGTGACACCAGCACCTCCCTGGGCAGTCCTTCCAGTGTCTAACTCCCCAGACAATCCCAAACCAATGACCTGGAAGCCCCACAGAAGCATTTGAAGTGGTCCCAGTGCTCCCACCTGCCTTCCGCTTGCGCATGACCAGGCTGGGGTCGTTGAGGACCTGCTCCTCATCATCGGGGCTGAGCACTTTGCACTGCCGCAGGTAAGGGGTGATCCGGGAAGGGTCAATCACTGAGATCAGCTTCACGCGGAAGTTCTCCAGGTTATTCCAACAGATCTCATCTTTATCCTCTTCCAGCATGTCAGCAGTGAGGGGGATCAGTGAGCAGTGTTATCCTGTCTGGAAAAAAACACCAAAAAACCAACCAAGCAGCCCCTGAGCCTCTCAGAGCGGTGTGGCAGTGGTGCTGAAACCAAGGATGTCACAGACTGAGAATGCAGAAGTGTTTTAATTAGCTGTTGCCTCTGCTTTACGAGCAGTTCACTCTTCCTTCTCCACCTCCCAGCATGTGAGATCCCTTTGTTCTGTCTGACCACACAGACACCAAGTCTGACACCAAGTCTAACACCCACAAGAGCTGACATTTTACCTCAGAGCTGTAAAATAAACTTTTATTCCCTGTTAATATCAGCCATTCTATATCACCAACCTTCACCTCTGCAGTCACAAAAGCTTCCTTGATTCTCCTCCTGTGTCCTGGCTCTGGGAAAACCTGTCTGGGTGCAGCCTCCCTCTCTATTCTGACTAGAGAAAAGATAATTCCAGGAACAAAACTGGTTTGAGAAAAAAGGGGAAACTACTCAGCTGTACCCTGAGACGGGAAAGGGAAGGAAAAGAGAGATAAATAAAAAAAGGGGAAGCCAGAATGGGTGATGGGGGAGGAGAAAGATGGTTGGTAATGGCATTATGAGTCAGCAGCAACGTATAGGCAGTGATTTCAGATTAATTCTGGTTTTGTTTTCTAATCTGTCCCACTGAAGTACCTGCAGGGGGTCCAAAAAGGTTCCTAGTGCAGAGGTCAGAAAGACTAAAAAGAATGAAAGTCACAGCCATAGGTGTGTGCAGCTGATTTCAGGGGGAAAAACAAGGCACAAAATTAGAAGAGGCTCTTCAAAGGCTTTCCAGCTGTTAACATCTTTCTTCAGGAAAACAGGTGGCACAAGAACTCACTCTCATCTGAAAAGGATGATTTCTATATTGATACCTCTAATTTTGGATGTCCTCAAGCTTCCAGCATAATTATGACAAGAAAGGGAAAGGGAATCAAGTCTTGGCAAAGCAAGGAACATCACCCTTCATTCCCAAATGACAGGCTGTGGCCATGGCAGCCAGCAAGGAGCAGCCCAGCAAGCAGCACTGTGATAATGCTGAGCATCACCAGAGGACCTGAGCCTGCCTCCCTCCCTTCCCACAGCCCTGGAGCTGAACTCAGAACTCACTCAGAGTGTATTTTAAAAAAGCCTGGAGAACACACAGGCTCCGATGCCATGGCAGCATGACACATGTTCCCATTAGCTTCCCACTCCACTCTTTGTTCTGCTTTCTAAGTTTATGGAGAGGTTTTCCATGTTATCATTAGGAATAGGGCAGAGATGCTCAGAAATTCTTTCAGCCTGTACTTCTTGTCATTAAATTAGCTTTACACTAAAAAAAGATGCAGTACCTGGATCAGCTGTGCCCTTGCTGAAGGTAATCAGTGTGTCTGTTAATTGACCAATTTAGCCTGGGGAGGTTTTATTCTAGTGACAAATCAATTTAATCCTGAAAAAGGACAAAGCCAGCAGCTGCTTATGCAGTTTTTCCACAAATAAATGACAAGTGCATCTTTTGAGCAGCATTTGCAATCATTTAGAGCAGAACTCACCTCTCCCACCAGTGCCTCACTGTAACAGCCTGGGCACAGCACCCACAACTGTGAAGCAGCTCCTGCCAACCCTGGATTTCCTGGAAAACTGCTTATCTATAGTGGCTTATGGAAAACAGAGTACACACTGCAAGAGGAGAGCCTTCCACAATCATTCCTATTGCTCCATAAAGTCTTGACACCAAATTATAGCAACACTGGCACCCAGGGACCCTCTGCCCCCAGCTCTGCCTAAAGAGCCCTCATGGAAAAGCTCCAGCTCCCAACTCCCCACTCCCCTCAGGGAAGTTCAGTCAGTGCAGTGGAATGAAGCTTCCACAGCACTTTCCCTCTAGCTTTTATCAGCTTTGCCTCAGCTAACCTTGCACCTCTCTGCGAGACAGAAATTGCTGGGTTATAAATGAAGAAACAAGTTTTTTTAAAGTGATTTGTGATGTCTCTATAGGGCAGGGTGTGGAAGAATCAAGAAAGAATCCTAATTCAATCCTGCAGTTTTAGGCACATGAATATTCATTCCCCCCATTTTCCCTGGTTTTCAGGCAGCCTGAAAACTTCATTTTTCTCATCAGCAATCACTCTCATACATACATTATTAAAAGCACTATTTACCAGGAATAAAAAACCACATGGAACACATCAGTAATTTTTAAGTGAGAAAAATAAAACATCTGTATTTCAACAAATACTTGAGTCATTTTGATACAAAAGTAATCTGCTGCTTATTCCACAGTATTCAGTCAGTTACCAAGCAAAGCCAACACCGTCACAACACTAAAAAACATCCAATTAACATATTCTGAACATGGATAAACATTCACATAAATAGGGACTAACACAAGAAGGAAATAAATAACCACCACTGCTTGTTCCCCCAGATTTCCAGCAATATTCCCCCTCAGCATCTATGGCAGGTGGGAGTTTGAAAGAGCAGAAGTCTGTGCCTGAAAGATTTCCCTCCAGCCAGTTTCCTTCATTTTTACACCTTGCCTACAGAGGCAGATTTTGAGGAATGGGAAGATCAATCCAGCATTTTCTTCTTCCCCAGGTCCATCCAGTCAGCATTGGTGGTAAAAGTGAACAGTGCAAAGATTATCTCCTATTGTCAAGGCAGAGCTCATCCCAGTGACCCCTGTAACAAAGCACAAACAGCTCCTATCAGTCACAGCATTTTTACAGGGAAGTTGCCCTTTTGGAGTTTCTAAAATGAATTTTCAAGAAAAAAAAAACCCCAACCAGTCTCATCTGACAACCATGTGAATCAAACACTGACAGACATTAGGAATCACCCATTTGTACCCTGCAGAAAGTGACCTGTTCTAACTGTACAGAAATGAAGCCAAATAGGGGAAATAAACCCCAAACCCCACCAAGTTGCTCAGAGATGAAATATTAAAGAAAAACTCCCCCCTCAAGCCTGTAGAGTACTACCAACTAGGTGCATACTAAGTAGGGTTCAGGGCATGAACCAGAAGGCTGCCAAATGTTTGAATTTCATGAGCTTATATATAATTTTATCATAGAGACATCAACTTCCCCTCTCTCCAAAATATTATCAGCCTTAGGCTGTGATTGATAGTGTCTGTAGAACTCTGTATCCTCAGGGAACAAGAGCAGAGATCATTTCAGTCCTTTCCTGGGGTCATGATTCATTGTCTGAGTTGAACCACAGAAAAACGTGGTTCAGCTTCTCAGCAAGATGTACAAACCACTGAGGAGCTACTAACACATTTCCTCCTCAGATCCTCCTCCTCTTCCTGAAGCGGGCACTTCTCCTGATCTGGGGAGCTCTGGCATCAGCCACATCAGTGCAGGAGCCCAAGGCAGACAGAGCAGGGTTCTCCTCAGCCCTCGTGCCCTGCAACAGAAGCAGGAGATGATCAACATCATGAGAATTACAAATAACCTCTTCAGCCACCTTTTTTGATTTAGGGAGCTCAGCAAGATTTCTAAAACAATCTTTGATTTACCTTCAGAATGAAGCTTGGGACAACATCCCATTACCAATGTCAGAGAAGGCACAGAACATCAGTTTAAAGAGTGAAAACAAAGGCCAGATTTCAAAAAATGCAGGTGTCAGGGCAGCAGATTATAAACAGAAAGGGGAAGGGAGGTTTGATACCCACTTCTGGGAATGGTCATGGCAAGTTTAAGGTGCTACATAAACCATGGGCTTTCACCCTCCCAGCTGAGCTGATGAGCTCTTCCTTTCATCAGCTGTAGAACTGTTTGTTCAAATTTCTGCTACACTTAAGAACAGTGGGGGCTTCCCCGTGGAATCCAGTGCAGTATTTATCTGGCAGTAATTCTCTGCTTTTAGCCCCTGGGATCTGTTTTACCTGATTTAGTAAATCAGCATCTTTGTCTCCAGGCTTATCCTCAAGTCTCCAGTCCTCCCGTACTCCTGTTAATTCATTCCCACAACTCTCTTCCTCAGACATTTTCTCACTCTGCCACTCCTCGTCATCACTCTCATCTTCCTTCTTGACTGCTGACAGAGTTGTTTTCACTCTGGGAGGAGGCAGAGTTGCCAGGACAGCTGGGAGTGTGAAGGCTGCCAGGAATCTGGCTTTCAGCAGGAGGTAAGCAGGGTTATCACCCAGTTTCTGCTGCACCAGTTCTCCAATAGCATGGAAAACATCCTCAGTGCCCCCATTCCCCCTGGCCTCAGAGGGCAGGAGAGAGGCTGCTTGCTCTTCCAGAGCTGCTTTCTGCACAAGGAGCTTGGAGAGGGTTTTTATGCTGCAGAGGAAAGGTGGCAGATAAGGCAGTCTGGTCTGCAGTGATGGCACCTGGACCCCTTGTTTCCCACTCAGCCACTCCTTCACCAGCCCCTCGTCCTCCAGGGAGATCAGGCTGAAGTCGAGGAGATTCTTCTCGGCACTGGAAGTGTTTGGCTGTGGGGGGACGTCAGCACTGGGTGGTTTGGAGGCAATGGGTCTGTTCCTCAGTGCCTGGGCACCAGAGCAACCACAGTTCCCTGGGACATTGTGAGGAGCTGCAGCTCCTGGCCAGAGCACAACCCCTTCCCTGCTGCTGTCTGGGATGAAGGATGACCCGTTTGTCGTGATGGAGTCACTGCTCCTGGCCAAGCTGGTGAGACTGGGCACAGGCTGGGAATCAGAGCCCTGAGTGCTGGCAGGGGGCTGTGCTTGGGGCTGCACCTCAGCACGCAGGGCTGGGCTGGCAGCTGGAGCTGCAGAGGGGCCTGGAGCCACAGAGGAGCCCTCTGAGCATGCAGGGGATACAGCAGAAATGCTGGATGTGCTGCAGGCAGGGCTCACTGAGCTCACAGGTGAGGAGGGAACTGTGGGCTGCTCAGCTGCCCTTCCTACAGGAACTCCTGCCAGCTGGGAACTTGACCCTTTTGTCTCTGCACTGCTGGGGTGAGGTGGATTTGCTTCAGCTGGTTCAGGAGTCCCTCCCAAACCAGACACGCTGCCATTGGAAGTCACAGCTGCCTGACATTGACTTGTCCCAGCAGCAGCTGGCATTTCCTGGGGAACACCCACCACAGTCTGCACAGTGCTGGGGATCAGACCCTGGGGGGTCACAACCCACTTGATGGGCAGGATGCTGTTGGGAATCACAGGAGAAGCAGCTTGTGGAGTGACAAGGACAGGCAGCAGGCTGACTGGCCTCTGCTGTGGCCTGTTACTCTTCAGCTCACAGGTGACTGCTGTGGAAAGGGACAACTGGCCAAACTCCAGGCCAAGAGGCACCACTGTGATCTGCTGAGGCACAAAAGCCTGGTTTTGGAACACTGCTGAAACTGTGACTTGCCCATTGCACCCAGCCCATTGCCGACCAGCTCCCTGCCCTGGGGCCTCCTCTGCTGCAGCTGGACTCACACCTGGAGAACCCCCTTCTTCAAGGCTGCTTTCCAGATCTTCCTCTTTTAGTTTCTTACTTGACTGTAGATCTGTCCCTTGTGAGCAAGCAGGGCCTTCCCCAGTTTCTGGCACTGCTGAGGAATGGTTTTCAGGCACAAGAGCAGAAGCAGAACGTGCTGCAGGAGTCCTGGTGGGCACTGGTGAGCCCCATGCTTGGCTGTCTGTCCCAGCAGCTGCTGCAGGTTTGCTCCCTGCTTGTGCAGACAGAATGATTTGCTGTGGTGGGTGCTGGATTATCAGAGGCCTTGAAACCAGCACCTGTGGGGCAACCAGCAGTGTCCTGTGCATGGTCTTCTTGGCCTGGAGCTCCCTTAAACGCTTCTCTCGCAGCAATTCCGAGACAGTTTTACGTTTGTGCCTTTGGCCCTGGCCTGGGGGAGCTCCCTGCACAGCTGGGGCACAGCTCTCTGAGGCTCCTCTCGTGGCAGAAGATCTCCTGACAGCATTCTTTGGGATGCCCTGTTGGGAATTCCTCTGAGAACCACCTTGGGGTGAGTTGCCTGCAGAGGAGAAAATTACAATGAATGAACAGCATTTCCAAAAGCAATTTCTCATAAAACATCAAGGAATGTGGAAATAAATTCCTATACTACAGTCCTGATTTAATCCAGCCATGTGCCCACAACTGAACAAGAGGTAACTGCCCCCAGAAATCAGAGATGGGCCAGGAATGCACCCTAACACCCCACTGAACTGGTCCAGTGTCAATTTTTCCCCAGCCCTCCAGGGTTTTTTTCCAGTCCTTTTCAAAGGGGAAGATGTTTAAAGATCCAAGAGCTAGCAAAAATGAACATGACAATGCTGGTTTGTCCTCAAAGTTCTCCTTTAGTTAAACTGGCTATTAATGTAACAGTGGTGAATTATGTGAAAGTTCTTGCACATCATAAAAAATAAATGTTCTGGAAGGTACCTGAAGAAGTCTCTGTATTTTGGGACGCCTGTAAAAAAAAAAAAAGTAAATTAAATTATACTTCTGATAAATTTAAAGACGATTAAAACAGCACAGGTGCAAATCAAACCCACATCTGCCACCTCCTGAACAAAGGGCCATACAGTCAGCATTTTATTCTGCCTCTGAACCAAAACAAACTGCTAACACACATATAAACTGTGTGGCCACACAATTAAAGTGCTTATTTTAGTCAAGACTTCAGTGGGAAAAGCTCAAAACCACAATACCTGATTAGCCTTAAGCAGCTCCAACTGCCTCAGCTTCTTCTCTCTAATAATCTTCATACAGCCCTTAGTATCAATCTGGAAGAGCTGCAAGGTGAGAGCTTCATTAACAATTAAATGAGAACAAAAATGATTTGGTGGGGTCAGTGACAAAGCAAGATAGAGGGGACGTGCTTCACATGCAAGATTCTGGAGATATTTTTCCACTCACAGAAAAAGCCCTGGGAGGATCAGACTTTTGTTGCAGGATTTATTTAAGAAACTTCATATGCAAACCATGAGGGCAGATTAGTCCAGTAATTAGATTATTTGTTTAAGAAACAAAGATAAACCATTTATTTAAGCCTCAAATCCTGAAAAATAAAAGACTCCCACTGTTTGAAAGCAGGTAATGCCATTAAGACAGTAAAACTTACCTGAATGAGCAGTGCAAACAGGGGAGTGCTGCTGAGTCTGACTGACTTCATCTTCTCGTGAATAGCAGCAGCTGGAAAGAAACCCAACCTCAAAATCAGCTGGGAATTCACTCAGAAGACATCAGAAAGTAGGGACAAAGGTAGGATGAGTCCCCTTTTTTACCTTTTGTGTGCTGGAAAGCCATCCTCCCAGTCTGCAAGGTGAAGGGCAGCAGCACATTGCCCACCCAAGGGGTGACTGCCATCAGCAGCTTCCTGTCCAGGCTGAGCCTCCTCCAGCGCTCCCTGCTCCGGCGCAGAGCTCTCTCTGTCAGCCCCTGCACATCCTGGCCAGCAGCTGCACCCACTCCAGGGAGCTGGGCTAAAAGGCTGGCAGGAGGTCTGAGCACCTTTCATTGCCATGCATGAAAAAATACACAATTAAGAGTTGGCATTAGGAAGGTTCTGCTGTTAGTCCCAGGACAAACCATTCACAGGGCAGTTAGGACAAAAAACTGGGAGCTTTTCCTCTTGGGATTACAGTGCAATGATGACATAAAAATAAATTCCTACTAAGCACAGCCTGGCAGTGCTCATGTCACAAGAGCAGACAAGACACAAGAGGCACTCACCAGTTTCCTCTGGAAGCTCGTGTTTTTCTTTAAAATTGTTCTCACATCCTCCAGGCTAACCCACAGCACTTGTTTCCCACACTGGGAAGCCTGAGGGTGAAAGCACACAAGAAAAGATAGAAGGGAAAGTCACTCAAAGAAAATGATTTGCACTGGATGTGCACAGCAGGTACAAGTTTTCAACATTCCTGCTGTTGAAGATATCTTATTAAATGAAATCAACTCTGAAGACCTTTACTTTTAATCCTTGTGCACTACCACAACACCAAATGCCTATTTCATAAAAACTTCAGTGTGAGGAAACACCAAAAACCTAAACCCCAGAATTTGCTGCGTAATTATATTCACATTTTTTGACTTAACAGTACAAGGCAATGAGCAGCAGGTGTTATCTGCTCATCACATCCTGCCCTTAGTGCAGCAGCTGCACTTCCCTTCTAACTTCTGATGCAAGCTCCCACCCCAGCTCACCTTGGCTATCACTTCTGCTGGATTCCTGACCAGCATGTCTGTGGCATAGGGCTGTGCAATGCCCCTCAGCACAGTGTTCAGCTCACACGATTGTTCAGCAGCTCTGTCTCTGTCACATCCTGCCCTTGGATTGTCACAGCAGCTGCTCCCTGCACCAGGCCTGGCAGCAGGGAGGAAGGACTGGATTTTGTATCTCTCTCTGATTGCCTCCTGCATGCCTGTGCCTGTTGGTACCCACAGGTCGATGCTGGGGACTGCACATTCCTTGCTCCTGGTGCTGGTCTCGTCCTCTGAGCTGTCCTGCAGCTGCAGCTCCATGTCATCCTCACTGCTGCTCTCGGAAGGGCTGGAGCTCTCCTCAGCGTGGTGTCTTTTGGTCGCCCCAGATCTTTTCTTCTTGGTCACAAACAAGCACACACAAGTTTTAGTTAGTCGTTCACCCCTGGCTTGCAACTCTCTCAAATCAGGAAGTTTCCTTTTCCAAAGGAAACAAAATTTTGGAAAAAAACATCTTCAATACGGTCTTAAGTAGCCAGGATTTCTTGAGTGCCTTGGACCAAAACTTGCAATTCATGAGGTACAGACATGAAAACCTACATATATCCCTTCCTTACAGGCACTTCAAGACAGGAAAGAATTCTGGATAATATACAAATATTTAGCAAATTAACTTCAGCCCTTCAGACTGAAGGCTGCTTTACCCACCAAAAAATTAAACTGTGAAATCCACAATAAAAACCTTGATTGTGTGAAACCAATGTCAATTTTTTAAATTGATTTCACAGGATTGCCACTTTTAGTTGAGAGATGAGGAGATGGGACTGTGACACAGCAGGATTTCCACAATACCTTAGAGCCAATCATGAGACTCCACTTGCTCCGGCATTGGGAGCCAGTCCTATGTGGCAGTTCTGAAGCTATTTTACTCCAGCGACCTGAAAAGGATGCAGAACATTTTTATTTGTGCCACAAACCGAGCAACAAGCCTTTCAATGCAGCCATTACACATATATTATACATTTCCCTGCATAAGAGACAGAGTAATTGCATGAATGGATCTCAAACCCTTAATACCCACAACACACAATACAAAGAAGTTGCAATCATCAATACAAAGCAGAGCCTGCAGGGCTCACAATGAAAGAAGAGAAAATCTCAATGACACCTCTAAACTTCTACAGATTAAGCCACAGAAATACCTACCCAGGCCATGCTTTTGAACCAGTTCAATCAGCTGCTCCTCTTCCTCTGAACTCCACCTGCCTTTCTTTACATCCCAGTGCAATGCTTTTAAATACCTTCAAAATGAAAACATTACAGCCAGGAACATTCAATCGTGCTTGTCAAAATCAGATCATCCCTGCACTCCCAGGCTGAAGAACAGCAGCATTCCTGATCAGAGCTTTCCCTTCTGGAAGGGGCTGGTACCTGGCCTGAACTCACCGGTCCCGGCACTGGGAGTCGCTCCTGCCCGGCACTTCAGTCCGCACTTTGTACCACTCCTTCTCCCTGTACTTCCTAACTGCAGCCATCAGCATCTGTGTGCACCAGACAAGGCAACAGCTGAGATCCTCACCTACATCAGCTCTAACAGGCCTGAGATGCTCACCTACATCAACCCTAACAGGCCTGAGACAGCAGCAGTTCTATTTGTTTCCTATGCAAATCTCTGCACAGAACTGTTTAGGAGCTCCTAAGCCTTCTCAAGCTGTGA
This sequence comes from Aegithalos caudatus, assembly GCA_013389925.1. Classification (NCBI taxonomy): domain Eukaryota; kingdom Metazoa; phylum Chordata; class Aves; order Passeriformes; family Aegithalidae; genus Aegithalos; species Aegithalos caudatus. Next base: position 225,330 of record WEIU01019301.1, read on the forward strand.
AGTGCCCACCTTGGTCTGTTTTACACTGCTCTGTGCCACTGCTAAAGCTCAGATCTACAGCCATGCCACACTTCAGCACTCCAACATTGCCACCCTGCAATTCCAAGCCCAAAGAATGGAGTTTACCCCATCTTCCTCTGGTGTCCAGGGTCCCTTCCTCAAGCTGGGATCCACACTCTTTGTCCAGCGGTAAATCAGCTGAGCAGAATCTCTTCCTTCCATGTAATAAGCAACTGGAAATTAAAAGTTTTATTTAACTCTGTTGTAATTAATGCTTCTTCCTTTATCTGGACAACAGTTGCAAGCAGTGATTCCATCAGCAGCACCATAATCTCTTAAAAAATGGTGCTCAGCCAGTTTTAGCCAAATTTCCAATATGGATAAAGATTCCAAAAGATATTAAGTTCTTGCTGATATAATTAAACTTTCAGGTAGATACAGGAAAGGCAGAGATCACAGCTTCCACCAAGGAAAAGAGAATGAAAGAGCAAAGCATTCCAGGTGAATGAAAGGTTTGTCACTTGTAGGTCACTTACTTTTCTTATATGGGATATGGTTTCCCACTCTCATCTCTTGAACAAGCTCTAAAAGCATCTGATCCTCACCCTTGGTCCATTCTTTCCTTTTTAAATCTTTGTTACAGATTTGGTATTGCTGCAAGCACTGGAAAGCTGTCCTGCTTGTCTTAATACAAAGAAAACAGAGAGAAGCAGGTAACTGGTTATTTATGAGGACAAAAAGCAAGAGGGAAAAGCTAAAAGTACCAAACCTTTTTGGTACTGTTCTTGGGCACTCCTCAGAAGGCATTCATTAATTAATCAATTAGTGAATTAGTATTAACATTGTTTTTTAAACCTGACAAGAGGCAAAGTAAGCCAGAATGAACCAAGTTGCCAGCTCAGACCTTACCCCCAGCTCCTGAGCAATGGTCTGCCAGTCCAGGTAGTTCTGTTTAGCAGCTATGTGCTTCAGCCTCTCTATTTCCTCCTCAGTCCATTCCATTTTGTTGATGCTTGGATGCTCCCAATTTTGCCAAAACCTCCTCAGTTCTTCTGAGCTACGTTGTCCATCAAACTACAAGAAACAACAAAAACATGTTTAGTCTCATGGCTGGGATTAAGACACCTGGACAAACAGAAAAACCAGTACTTTGCATTCCAGATTTAAATCACCAAATTTAACAAGTTGAGGTCACTTAACAGTCAACTTGGAGAAATGCAAGATGGAAACACTGGATGCAAACCAGGTCAGGTGATCCTCAAAAGGAAGGACACAGGTATCAGAAGCAATAAAACAGCTGATCCCCAACTCACATGGATGTTTGAAATTTTATCCCAGTCATGCTCATCGAATCTGTTTCCTATTAAGTCACTTTCTGGCAGTTGGCTAAAGCAGAAGGTACAAAGAGGAAGAAAGAATCATATTAAATGGTTAATTAAACCCTTTGTCTTCTTGATCCTGCCTCATCTCATTCCTCCCACCTGTTCCTGACTTCCACAAGAACTGAACACCTGGATTAGCAGGAGAAACAATTAATGCCATATCCAAATATGTTGCTCTAGATTTGTTCATGAGCAAAAGCTCAAAAATATGAAAAAATATCAGAGCTCTGCTTCTTTGTTGCTAAAGTAAGAACCATTTAAAGCAGCACCTCTATACTGGGTGCAGGCACTACACTTTGTGTATCAAGACCCAAAAACATTTCTTAGTAAAGAACTGTGGAGATGAGAGAGCTGCAGAGCCACAATAGCACCTAATTTTTTACAACCCAACACAAATGACCCATCTAGACGTAGGAGGGAACTTTGAGAGCTAAACTCTAAGATATTTCATTTTTCACCAAGAATGTAGAAAGACTTCTTACTTAATTGCCTCTATTTCTTGCTCCAAGTCTTTGATTTGCTTTTCCAAGATCTGTTTTTCTATTTCAGTCTTGACTTTCTCCAGTTTCTGATTCCAATAACTCAACCTGTTCAAAGACATTTTGATCACTACTTAATAAGATAGATGGAAATTAGGTCAATGGCATCAGAAGATGGACAGACACCTTCCCCATCAGTATCATTCCTCCCTTCAAGCTGATTTCCACACAAAACTATTCTCCCAAGTTTTCCCAAAGGCACATTCATTGCCATATTTTTGCCCCTTCAATTCAATCCCTGACCCACAACAGGTTTCAGATAAACCATTTTGGTGTTTACACAGAGAGAACCAATGGTTGTTACAGCAGCCATAAAGACTGTGCCAGCTCCAGCACAGAAATCCCTTCCTGCTCACACCATGAGGCCTTACCACATATCACAATTTCAGCTTCCAAGTATTTTAAGTTACACCGCAGTGCCAATGGGAAGAAATAGATGGCTGTAAAACCCCACTAACACAAGCAATTTACACAGGAACTTGCTGGAGGAAGGTGAACCCTCCCCATCTCCCTTCTCCTTCTTTCCCATGCAATGTTCTCAGCAGGAGAAAAGAGGATTTTGGGGCAGTACTCACTTGAGCAGCTTTGGCTGGAGCAGGCGCTGCAGGCGGTCGCTCACCACGGACGTCTGCAGCAGAATCTTCTCTGAAGTCTTCCCTAAACCAGAGAGGGGAGCAGCCAGACATCAGTGCAGAACCACTGAGCAGCCAGAAATCAGTACAGAACCACTGAGCAGCCAGCCAGACATCAGTGCAGAACCACTGAGCAGCCAGAAATCAGTGCAGAACCACTGAGCAGCCAAACATCAGTGCAGAACCACTGAGCAGCCAAACATCAGTACAAAACCACTGCCAGAAGACACCCACTGCTCCCAGCACCCCTGTGAACATCCTCCAGCTCTGCAGTGAGAATTCCCTGCCTAAATCACCAACATCCTGCCAGACTTGGGCAAGGCACAGCCTCTGGCTCAGTTTAATTGGGATCTTCAAGCAGACCCCAATAAAGGAATCACCCTGTGAGCATCTGGAGCTGCAGGTGCCCCTTGAAATTCCCTCCTCTGGGCACTATCCTTGCACCACCTTACTTGGTTTAGGAGTGCTCACAGGAGCTGATGTAGCAGAACAAATGAAAAAGGAGTCATTAATGACACCATGAAATAATTTATAGAGCACCCCATTCCCTTTCAATGGCTTTTTTGTGAGTCAGACAGAGGTGTTGATGTTCAGCTGCAAATAGGAACACACACACACTAACAATATGAACATATACATTTGTTATATGAAAATATACATTTGTTATATGAATATATACATGTTATAGCTCTTCTAGAACAGCACCCAAACTTACTTACACTTGGCTGAACGCAGCTGTTCAAAGGATTTTATGCCCTGAGCTGCTTTTTCCTTGGCATCTTCATTGGCAGGAGGGCCCTGATGAGGATTAGAAGGGTTAGGTACACTCAGAGTCAGACAAAATTACAAAAATAACTGGAAACTCAAACTTGTGCAAACTGTCAGTAACTGCTTAGTTACCTTTGTTAGCAAGAGCTCACAGGTACATAATTTAAATAGAAATAGCAGTAATTGCTTGAATATATGAATATATGGATGATGATAGCTGACTTCTTGGCTACCACAAAAAGCCAAGATCTCCTTTTGCTGATGGCCTTTTAAAAATACATTTTTAAAAGTACTAATAATTGCTCCAGAAAATATGGAAAAAAATACAGAAAATCTCAGCAACTGACAAAATTCAGTTTCACAGACAATCAGATTTCAGTGAGTGCTTTAAACAGCAGTATGGAATTGGGTCATGGAAATTAAGACAATTAAAGTTAAGTTAAACCCAAGAACATTCAAGCCTCTGGTGGCTGCAATTCCACTCCTCAGAACTCACAGGGCTGAACAAACATTTCCAAAAGAGGGAGAGTGACAAGTGAGAGGAAAAAGGTTTCAGGCTGAGGAGTGGCATGCAGTTACACACCTGAAATGAGAACAGTTTAAACACATGACAATGTCCATCCATCCCTGGACACACCAGTCTGGAACTTGCTGATATTTACTTACAATTCCTGTCATTTTATCCTTAAAGTATGGCTTCATAAAATGACCCAAAAACACATTTGCTGGTAGATTTCTGCCATCTCCTGCCTTGGATGTTTTGGAACCATCCAGCTCAGACATGATTTCCTTCTGCAATACAAGAATGAATGGAACAGCATCAGTGTCTCCTCCAAACCCTGATTTCAGAGAGCAGTGGCTGAGCCCTCACAAACATTCCAGGCAGGGTTCAAACCTGCAGCACCAGATTGTAAAATCAGTGCAGGAGGTAAAGGCAGCATTTGGAACTTCCAGAGTTTGCACAGTGCAGATGATCAAAAAGATTAATACAACATTAACTCGCACAACAAGCTAAAATCTAACATGTAAAATACCCATTTTTTTAATTGTAAGAAAGCATGGAATCACCAGTTAACTAAACCACTGGAGTCCTGGGCTTGAGGGGAAGGAAGGCTGGCAAATGGCAACCCAGAGAAGCACAGAAATGAGCACTGCTCTCCTGCTTTGCTCACCTGCTGTTCTTTGTTTTGTGCAATGAGCAGCTCCACCTCCTCAATCTTTTCCCTGATAACTTCCTGGTACACATGGTTCATCTGCAGGCAGGTTTCTGGGTTCTGGGGCAGGCTTTCAGTATCATCATCATCATCATCACTGTCTTGTATTTCCACTTCCTTGAGGGACATAAGGCATTTAGGGAGAAAAGAGAGAAAAGCAGTTGTTTGAAAAGCAGGTCTGTAACAATCAGTTCTGTAAATTCCTCAGCTGAAGCTGCTGTGTGCCCACAGCCTGAGGGGTTTGCAGGGAGGGATCTCACCCTGGCACTTGGCACAGGAAGAGATCTCTGACACTGAATAACAAAGTCCTGGGCAGGAATACCCCAAATTCAGGTTTTACTGAGCACAAAGCCAAGGATTTCCCCAAGGGAGGATGAGGTTTCCCTTCAATACACAGCTGGAAACATATACTTAAAGGGAAAACAATTACCATTTCAGCATGAGAATCCTCATCATCTTCATCATCTTCATCATCTGTTAGACAAACAAAATACAAAAATGCTGACTGTAGTGGGATAAAGGGAAAGCTTTAAACCTAAATCTATTCAATTAAAGCACAGAGGAAAAAGCATCAGAGAGATCTCAGACATGACCATCAGTGGGGTTTGGACACTGACAACATTGTCAAATAAAAAGTGTATTTAGTTATACTCCACTTATGCTTTTTTGGGTTTTGTGTTTGTTTGTTTGTTTTTTTTAATTGTTCTAGAGAAGGACAAAAGGAGCAGCTCTGGATAACCCCAGCAAAGCTGAATCGCGGTCCTGCACACGAGAGGCTCCCGGCTGTGCAGCCAAGCGAACAATCCGAGCCAGGAGGAACAAACTCGCCGCAGCAGCCTCTGAGCAGGGCCCGGTGCGGCTCGGAGCGCTGGCAGGAGCCGCCGAACCGAACGATGGCACCGGGCGGGCGGAGCCGCTGCGGACAGGGACGCTCCAGCTCCGGTGTCACCGGCTCTGCCGCCTTCGGGAAATGAACTCCGGGAGGCGCCGCAGCGCGGGGGATGCTGCGGCTCTCACGGCGCTTTGGGAGGCCCGCTGAGGCCCCGCGGTTTCGGTGCTGGCGGTATTTGGGTGTAAAAGGGAACGTGCAAAGCGCCGGTACCGGCGGAGCGCCCCGAGCCCCCCGAAGCCGTACCGGAGATGAGGCTGGAGTCGGACAGGGCCAGCTGGATCTCGGCCACGCCGGGCTGGAGGCTGCGCTCCAGCTGCTCGATCTCCCGGCGGATCTTCTCCCGCTCCGCATCGAGGTCCAGGCCCTGGGGGGAGCGGAGGGGCCCGGCCGGGCCCGGCCCGCGGGACATGGCGGCACCGCCGCTCCCGGGGAGCGCTGGCCCCGCCCCCCCGGCTCCGCCAATCGCCGCTGCGGCCGCGGGTCAGCTGACCCGGCACGTGACACCGCGCAGCCAATCCGAGAGGGGCTCGGCGCACGTGCACGGCCAGGGGGCGGCACCGGGACCCGCACGGCACCGGGACAGCACCGGGAGACCGCCGGAACGGCACCGGGACACCGGGACAGGGCCCGAACGGCACCCGGCCCGCACCGGGACACCGCCACCGCCGGCCGACCCCCGGGCCTTTCCCCCTCCACCGAAGGGCAAGGAGAGCCCCAGCCGGGAGCGGGGGAGTTGCGGGTGCACGGGGAGGAGGGGCCGTGCTCCCAGCCCCGCAGGAACGGGGTGAATTCCTCTGCTCCGTTCCCGGTTTAGGGATCCTTTGGCCGTGGCTGCACCGCGGGAGGGGATGGAGAAGCCAGGTCTGCAGTTTGGCGCGTTGAAATGAGGCCAAGGATCAAAAATTCACTTTTTAGTAACGGTTTCCATACAAAAACAAAGTCCTCCGTGCTGTGTGAGTCACTCAGTGCCCATCCTCTGACACCTCAGAGATTCTGTCGATGGATTTCAGGAGGTCAGCGATGAGCTGCAGGGATTCTGCTCCTGACAGCAGCTGCCTGGAATGGGGGGGAGAGGCAGGGTTAGGTGTAGGGACAGGCAGCCAGGCAGTCTGGGGAGAGTTTCCCCACATTCTGTGATTTATCAGGCCCGGAAACTCAGACACTCCCACTTTCCAGTTATTTTTACTACCTACACTTGGAGGAGAACACATTGCAGGTAAGACCATGGAACAGCTGCTCTGGCACACAACACTGAATTTCAATCCTAAAAAACCCGTTGAGGACGTTTCTCTGTGAGCCCAGAATTCAGCCCGGTGCCCTGGGGGCTGTCAGGAGCCCTGTCCCAGCCCAGCTCACCTGATGGATGCCCGGGAGCTGCTTGTGACCCTCAGCAGGTGCTGCAGGGCCACCTCCGCGTTCTGCTTGGCCGCGGCCAGCCCCGCCTGGCCCGCACACAGCTCCTCCTTCTCCAGCCTGCAATTCCTCAGCTCGGCCTGCGGGGAACGGGCAAAATCCGTGAGAAACACCCCCAGGACTCCGGCAGATAAGCTACAGCTAATGGAAGCATTCACACAGCAGTTTGATGGGTGTGGAATGTAATAATTAACTAATTATTAGACAGCAAATGCAATAAAACAATGTGATAAGGAGTGACTACATCCCATAACCTGCCTGGAGGGAGAGTGTTCCCAGAGTGAGAATTGGAAAGGATCTCTGGATGGATCCAGCCCAACCCCTGCCAGGTGACAGGTGAACATTTCCAGGTGGCTTTGGATGTCTCCAGAGAGGGAGACTGCAGCATTCCCTGCACAGTTTGCTCCAGGGCTCTGCCACCCTCCATGGAATGAAGTTCTTCCTCCTCTCAGTTCCTGGCCATTGCTCCCCATCCTGTCACTGGGCACCCTCCAGCCCTCCCAGCCTCTGACAGGACTCAGCTCCCAAGCCTTTACTGAACCTGAAGACATTTTCCTCAGAGCCTGCAAACCCCCTTGCAGTATCCTTTCCTCTGGCTCAATTCCCAGATTTATCCCTGCAGCCCCAGCAGTGCTGCTCTGTACCTGGAGCTGTGCATTCTCCTGCCTCAGTTTGGCAGCGCTGTTCTCAGCTTTGGCAGCCCGTTTCTGAAACAGAACGGAGATTATTGAAACCACAGGGTGCTGAGGATAAACCAGGCAGCTTGAGCTATCTGGGAGTGAGTGATTCCAGCACAGAACTTGGAGGGATATGGTTTGTGTTACACCACACTGTGTTCCAAATGTTTCAAGAGGTAGGAACAGCTCCCTCCTCCCTTCCTCACTGCTCCTTTCTGGGATGGGCAGAACCTCCCCACCCTCACAGAGGGAATTTCTTCCTGCTTTCAGAGAATTTCTGATGTAAACCTAAAGCCAACACTTACAGTCATCAGCTGGAGATTCTGCTCCACGTGCTGCACCATTGCTTCCAAATCCTGTGCTTCCTTTTCTTCTTTGATTTTGTTTTCCTCAAGCTTCTTCTCAAGCTTCCGCATCCTTAAAGAAGTAAGAGATGACTCTTATAAGATAGTAAAAATAAGAGTAAGTACTTGTACTATTAAATATTTTAGGAAGGAAATTCTGGGAAAGGATCAAGAATCTCATGGTTTCATGTTATAGGGAAAACGAGTTCTCACGCACTTGTCTGCTTGAGTTTCAGACAGAATCTGAAGCTTATTGATCTTGCTTCTCAAAATAGCATTCTCTTCTTTTAGCTGAAAAAAGAAATTAAAAAAAATCTTATTAGGATTGAGGTGCATTTTCACAATGCCAACAATCCAAGATCAATAACATTCAGCTTTAATACTGGAATTCCTTGTGCTTTCTAATACATTTAAGCTCAACTTTACCTTCAGTTTACCCATCTGGAAACCACTGCGGGGGCACAGGAATGTGGCACTGAACCACCAGTGCAAACGTGACTAATTAATGCTGCCCATTCATGACCTCAAGGGGCAGGAGCACGAGGAAGTCACCTGGGTCATGTGCAGGGCAGTAGGACGGAGAAAGTACTGGACGGGACCATGCTGAAAAGCACAATTCCAGACCTAACTCTCATCCTCAGTGGCAGCGGGCTGTGACACCGAGCTCTGAAAGAACCCAGCGTCCAGCTCGGAGCGGGGCTGGCAGAGGAAGGTGCGGGGCTGGCAGAGGAAGGAGCGGGGTTCGGAGCGGCTCTGGCCGAGGAAGGTGCGGGGTTCGGAGCGGCTCTGGCAGAGGAAGGTGCCGGTCTGGCACAGGAAGGTGCGGGGCTCGGAGCGGCTCTGGCAGAGGAAGGTGCGGGGCTGGGAGCGGCTCTGGCAGAGGAAGGTGCCGG
>WEIU01019301.1:234617-249675 GCA_013389925.1 Aegithalos caudatus
GCTGGCGGCCGGCCGGAGCTACAGCGGCGGCGGCGCTTATCCCAGCGTGTCGCTGACATGCCCGCTGCCCGGCGTGCCCAAGGCCGTGTTCGCGGCGGCCGAGAGCCGGGAGCGCTTCGAGACGCGGGTGACGGTGCTGGAGAACGGGCTCCGCGTGGCGTCCCAGAACAAGTTCGGGCAGTTCTGCACCGTGGGCAGTGAGTACCGGCGGGGCCGGCGGCAGCCGGTGCCACCTCCGCTCCCCCCGAGCCGCCGGTGCGCTTGTGAGGAGCGGCGGTGTAAATTGACGCTGGTTTATTCTCTCCTTTGCACCAGTTCTGGTGAATTCGGGATCAAGACACGAAGCGAAATACCTCAGCGGCATCTCCCACTTCTTGGAGAAGCTGGCGTTCTCTGTGAGTACTTCCCCGGGGTGCCCACATCTGCACGGGCACTGAGGGACAGCAGCCGAGGAGGGCCCGACCCGCACGGTTCTCTGCTCTTGAGCTGTCAAAACAGCCGTGACAGCATTGTAGAGTCACTGAATCTTAATTGCTTATTAATTATCCTGACTGCAATTACATTTTGGAAGTCTTTGTGGTCTCACCTCCAAGGCCTGGCATCGAACCACTTGGCTGAAAGGATGTAGATGTTCTGGGTTACATTGAAGGGTTATAAACAGGTGATGTGACTAATTAATAACACTGGTATCTTCTTCCTTAGTCCACAGCTCAGTTTGGCAGCAAAGATGAAATTCTCCTCACCTTAGAGAAGCATGGAGGCATTTGTGACTGCCAGGCATCCAGGTGGGGTGCTCCTTCTCCTGTTATCTGGTGTTGTAGCACTGACAGCAGTTTGTTCTGGTGTGGGGCAGGAAAAGCCACTTTTTATTCTCAAGCAGCAGAAATCCATTGGTTTGGGCTGCTGGGAAGCTGCAAAAGTGAGCATGAAAGGATTATAAAATTCAGATCTATTTCCTTTAATGATTCCAGCAGCTCCATCTGTGGTTTCCTGATACTGAGATGACACTGAGTGACCCCAGAAGTGACTCCTCAGTGCAGAACCTGTATTTTTGTGCTGCAGGGACACCATCATGTACGCAGTGTCTGCTGATGCCAGAGGCCTGGACACCGTGGTCAACTTGCTGGCTGATGTAACGCTCCAGCCCAGGTTATCAGGTGTGGCATCACAACCCTCTGCCTCAAATAAACCTCATTTCCAACACATGGATCGCTCTAAAGAGCTCAGAGTTCTCTCAGGAGTGACCTAGCAGCAGCTGGGTGTTTTGCTGTGTCTTGTTGCAGATGAAGAAATCGAGATGACCAGAATGGCAATAAGGTTTGAGCTGGAGGATCTGAACATGAGACCCGACCCGGAGCCTCTCCTGACGGAAATGATCCATGCGGTAACACGCTGGGAATTCCATCCTGCATGCAGCCTCCTCCTGCATTCTCTTCCTCGTGGTTTTTGACAGCTTCAGGGGTTATTTTAGACTGTTCTAAAAGCAGATTTTTTTTTGTTGTTCTGTTTCTGTGATGGGAGAATTTGGCTGTCCCTTTCACTCTGAAATCCAGCATTCTCCACATGTGGAAAATCCTAACCCAGACTAAAAAAACCTACAATGCTCAGCTTTTCCTCTCTCAGACATGAGCTTAATTCCAAAGCAAAAAGAGCTTCAGAGAGGGGTTCAGGGAAAAATGAAGTGACCTTTGTGACTTGAATTGGTCTGTTTCCTTTCAGGCAGCCTTCAGGGACAACACAGTGGGACTGAACAGGTTCTGCCCCGTGGAAAACACAGACAAAATCAACCGGGCTGTGCTGCACTCATACCTGAGCAGTTACTACACCCCAGACAGGATGGTGCTGGCTGGGGTGGGCATTGAGCACGAGCACCTGGTGGAGTGTGCCAGGAAATACCTGCTGGGAGTGGAGCCCGTGTGGGGCTCAGGGCAGGGCAGGGCTGTGGACAGGTCCGTGGCTCAGTACACCGGGGGCATCATCAAGGTACGTGGTGGAGGTGGCATCCAGCACCTTGCTGGGATTTGCTGGTTACTCTACAGGCTTTTGCTTTTTTTTAAAGTTACATTTTATGAGTATTGAGCCCAAATTGGCTGTGACAGCTGTTAATTGGGTGGCATGGTAATTATTGGGAATGTGTCAGACTGGGTATGACAGCTGTGAAAATCATTGTTAATAATCCATCTGCCCTTCCCACAGGTTGAAAAAGACATGTCAGATGTGAGTCTGGGCCCTACTCCCATCCCAGAGCTCACCCACATCATGATTGGGTTAGAAAGCTGCTCATTTTTAGTAAGTATTAACCTAAAATCCTTCGTTTTGCCTGCCCTATACTTGGAGAATCCCAGCAACACTGATTCATCACACAAACATCGACATTTTTGCTGCTGCACGTAAGAACAAGCAGCATTTCCCACCACATTCTGCTGAAGGCTTTGACCTTCACACTCCTCTTGTGCTGTAGTTTTTTTTCTCCCCTTTACTCACCCCAGACCCTTGAGAGCTCTGCCCTTACCTGAGTGTTTTGTCCCAATCCAGGAGGATGATTTCATTCCGTTTGCGGTGCTAAACATGATGATGGGAGGTGGAGGCTCTTTTTCAGCTGGAGGGCCTGGCAAGGGCATGTTCACCCGGCTGTACCTCAATGTGCTCAACAGGTTGGTTTGTCTTGCTGTTTAAGGGGTGGCAGAAACAATCCTGTAGCAGGTTTATATGGGAAAAAAATGAAAAAGCAAACCCCACCAGTTTTCCATCAGTTTTTTCCCCTTGGAACGTGGGACAGGTGTGTCAGTTGGCATTTTGAGAGGGTGAAAGTAAAGGGTGAAGTGACCAGAAATCCTGTTTTCTTCCACTAGTCCTGTCCATGCTTTAATCAGGGAATGTTAACAGGATTGGCTCTCTGTTGTCCTGGGTTTGGTCTCAGGGATTCAAGTGGAGAGAAGGGAATAATGCCATATGCATAAATTGTCAGAGGCAGGGATTGACAATTCCCATTGCAGTGCTGAGAATCCTGAAAGTGCCCTAGGAGTCAAAATGCTCACTGTGTTTAATTTTTACATGGTAAATTCTGGGTTTAGATTTTTAAAATCCTGTTTGTATACTCACAGGCACCATTGGATGTACAATGCCACCTCTTACCACCACAGCTATGAGGACACAGGTCTCCTGTGTATCCATGCCAGTGCAGATCCAAAACAGGTACAGAGTCCTGAACTCAAAGATAGGAGTCCTTAAACAGTGACCACATCTCTCAGTAGCAGAGTTTTGTGGACACAAGAAGCATTGCTCTGATCTTCTTTCCATGATCTGTTTTCCCCAGGTTCGGGAGATGGTGGAAATCATCACCAGGGAATTCATCCTCATGGCAGGAGCAGTGGGAGAGGTCAGCAGCACATTTGAGTTTGCAGATGGTCTTTGAGCTGAAATAATCCCTGGAAGTGTCCCAGGCCAGGCTGGACAGAGCTTGGAGCAACCTGGAATAATGGAAGGTGTCCCTGCCCATGGCAGAGGGTGGAAGTGGGTGGGATTTAAGGTCCTTTCCAACCCAAACAGGTCTGAGATTGTGTGAATGCATTGCACTGACTGTGCTGGAATGGATTTTTATAGATAATTTTGTTACATATTTCTGTAAAAGAATACAGCAACATTAGCAATGCATCCACAAGGAGAGAGGTGCAGAACTCCTCCATGTTACCTTGTACTACAGAGCAGCAACCAGATTTTTTTATTTTAATTTCCTGCTCATTCACAGGTAGAACTTGAGAGAGCAAAGACACAGCTCAAATCCATGCTCATGATGAACCTGGAGTCTCGGCCAGTCATCTTTGAAGATGTGGGGAGGCAGGTTTTGGCAACAAACACAAGGAAGCTACCTCATGAGCTCTGTGCCCTCATCAGTGAGTAGACAATGCTTTCAAACTATCACAGGGCTTATTTTAGTCACAAGGAAGGGAAAACAATCATGGTAGAGAAGATACAGAGTTGGTTTTCTGAGCGTTGGCCTGAAGCTGCTTTGTGCCGTTCACAATGGACATGTCACAGCTCTGCCTTTTTTCTGTCTGCAGGCCAGGTGAAACCCGCTGATATCAAGAGGGTGGTGACTAAGATGCTGCATAAGAAGCCAGCAGTGGCTGCCCTGGGTGACCTGACAGATCTGCCCACCTATGAGCACATCCAGGCTGCCCTTTCCAGCAAGGACGGGCGGCTCCCGCGCCTCTACCGCCTCTTCCGATAGAGCTGTGCCTCCTGCTGTGCTCAAAGCCCTTCTTTTTTAATGGTTATTTTTTTTGATTCTCATGTTGCTGTACCACCCTCCCTCCCTCCAATGCTCCCAGGCATTCTGTGCAGCCATGGAGCTGAGCAAAGCTGCTTCAGAGAACTGGACTGTGAAGAGCTCGTGTAAGGAGCTGGCGCTGGGTCTGGAGGAGGAGTTTGATCCTCACCCTTCTCTTGGCTTTGGGGAGAACAGAGCAAGCCAAAATATTCATCACTACAATGAAAGCACATCTCTGAGCAGTCACTGCCTCTTCATCTCCAGCAGTGCAAGTGGGGCTGTCACCTGAGGCCCCGCTGTGCCCTTCCTGAGGATCTGTGGCACCTTAAACAGCTTGGCTTACATGTCTGAATTCAAAGAATATTTATAACTGTTACCAAGGTGAACAAAGACTTGGTCAAACTGAATTAGGAAAATAATAGTTACTGTCCTTGTGAAGTTAGGCAAAAAAGTTTCCTGCAATCCAGCTTTTGTTACAAATCACGGATCCATTCCATCAGTGTAATTCGCCATCTGACAAGGAGTCACCCACCTGGGAATAACTTCATCATTTTGCTGGAGCTCCAAGGAAAGCAGACCCATGACAGAACCAAATTCCTGTGGAATTCCTCTGCAGAAGTACTGTACATAGTGGACACTTGAGAATGAGATCGGTCCTATTTAGGTTTTTCACTTGGACATGAACTGTGCTAAAGAATAAAATTTCTTTTCCTCCAGAGTTGCTATACAAAGTTATTACAGGAGCTGCTGCTGCTTCACCTTAAACTCTGTGCCTCATTTCCTCAGTGTCACTCAGATGGACTTAAGGCCTTGCAAAACCAAGACAATCAGTCTCACAGCAGAGGTGTGGCTCAGCTGGAAGTCAAGATAACAAAATCACAACTTTAGAAACGTGTTCTTGACTGACACCACATCACACAAAGCCGAGTGCCACGTGTGTGACATGCTGAAGAAATGGAGACTCAAAAGAGGAATAAAACACTGGATTTATATAATCCCCTAATACGTGGGTTTAAAAATACAAGACAGCTGCATTGCAGCTCTTCACTGCTAGATGTGTATGGTAAGGAGCAATCCAGCTGAGCAGAGCACTGTGAGGCTGCTCTTACCTGCTTTACCCCTTCCTTTCCTCGTGCAACTCAAAACGTTGCACTGCTTCCTGCAGAGCCCACAGTGTGGAAGTCCTGTTCAGTTGTTGTGTATGCTTGTGAGGAAATAAAGAGACCTCTGAACAACTGGAGCAAGTATTGTAAGAGTTCTGAAATTCACCTGCCAAGGGGTTCCTGAACTGGCAAGTGGAGCATGCTTTGTTCAATGCAAACAATTACAGAGAAATCTGTCCCACCCCTCCAGCTGAAGACAAATGACCCAAGTCACCCAAACACACACCATGCAAAGAACTCTGGTTCTGACAACAATAAAAGCTGGTTCTCAGTTAAGATATTGCATTAATTTATTTTTATTCCTTTAAAAAGAAAGGAAATCCAAATACCTGATGGCTACAGACAGGTCAGTGCCATAAATGTACCGCAGAACAGGAGCCTGTTTTGGACAGGTTGCATAGTCAGCAGCACTTCCTCCAAGGTGTTTGCATGATGTTTTAGGTCCTAAGGTGATTAATGATCCCATCTGTGCCCATGAGGAGTTCTTACTTATTAGCTGTACTTAACATTTCACCAGTGCCATACTGGTCCTTGTAGTATATATAGCCTTAAGACAACACTACTTCAAAAATAGCAAGTTATTCACAGTTTACTGATCTGGAAAAATAAAACCAAAAGGAATTGACTGTGATTGGAGGTAATGGAGCTGTGTGGAGCTGAGTGGCTGCAGTTGCCCTGCAAGCCTCCCTGGTGCACTCACTAGGCATCACTTTGGTGAAGCATCACACAGTGCCTGTTCTCAGATAAATGCCAACTGCTGCTGCTGAAGGCAGGTAGTGCTTAATCAGCCCTGGGGAGGACAAGTGAGTTCAGGAAGGGATTGCTTCAAGCAGTCTCAGCAGACAAATATATGGCCTGAGAGTTTGGTATTTACCCCCTTAGTAACAGAAGGCCTATAGAATGATAATTGAAAGGCAATGTTTCTACACTTCAATGTACAGGAGTACATTCACACACAATTTGCTGTAGAGGACCCAAAAAGCCCAACACAGGAGCACCATCCATACACAGAACTGCCATGAACTGGTCCCTGTTACTCCTTGCACAGAATACCAACACTTGGCTACAGAGAAGGAGCAAACCCAACCCCACAGTGGATGGAAGTTAATCTGACCAAACCAAAGAGACAAACAAAGAATTCACCTTTCTGCAAGCTTTTCTTAGGTCCCCTGCCCCTGGGTGATGCCAGTTCCAGCAGCTGTGCCCCTGTGCGGAGGGGAACCAAGGGTCTGCACCCAGTGGCTTCCTAAGATAGTCTGGTTAAAAATAAATTAACTACACCAGTTGGGTCAGATGTCTTGAATAAGTGACTCCTTTTCTTCGGCAGAAGCGCCTGAGCTACATGGATCAGCTCATGCAAATGAATCCAGGATGAGGTTTAAGACATTCTTCACAAGCCACAGCAACTGCCAGAGGTGCTGATGCAGAACAATTCCCTGCAGAGTTTGCCACGGCCTGAAATCCTCTTTTGGGGCACCTCTACCACCAGCACTGCAGAGCTCTCAGCTCAGGAAATGCTACATATGCTGCTGGATCTTTGGTCCTTTTGTTCGCGGCGTTTCAGGAGTTCCCTTGTGGCCCGCCTCCTTATTCCAATTAAATAGAGATCTCTGTCAAACAGCCCTGCAGCCAGGGGGATGCTGCAACAGGAACACAAGCCAGCAGGTCAGGGCATAAATAGCTTCTTGTTAGCCCAGCATTTCCCTACTACTTCATACAACAAAGGCCACAAATCTGATTTTTACTTTCTTAAGGCATTCGGCTGCTGCTGTGGGAGAAATGAGTTGTTCTTCCACAGCAACAAGTTAAGGTTTTTCACAATACTTTAAAACACTTCATATATAGAAGACTTTCTTAATGACTCCAAATTAAAACCCATTCATTTGAAAAGCTAAACCAGCTTACTGCTAACTTGGTGTATTCACTGGTGTGGTTCATCTCAACAGTTCTTACCTTGGTCTGTTTTAGAGGTCAGAGGAAACCTGAGCAGCCCATCACACACTGCTATTTAATGGGTATTTAATACCCAGAAACAAAAATTCCCATGTAATTGCACTGCTGATCAAACATTTTGAGAAATCCCTTTTCTAGATATCCAAGTATTGAAATCCCTGTCCATGTCACTCACAAAAAAAGAGAATAATTCCAAACCAAAATTTCTAAGTTCTAATAATACAACAGCCTACAGTAGGACATTAAGAACTTGGAGGATCTCAAAATACTCCACTGACATCCAGCTGTGCTGAACTGCAGCCACCACAGTCGAAGGAAAACAGAACTGATCCTAAAGAGGGGAAGAGGAAAGCTGCCCACACTGATAGGGAAAACAAAGAGCTGCATCTCAGATAAAACAACAGATTTCTATTCAATTCCAGTGGGCTCTGTTTATCCCCCTCAGAAGGATTAAGGGACCTGGCAGCAGGGATTTCAGCTGTCAGTGCAAGGTTTAAGCTCTTACTGCTCTGACCACCAGCATGTACTGGGTAAAACCCACACAGGCTGCAGGGACAGACACAGGGGAACATCCTCGGGATCACTGGAGCCATGAGCAATCCTGGGCAGCTGCAGGAGGTACTCACTTGTCTCTGCCAGGCCTGACTTTCACACGAAACAAGGCAAACACAGGCCGGTGGTCCGAGGTTTTGATGACGGGACAAGAGGAATATTTGACAGCCTGGATGTCGTCCTTGTAGCGGCTGCGGAACACGACTCGGTCCTGGAGGCAGGGGGAGAGGGGACAGTGATGGTGACTCCCTCTGCACATCATCCACCCTGGAAAGCAGCACTGGCTCACTAGAGACAAATCCATCCATTCATCATGCTCCATTTAATGAAATTAGTGTCCTTGGATGGGGATCCATTCATGAAGTGTCCCCACCAGCTGTTCTGTGCCAGCTCTGAGCCCCCTCAGACAGGATGTAAGGGAGGGAAAATGAGGTTAACAGCCTGTGCCAAACTCTCCCTGTGCTCACAAATTCACCAATCCTTTCTTCCAGAACTCCTTAAGCAACAAATCTCAGCACAACTGAACCCCCTTTGACTTCTGAAATCATCCCTTACCGTGTAGGAGGGAGTCCTTTGTTTGGAAGTGGTGTCATAGCTGTCCTTCCCTATGTCAAACTTGTAGGAAGGACGGAAATGGATATCAGCCTCTTGGAATCCTTTGAAAATAGACCCTGTAAGGGAAGGGGAGAACAGCATTAACAAAATCCTCCTTCCTGAGAACTGGGCACTGTGTCTGTTAATGCTGGCTAGAAACAACAGCCATGTACATCCCCGAAAAACCTGGGCTTGGATTCCAGAAAGGGAGCAAGCTGACACGGAGAGGATAAAAAACAGCCAGTGGCTGTTTAGTCAGTGGTCAATTAAACAAAGCAGACCTGGTCCATGCACTTCCCTTTCCACTGAAAGCTTGTGCTGCTTTGCAAATGCTGTTTAAATCTAAATTCCCTGCACACTGGGACAGAACAATGCCCAGGTTATGGAGGAGTCAGATGAAACAGCAGCAGATGGCGTGGGAGGATACATTAAACATTAAACAGAGCAAACTGCTACAGCAAAAGGCCTCCTGACACACTGCCACTCTATTTGACAGCTGAGTCCTTTTTTTTAGGGAACTTAAGCAAAGAAAGCAGGAAAGGTCACCAGGAAATGGGGGCTGTGCTGACATGACTCCTATCTTTGTTTCTGGAGAGGAGGGAGATGAAGAGCTGCCCCTCACCCCGACTCATCTCACTGGTCAGCTGGTCATACACCAGGAGCTTGGACACGTCTGTGTCCGGGTTCTGGTTCAGGATGGAATCCACAGTCTCCCGATCCTTATTCAGCCGGAAGTTGAAGTCACCAAACCAGAAAACTTCATCAAACCGAGTTGTGACATCACCTGCAAATTCACACCAAGTGTTCAAGGGATGCTGCTGGATGTGTCGGAGGAACAGGAAGAAATTCTTTCTTTTCACTACCTGGAGATGTGATATTGAGTATGATTTCTACCTGTGACCACCACTGAATGTGGGAATTAACAACCCAGGAGAAAACAACAGAAATGTTAAAAACAAACAAACAAACAAAAAGCTGAAAAGAGACCAAACTATCTACAGGACTTTACATCAGAGGCAACACAAAAAGCTAATGCTACACTGCAGTTAAAGAGTATATTCAATTTCCTAGTAAAAGGACCTTATCTAGGTATCCTAGTAAAAGGACTTATCTAGGTATCAAATTGTCAGCACAGTATTAGAAACAGTAATGGACTTTGGCAAACAATGCTCTACATGCAAAGTGACATAATTCTCTTAAATTTTCAAATAAAGTAATTCCTAATTGTTCTAGAAAACACTTGGAAAGTGAAACACATCTGTAATATTCATAATAATTAAACCAAAATTATCATACTGCTAAAAAATACATCATGTAAAAATTCCCTTTTGAATTTTCTCTCTCCCATTTCAATTTCTTTCTCAAATTCCCAATTTCAAGAAAAAAAACACATCATGGGAGTAATAACCATCCTCAGACAAGAATACATGCAGTCTCTTTTTACACAGCCCCAAATTATCACTCTTCTTGTCTCTTTCTCAGTGCAGACTGAGAGACAATGCACAGACTGCTGATCTGGGCTCCCCCACGCTCGTGGTTTCACACTTACTAGAACTGGATCGATATGGATTTGTGTCTGGAACATTCTTGGGAAGTGTAAGGGCTTGAATGGTTTTATTGTAGTCCAGTTTCCTCTCATTCACTTTGCTGTCCCCAGCTGCAAGACAGAAACCCCATTACTGCCAACAATGAATCATTTTCATTCAATTACCACTTTGGTTATACCAGGAGCTTCCAAAGGGTATCAGACGTTTTCCACATGTAAAACACGACACTCTGGGAGTGTCTGCACTAAAAAATGATGGCAGAAAGTGTGAAAAAAGGGAAACAATGGTGGAGAGTTAATTTCTGTTTCCATAAACACAGTTCTTTTGTAAGTTTCTTATGAAACAAACCTCCCCCCTTATCCTCAGCTCAGCAATCCTGAGCTTTGGCTTCAGCCTGTCCTGCTCTCTTCACCTCTGTACAGCTCCCTACCCTCCTCCCTCCACTCATAGCAAGATTGCAAATGTCTCACATGTGAAGTGGGAGGTGATGAAGAGAAAGGAGGTCCCAAAAAACGTGAAACTGATTCCCAGAGCTCCCTTGGTTTTGATCTGAGACACGATCCGAGTGGTCACCGTGGCATACTCCACTTCTGGAAGGAGGAAAAGAAGATGCTGTTACTGAAAGGCTTCTGGCAGCGAGCAGGGAGGTTAAGAGAGGGGAGCAAAGGGCAGGGCAGAGGCTGGCAGCAGTGCCTGCACTCCCCACACACCCGAGCAGAACCAGATGAGGTCCCTGCGGATGAACACGGACATGTAGAGCACGCCGTGGGCAGCCGAGTGCAGCAGGACGTAGTGCGGGCCCAGCGTCTCCTGCAGGCGGATCTCCCACTCCCTCCTGCAGGACAGAACAACAGCTGCAGCACACACACAGCACAGGAGACAGCAGCCAGGCCACCACATCAGCCCTGTGCACACACACCAACCCCTCTTACACAGGGGCAGCCCTGAACAGAACCTCCCTGCGCTGAACTCGCTGCTGAGGTGCCACAGGAATCAGAGCTTTGTCATCGGGATGAAATTCTGCATGCCCGGAGAAGCTGTTCCACCCCTGGAAGTGTCCAAGGTGAGGTTGGACAGGGCTTGGAGCACCCTGGTCTAGTGGAAGGTGTCCCTGCCCATTGCAATGGATGACAATGGATGGTCTTTAATGTCCCTCCCAACCCAAACCATTCTGGGATTTTATGATTTACGGATCTCTGTGACTTTTTCCTCTAAATCTCATTTCCTCTGATGCTCATGCAACAGCATTCAGTCTTCTTAAATGGGTTGATTATTGAAAATATTAGGAATAAAATGGAGACTATTTCTAGTCTAATTCAAATCAAAAGAATTAGTTAACAATAAAAGAAGATGATTCATTACATTGTTTTTGCTACCTGTCTGGACAGCCTTCTTGAACCCCAATGACATACATGTCCTGGGCAAAGTCTGGATCTGTTGGCAATAAGAAGTCATCCAGATTCGCTGGAAGTTCCTATTACACAAGAAATTTAAAACAACAACAACAACAACAACAAAAAAAGCAAAGAAAAACAGTATTAGTTATTCCAAGATTTATTAGAAAAATACCTTGTGATTGGACAAAGATGATGACTCAGGATCATAGTCATGAACAGAAAAACATCACCCCAGTCCTCTCAGTAAGCTGGGGTAACCTTACTGCTGCCAAAGGACCTGTGAAGGCCTCTGTGCACTTACCTTCTGCCCCTGCATGTTCCAGGTGGCCACAAAAATTCCCATATTCCGGTTAGGGAAATATCTGCTGAGTTCTTCTGCTCCCATTAAGGCACCACTTGCCAGAAGGCTGCCTTCCAAATAGCTCCTGTGGACAGAAGACCCAAAAAAGAGCATGTAAGGAAAGGGCATGGCAGCTGGGATATTGATGTTTGAATCTTGAAGTAATCAAGCATATACCTTTAAGAAGAAGGAATTTAATATATTGTTCTGCTTGCCTCAAGTTCCTTCCAAAGCCAGGACACGAGGGTGATGGTGAGGCTGATGCTGCTCAAGTTCTGTGATGAGAAGGCTGAAGCCACCCAAAGTCTTCAGCCCCACTAATACCCATCCAGACACAGAACAGAGAAATTGGTTTGATAACCTCAGGTTGCCCAGAGAACCTGTGGTTGCCCCTGGAAGTGTCCAAGGCCAGGCTGGATGGGGCTTGGAGCACCCTGGGACAGTGGAAGGTGTCCCTGCCATGGCAGGGGTGGGACTGGATGAGCTTTGAGGTCTCTTCCACCCAAACCAGTCTGTGATTCTGTGATTCCATTAAATTTGAGCATCTTGAAGCACCTCTGTTTACTTCAAACATAAAAACAGCTCCACCATTCCCAGTGTTCTGGCATCAGGTCTCTCCTAACCAAAAACTCAAAGTCACATCCTTCTTTCAATTCAGCTCATCAAATCAGCTTCAAGAAAATAATGTACTGAGCCTGAGGTCTCCAAATATCCCCTTTGGGAAGGACAGATGCATCCCACAGCACCTGCCCCTCTGAAGGACACGCTTACAGAGGTGAGGGATGCTGGCACAGGGACTGCATGTTGAATAAGCATTTTTAATCTTGCTTAAGCTCTGCAAATAATGATGAGAGAATAATGTCAGGGTGTTCTGGGCAGCCCAACACTGCCCACCTGGCTCCAGCTGCTTTAGGGAGGAATGGGAAAGGAAACCTTCATGGCAAACAACCTATCTTTGGGCTATCTTTTTACCAGCTAGTAACACAGAATTATTTCCCCTCTACTACTGACTCCCACGCTTTGGATCAATGATTAGATTTTTTCCTCCTGGAGAAGCTGGGGCAGAGAAGCTCCTGTGGGATACTGGAGTAGTTCCCAGCACATAATTTGATCCTGCCAGAAACCAAGCAAAAGCAACATCTGCTCAGCACCTCACAGGACTGTGATAATCCTGCATGACAATCTCAATTTCAAATATCTGGTGGTTTTTTCCTGTAATTTATCCTTTTGGTTCAAGCCCAACGTGCTTTTAGATTTCTCTAAAAAACAGTTTTCCCAGCTGCTGGCATGCACAGCCATCACTTCTTAATTCTCATATTATTATGTTAATATAACAAGCAAACTGACAGCAAATCAGACTCGTATTTATAAAAACACTTAGCTAAAAGGAGCAAATGCAGAGTATTTGTACTGATCTCTTCAGCTTGCAGCTCTCTTCACAGCAGGTTAAATAACACAGAACGGCTCCCGTGCTTTACCAGGAGCTCGGAAGTTCCCTGCCCCTGCCCCGTGGGATTCTCCTCCCTGCTAACACCCCAAAACCAGGAGAAAATCTGGGGCAGCCCTACCTGCTTCGCACATCCTTAGCTCGGATGGGAGTGAGCACGCTGAAGGTGGATTTCATGGAGTCCGTGGAGCCATTGTCACAGAGCGTGCCATTGCCCTGCAGCCTGGAGTCGCTGAGGCTGCTGCTCACCCTCCCAAACTTGTGCTGAGGATATTGTCGGTAATCCAGACAATCCGAGTCGATCCTATTAGCCGTCCTCAGGGAGTGGGAGGCCACGTTGAGCTCCATGGGGGGAAGGGGGCGGGCCGGCATGATTTGGGACAGCCGGGGTTTTCCCCCCGCGAACCCCTTTCCCCGCAGGAGCCCCCCGAAGGCACTGGAGATCTCCGAGGCTCGCTTGCCCAGGTCCGAGGCGCCTCCCCTGCTCTTCCCCCCCGGACTGGCTTCCAAGGCGTCTGGTGAACTGTGCGAGGAATCCTGCTGGCAGCAGGGATTGCAGGGGCTGGCCCTGCCCCTGGTGGGAGGGCTGGGGGACGCTTCCTGCAGGGATCCGTTGGAGGAGCTCGTCTCGTTGGGATCAGTCAGGCTTTCCTGGCTCGTTCGAAATCGTCTCCACTTCCTCCAGCTCTTTTCGTCCAGGGATGCAGCGCGTTCCAGCCGGGGCTTCCGAGGGGGCCTTGGAGTGATGGATTTAATTTTCATATTGGCTTTCAGTTCTTCTGGCAGAAGCTTTAATGTCTCGCTTATGGGCGTGCCTATCTTCGGAGGTGCCCCATCGCCCCCAGCCTCCTTTTTCGCTGCTTTTCCAGCTTTTTTTGCCTGCAGGTCCTGAACTGCTCCACCCTCCATGCTCCGGGTAAGACACACCCTTGAGTGCTGCGGAAATCCATTTGGAGTGCTCATTGTCCCCGCAGGTACCAGCTGTGGATGCTGCTCCAGATGAAAAGTTCCTCAAAGCATAGTTCTCTTCCCTTTATCGCCCTGTGGGTTCACAGGGCTTTACTCAGCCAGCAAGGCATGGGAATTGCAGACAGCTCAGCCTTTAGCTGGGAATGAAGGGCAGGTGAATGTGCAGGCAGGTGCATTGTCTGCAAAATTCCAAGACGCGGGAGACCTGGATTCCCCCAAGAGAAAGATGTGAGAATGAAAAGTTATCGAGCTGCAAACTATACTCCTTGATCAGAAAGCATCTCCTTGCAGGACCTCCCTTTGGCACAACTCACACCTTAACGTGACCTTGTTAGAAAATCACTGTTATTTCCCCCTTTTTTTGCCCCAAAAGCAGAGCAGAGACCTCGTGCCTGCTGCAGACATCACGGCTGTGTACACCCTTTAAGGAAAGGCTGTTAGGACGAAAAGAAATTTAAGCTGCACAGCAGCCACAGCTCCTTGTCCTTGCTGTACACACGGCGTCACCAGCACGACCAGCCCGCAGCCCGAGGCCAGGAAATTTCCAGCGATCCCACAGCCGGGAAATCGCTGCCGCCTTTTCCTGCCTTGCACCAACCCCGCTCACCGCCGCCGCCACCGAGAAAATACCCCCGGGGTGGCTTTAGGGTACAGAAAAGGGCTCCCAGTACATTTCTACAGGGGGGAAGCATTCTCGTCATTCTGCGGCTACCGCGGGCCAGCCTCCCCCGGCCCTGCGAGGGGCGATACCCGGTGAAGGCAGCCCAGGGCGGGGGTCTGGCACCCAGGGGCCGCCGCCCGCATCCCCCGGCCGGGCAGGAGGGAG
>WEIU01019301.1:256751-276457 GCA_013389925.1 Aegithalos caudatus
TTTTTTTTGTCTCTTGTCTGGGTTTGTGTTTGTTCTAAACACAGGCCAGAGCAGGTTAAGGGATGCAACCATTGGGATAGAGTAGTTAGAGGTTCCTCTCATCTCAAACCCTGTTAAACTTACACTTCCTTCCCTCCACATGTGCCAGGCTCTGCTGTCACAGATAGGAACACAACTTATCAGGGTCCTGGAAACTCATGTGCAGAAATCCCTGATATCCATCCCTTGGAAACAGAACTGCCAATCTCACTGCACTCAGGGATTTTCTGTCAAGGTCTAAATCATGATCTGCTGTGTCTGACTCTTTTTTACAGTAAGCCAAAAAAGCAGGATGAATACTTCAACTTTTACAGATGTTCCTATACCATTACACTGTGCTTTTAAGTCTCATTAGCCAAAACATTTTTTAAATACTGAGATGTTTTGAATTATTTCCTGAAACGTTTCATCTACTTTCTAAGGAAGGAAAACTGTTTGTTAAGATCCCAGACCTGTTTCCAGGTTTTTCTGCTCTTCTGGCTGTGGTTCCATTTCTTGTGGTGGCCCTCCTGGGGGTAGTGTTGACCCTAAATATAGTGGGGATGGTTCAGTTCCATAGGGATTTGAAAATCCTTGAGGTGCAAAGCCAGGTCCTGGGCCAAGAGGCTGAGGAGCCACTGGGTAGAAGGGGACACTTCCCTGATCACCAGGAGGAATCATGGCAGCTGAGCCATCAAGGACAGCCTGAGGTACTGCAGCATGAAAAAAAAAACCAAAAAAACAAAACACCAAAAAATCCCAGGGTTAAGAGTTATAATTAAACAGAAATTCCAGCATGAACCTTTTACCCTATGAATGATACAATGCAGAAATTAAACCTCCCCGTTCCAACCAGCCTCTTAAGTGGTTTCTTGTATCAGAAACCCAAAACCTTTGTTTTGTCTCTGTCATAAAGGATGTGAAACACCAACCTGAAGGCATCAGCTGCACGCTCTGCATCTGTTGAGCCATATTGGGTAACAAGGATGCCAGCAAGGCATTTTCAGCACCTGGCCCCACGTCACGGCCACCTCCCCCATCACACTGACTGGCACGGTCCAGTTCAGAGCTGGGAGTGCTGCACTCATAGGGAGGGGGAGTGGATCTGTCTGTGGTATAGGCTATTGCACCCTCCTTCAGGGAAAAACAAGATGTTAGTAACTGATCTGTACCAGACATTCAGTTCATAACCAAGGGAACTCAGAGCAAAGGAAATCTTAGGTGTGAAAAGAGGTTTTTAGTGTTCAGTCAAAAAAACCCCGAGTTGTCAGCCATTTATAAGCCAAGATCAACCAATAATTTAAAGAGTTTATTTGGTTTTAAATTGAAACACAGTTAATTAGCTCAGGGTTCAAATTTCTAACACATCTTTTTAAATTAATGATAATTATTTCCACTGTTATAATCTAGCAACACCAATCCACACACAAGATATTTTTATGGCAAGCAGATCCCCTGATCACTGCAACCTAATGAGCCTTGCAATTCTCCTTGCATTACAGTATTAAGAAAACCTTGTCTCATATAACTTCAATTATTCTGTATTGAATCTCAGGGCACTAAAGTGTGGTAAATTCACTTGGTTTACACCATAACATCTGCAATGTAGGACATGAATATATAAGGTCACTTCTCATGTTTCTGTGATTAAAAAAACCCCAACATTTTAATAACTGGATTTACGCTAATCTTTTAAAGGGAATAATTCATGGTGAAAAGCACACACCATACCTTGATCTGTCCATCCACGTGTCGAAGTGTCACTAACCAGGAGGGCTCAAGAAAAGATTCCTGTTCTGGTTTTTCTTTTATCTGAGGGTCAAACAGGCGCAGCTGGGATGACATCTGAGGAAAGGAACCATTGCAAAGTGTGAGTTCATCAGCTTCCCACCTACAACATCCAACAAACACTCCATTCTTCCTCGTGTTACCTGGATTAGCTGCCCAATCAGCACAGGGGAATAGTAATGTGGATCTTTGAGGACAGTTCTGGAAATCACCTCACAGTAGTGGAAAGCCTGGGCAGCAAGGCCCATCTCAGCCAGCCGACAGGCATAGATGAACTTGAAAACCTGGGGAGGCAAGGACAAATAAACCAAGTGATCACAACACTCTGGGTGGTGACAAATAAAAGGCAGTCTGACATTTCAGCTGAAAGCTCAGATATCTCATCATCACATCTAAAATTAAAGGTAAAAACATTCAATTCTCCTCTTCTACCTAATACATCCAGTGGAAGTTGTCTATCTACAGCTAGTGCCAGCAAATTCTGCTGGATTCTTCTTTTGGAATACAGAATTACAATTTATTAAGTTAAAATTCAGAAGTTCAGGATGTAGAGATGAAAAAAGTGAAAATGAAATAGGAAAACAGCTATATGGCATTACTATCCATGAAAATTTCATGTTATAACAGAGAAAATATTTGCCACACTGACTACAGCACATGAGAGACTAAAAGCACGAAATCTGCCAAAACAGAAACTAAACCAAAAGAGGAACAGCTCCTCACCTGGAAATTGGGCAAGCAGCCAGGCTGACTTCCTAGTGACTGTGCATATTCATAGGCTTCTGTTCTTTGAATGGCTTCATTGGTGGCAAACTTTAAAAATGGCAAGCTGTTTCAAATAGAAGAAAAATATTATTTTGGGTGACAGTAAACAGATCTGTCAATGTCAGACACAAAGCTCTGTCAGACACAAAATATCAACAACTTCTACAAGACAGGACATCAGTTATCTCAAAACCAGCTAGTAGAGGATAAGGGGAACAGTGCAATCTTGCCTTTCATTTTTGCATTGAGAAAGTTGTGTTTAAAAAAATAAAGCCAAACCTGTGATTTGATCCAATTAGGACAAGCTTTGTTGTCTTCCTTGTGTAAACTCCAAACCCAACTTGGGCCATAAGGTAACAAAAATGAGCAGCATCCAGCAGGCCTTTAGAAGCTGTACAGAAATAAAGGACAGAGCTCAGGATATCTCAGTGGCACATTCAGTGTCCTGTATTGTTTGGCTTTGCATTCAAATGCCTACACAAGAGAGAAAAGCCCAAATAAAACTGCTCCACTTTATATTTTATAAAGAAATTGCCTGTTTTCAAAAAAACAGGCTGAGCAATCAAAGCTTTTCCTTCAGTCATCACCCTGTTCATTTCCCCAAGAGTTACCAAGAGTGTCTCCCATGGTAGCAATGGTCCTGGATTCCAAGTCCACATTATTGGTCAAGTTGGATAACACCATTGCTAGATGAGGCCTCCAGTCTCCCCATTTCTCATCTCCACAGCACTAAAATTAGAAGAATTACTAGGTCAAATCAGTGACTGGAGCTCTGCATGGGTTAAGTGCTTCAACCTAAAAAGGACCAAAACAACTTCTCTGACATTCTGGGAATGATTTCTGTTAGGAACTCCACTAGTCCCTGCAGCTCCCAGTGAATCTTACCGTGGATGCAGCTGGCATCCTTCCAGACATGAGCTGGTAAACAGTCTGCAGAGGGTCATTAATTGGGAGACTGTTGGCAAATCTACAGAGACATTGCAGAGAAAAACAAAACACAAACGTGGGGTCAGCAGTTAAAATGTACTTCAGCTCTCAGTGGCAATTAATCTAACCTAGCTCAAGAGAAGGAAGTGCTGTGTGAAAATACTACACTGAAGAGGAAATTACCCAGTGGGTAATGTTCACAAGTAAAACATTCCCAGTGAACTGGTTCTGTCACTCTAATATCAGTCAGTCCAAACTAGGAAAACCTCTGGATTGCCCCCAAGCCGGCTGACTTTAATAAAATTGACAGTTGGGTTTTTGCAGTTTTTTTCCAAGCAAGGCCACAGATGACATTGCTCAAATCCTCCTTAAATGGATCAGGTGGCAGAGAACAACTTCTCAGGTTTAAATTTATAGCCAGAAGAGCACAGAATAAAAAGTAACAACTGACAAATAAATACACAGGTAAAATTAAAGCATGAACTACTATGGATAACCATGATTTTGACATTCTCCCCCTCATTAGCAGAACAGGCAGCCAAATTTCACTAATGAGAAAGCAGCCCAGTACCTGGTCATCACTCTTGCATGTGTCCTGCTGTCCATTTTGCTGGCCAGGAGCAGAGCATGACCCCACAAACCATGCTTCATGGCAGACTCCAAAGCATCCTAATAAAGACACAAATAAGTTTCCTGGGAAGACCTTCACATATTACTCACAAAAAAACCAATTTTACAGTAGTAATTTATGATCAAATCAAAATATGTTTGTGTAGATAAAAGCTTAACACACAACTATAACTTCACTTTAGGTTCTGAACTGTAGGGTATAAATTTCTCTATCAGTGTAAATATAGTGCCATGAAATATTACTACCAAAGTTGGAAAAATAAGCAGCAGCACAGGCACTCACCTTCTTACGGCCATAAAGCAGCAACTCCCTGAATCTCTCAGTCTCCTTCTCAAAACTGTCAACTGTGGTTACAAGATTATCAGTGAGAAACGAGAGCTGGGCTTCACCAGATTCCTCTTCCACTTGTTCCAAAGCTTCATTATTGAAATCAATCAAATTGGCCTCATTAGGGGACTTCCCAGGAAGCCACACTGTTTTATGATCTCGGAGCAGAAGTTCAGCCAGGTCTGTTCCCACAACAGTCTGTGTGCGTGGAGAGAAAATAAAAATTGAAAAATCTGTTATTTCAACACTGCCTGCATTTATTTGGCACTTCAACAGCAACACCTGAATCTCAGCACCTGTGAGCAGCTGAGGATGGGTGCCCAGTTTACACACTCCTTCAGTCTGTGACATATTCCAAGAGCAGTGACTGTAACACATATTCCTGACCTTTGCACAAAAACTGCTCGTGTACAAAATACTTTAGGATAGATAAAAATTCAGTGAGACATACCCCATTCTGCCTGCACAACAGTACAATAAAGTCCCAAAGAAGACTTGCAGATTCTTTGTCAATTAAATTTTCATTCTTAAAGCACTGTGCAGCTTTACTTTGTGCAAAATTAATAACATCCACTTTATGGGTCTCATCCCTGGGAAAAAAAAAATAGTTTTTAATGAGACAAATGTAAAAATTCAGGTCGTTATTTGTGACTAGTCTGAGGAATTAATTTAAAGCTCATATATTATTTAAGCAGGTGAAAAGCCACAAATATTTTAAGTCAGTTTAAATCCTGTAATTTGCAACGAAGAAATAGTTTCTGAATGTATGAAAATTATTTTGGAAAACTATAGGAACATACTTAGCAAGAGGACCAGGGAAGGCTCTCATCTCTTCTTGCTCTGGAGAATGTTGTAACATAGTCTAAAAGACAAATATAAACGATAAGAAATTCTTTTAACTCTAAATTCTGCTTTTTACTGGTAAAACCCCAAAAGCTGAACATAACCCAACATGCAATCAAGCCTCTTAAGCAAAGCACAAAGGGTGACTTTGTGACAACCTGCACAAGACTGATAAATTATGAAATCTACTTTACATGCAAGTTACTCTGTACATCATCCTGAACAAAATTATAAGGAGCTGGATGATCTCATCATGACTAAGTCATCTCTCAGAGGAAAGGAACTTTTAAATTTACTATTTTACTTATGATTACAGCCCAAACAGATACATGCACTGACATGAGAAAGAAAGAGAAATCAGGAAGTTATAGATTCAAGTTCCCCACTCCCCTTCCAAAAGAAAGACCTTTATTCCATTACTTCCCATTTTTCCTTTTAAGCTTTACCTCCATGCTGTGGATTTCAACCAGAGCTGGCTGACCCTCAGAAGGCAGGTTTGGCAGTGCTTTTATTAAGAAGCCCCCAGGCCCAAACCTGGCACAGATATGAGGCACTGAAAATTTCTCAGGTGTTGAGGGCCTTAAAGGTGCTGAAACGAGGAGAAAGGACAAAATAAGAACAGGTAACCTGTCCTGCAACTAAGGAAACTTGCTCGTGCATTTACCCAATTCAATAATCCTGCAGTGTTAGTGGAAAACACCCTGTTATTGAATTTGGCTAAATTTTGTAAGAAACAATCAGTTCCTTCATAATCCCA
Organism: Aegithalos caudatus; assembly: GCA_013389925.1. Taxonomy (NCBI): domain Eukaryota; kingdom Metazoa; phylum Chordata; class Aves; order Passeriformes; family Aegithalidae; genus Aegithalos; species Aegithalos caudatus. The sequence goes on from WEIU01019301.1 coordinate 262,808, forward strand.
AAGTCCCAAACCTGAAGATTTGCAATAACTACAACAAAACTAGACTCCAGAACTTTAAAATCCAGTTATTTTTTTCAATGCAGGTGCTTTGATAGTTTGTATCAGACACACTCCTGTCATCTCTGTACAAACACATAACACATCTTCAAAGAGCTAAACAGACATCAACATTTTGGAAAAGCTTTTCCAGAGAAAATGTTTTGTACCTATAGCACAATGCTTTCCCTCAGTCCCCAGCATGTCCATACCTTGTTCCACAGCTGCCCATCCCGTTTCAGCAGAGTAGCCATAGTCTGTGAAAGGCTGCTGTCCATCAAAGCTGGGATCATACCCTCCTCCATAGGGATAATCTCCATGGAGCGACACTGCCTGCGCAGGGGTTTCATAGGCATTGCCCGTTAGATCGTGATTGCTCCTATAGAGCTGGCTCTAGGCAGATCAGATTAGTGAGGGTTAGCTGGGAGTTACACAGAGCAAGCAGCAACAGTGAGCATTCCTTCCTGACAGCTTCTGTTCTTGTGAGCCAGGCTTGCTGCACCACTGCCTTGCAGAAAGCCACCCTGACAGACCCTTCTATGCAGGTAATTAATTATCTATGTCTTCTCCCCCAGTGTTTTTACCATCATTTGATCTGTTCACATCTGTTCAGTTCTCTCACAACAGAATTTCTGTGTGCTTGTGTGAAAAGATTATAGCACAAGTTCTGTTACCAACAACTGTGGGTCAGAACAAATGTTCACCTCTGCTGTAACAGACAGAAAATAACAATTGAAAAATCCCTACAAATGCCAAATGACATCAGGTGCCTAAATATAATGCCTAAATTATTTCCAATGCTACTTCAAATATTACTAAATGTTTTGGACTTTGGACTGGAAAAGTACCTAAACTTCCAAGAAACATGATGAATCAACTACAGGTAAAATGACCCATTACCTGGGCAAAAACCATACCTCAAAAATTAGTCTATTAATCTCTGTTGTTTTCAGGTATCTGTATTTTTGGTGTAAGTGGATGAGTAATCAGTTAGCTTTGGTTTTTGCATTTAAAGTCAAAATAACATCATACAAATATGGAGTTAGTCCTTTAACACATCCCAAGCTCAGTAGCACAGCCAAACTTGTGATGAGAAAAATGACGTGACACAAAGCCAGGCACACTGTCCACTACAGCCAAGCACAGGGAAGGCACTGTTCTCACAAACAGCAAATGGATTCAGTAGAGTAAATTTTCCATTTCTGTGTGTATGGCAACTTGCACAGCTGAGTGCTGACTTTGGTTATAGTTCTCTTAACAACTGTGACAAACATTAAGTTCCGAACTATTACAAAACAACCTTAGCTTACAAAAGTTTTCAAAACACACATTCCCCGCGCTAACCCCCGAAACATTTTCCCCTTTTGTAACGCTTCACACAACCCCAGCAGAGCAAGAGGCAGGCTGGTGTGTGCAGCTGGAGCTCACCTGCTGGGAGCGAGAGCTGAAGCTGCTGTGGTGGCTGTGCACGCTGCGGGAGCTGCGCAGGCTGTGGCCCGAGTGCTCGCTGTGGACGCTGCGCCGGTCAAACTCGTCCCCGTAGGGATCCCTGTGCGGCTCCGAGTCGTCGTCGAAGCTGCCGGTGAAACGGGGATCGTACCGCCAGTTCTCCTCGTATCGGTCACTCCTGGGGGATGCAGAGCAGCAGGGAGATCACACACACAGCCTGAGGGAGGTGAGGGGTAGGGAAAGTGGATCTCGCTCCTCAAGGGCTCTTAAATCACTGCCTGCACTGAGGTGGTTGTTACAGTAAACGAACTGACATTCCGTCACGGGGTTCGTCCACATTATTTGATGTAGGAATTGGGTAAAAAGCTGGCATGTCATTTCTTCTATGTGCTGCTAACAAGCAATTTGTGAGTTCACATGTGAAGCTGTTTTAAGAACGAGAAGTTCCTTTAACACAACAATCTATTCTGAGGGTGCAGAAAATAAGTGCACCTGTAATACACAAGGGATTTGTCCCATGAGAATCAGAAAAGAAAATATATAAACAATCTGAGAATAGATAGATTTGATAGAGAAGTAAAATACTTTTTACTAACCAACAGAATAACTAACAAAAAAGCTATTAACCAATTAGAAGATACTCTTGAGGTTTGTAAAAACTGTAAAAAAGACAGCATGCAGCCACAATAAAGAGCCTTCTGAAGAGATTCTATTGTGTCACTCTGTATGCTGTGTCCACCCTAACAACGATAGTTCAAGACCAATATCATACTCAGAATGTGTTCTAAAACACAATGTTCAACTGGTCTAAAAGCCAGTGCTGCTACCTTCAATCCTTCTCTCACAGTGATGTGACAGCTCATCTGGTTTCCCTCAATGACCTATGCTAAAGCTATAGAAAGAACTAGCAATGAAATATGTGTAACACTGCATTTTAACAGACTGCTCCAGAGAATCTGCTGTCCTAGCTCTGGAAAGAGCATTGGGAGAACATGGATTGAGTGGACAAACCTGCTGCCATATGGATATGCTTCTCTCTTCTGGTAAGGGTTGTGCTCAGCATCATACCAGTACCTCTGGTCATAACTTCTTGGGTCTCTGTACCTGGGGTCATAGGGGTATCGCTCCCAGCGACTTGGATCTTTGGAAAAGGATAAGAAATGGTTCAGACATTGGTAGTTTTTGCCTATATTTTTTTTCTACTCCTTTATTTTTAATTACAAGCTGGAAAAAAATCAATTTCACATCTTTCAGAGAAACGTGGCTGTTATAGTTAGTTACTCTTGGGGGGAGTCAGTGTCTGCCATCAGATCTTTTCTAACATCTTTAAAACTCAATCCTATTATTTGTTCACATGACATTCACAGAGTCTCTGTGATCAGTCTGCAGAGTGCCAAGCAAAACATCTCAGGATATGGACAGATGTTGCTTAAAACCCTCCCAGGCACTACACAAGCAATTACCTCCACGCTCCCAATGCCAGCATGTCTCAGTGAGCACTTAGATAATGATGGACAAAACCAAAATCCAGTTGTGAGTCAACTTCTCTTTACACCCACCTAAAATTCACTTTACAGCTTTGCCTTGAGGTCACACACCAAAGACACACCCTAGTGAAAGGCAACACATGGAACAACACTGTTCTGTACCCTTGCAATGGAGTGTTTGCACAAAGGAAAGGCAAACTGAAGGCTGAAGTGAGGAAAATCTATGGGAAAAAAAAAAAATCAGAGTTCTTTTGGACACCTTACCTCCATAATCATAGGAGTTTGGGTAATAGCCTGAATAATAATCACTCCATCCACTTTTTCCATAATAATCTTCTGTGTACCCTTGCCTGAAAGAAAGCACACAAGTGTAAAAAAAATTGTTATTCCTCCTTAATCTCTTCTAAATTCAGCAGGAAGTAGGAAAAACTCTATGCCACAACTGATTAGGCAGTTTCATAGCTAAAATAATGCACTTCCAAGAAACCAAGGAATCATAAAATTAAGACTTTACAACCCAATATACCACTAAATTGTTCTGTGCCATCAAAAGCTGACAGCCCTCAGCATACAATAATTTAGTGGCTTTATAAACTGCTTTGGTGATAAGTTTAATTACTTACAGACAATTAATCACAAAAACTACAGCTATAATTAGCATCCTTTGAACTGTCTCAACAGAGAAGTTGATAATTTAACATTTCATTAAGAAATAATAGCTCCTCTAAATTTAACAGTGTTTTATTATCCAGCTTATGATGAAGAAAATACTCATTTACAGAGCTGATTGTCCAAACAAGCACAAAAACCTGGCTAAAAGCAACACAGCAAAGTAAGAGTCAGTACATAGAAAAAGATTATTTCTTCTGATGAAAAAAGAAAGATGTGGCCATTACTTGAAATATCATGAGCCTTTTTTATACAACATTTTCAGGTCACCATCCTGGAATTTCTGAAAAAAGTCAGAAGATGAATGTTGGATGAAAAATGCAGTGTCTACATGCATGTGCATACACATAAATGTATATATATGTATACATCCATGTATGTTTGTACCTACACAGGTGCATTAATCTCACAAACACACCTGTGCACACACACAGCAGGTGAAGACATTTAATGGCAGTGTGGAGTGATGGAAACTTCCACCTTTCCCTACAACTGAGAGTGTAAACTCCAAAGTGGCCCAGCGAGTCCAGCGGTGTGGGAAGCCTGCAAGCACAGCACTCACTCTGCAGAGGAGGAGGAGGAGGAGGTCTGATCTTATCAGATCAGGTTCAGCCACCCATAACCAGTCTCCCCAGTCTCCTCCAGAGAGATCTTACTCCTTTCTCCAAGCAGAGCTTACAGAGCTGCATCACCAGCACTGCACACACACAGAGCTCTGCTGCCCTGCAGCTCCACACCACAGTCCCTGTCTGGCTGCTCTGGCACTCACACATCAGCCCTGACACAGCCACTTCCACCAGGCTTTCATCTGCCCACTGCCACGTACAGAAACTTCAGCCCCTTCTAAAAATAGTACCTCAGGAGAGTACACACCAGGAAGTGCTACCAGAGGTTATCATCTCGTTTCAAGAGCTCACAGCACACTTGAATTCACTTAAGAAAATGGTAAAAGTTATCACATGGAGCTACAGCCATTGTTTCGTTCTCCTCAAGACCAAAATACATCTATAATCTTTTGGAGATGGTAAATAAAATGTTATGTTTGTAATTTGATCACTGCTCCATGAGTGAATTACCAACAACAGACAAACATTACAAAGGGTTTAATCATTTCCAGACAGGTAACAGGAGTTTCTCTGTTAGAAACTGCAAATCCCTCAGCAGGTAACAACAGTAATATTTTGTCATTAATTTGAAGTTCATACAAATAACTTACACAACTACCATCTGAAAGCAGCAATCTCTTCAATGTAACTTGCCACTTCTTGCTTGAGTAGAGATTTAATCCTGCTTTTATTTAACATTTTCAAGTAGCATCTGAACACATTGTTCCCCTCTATTAAATGTCTTTATTTTGTATTAATCAGACAGGGAAAGGCTTTTAAGTTCCCCTGCAGTGAAATGAGTGGGTGGGACATGCCCACACAGCACCTCTGCCACCCAGACCACATTCTGGGAGCTTTGTGAGGAAAGCTTATCCACAGCTGAGGGAATTGTCACACAATGGACCTGACACAGCACCAGGATGTTGTCACCTGACTCACCACTCTCTTCTGAGCACCTGAGCCACTGTGTATCCATGGTGCTTGCAAGGCAAATCTCACCCAATGTGCAAAAGTGCCATTCATTAACAGAACGAGGGGCCCCTGCTTAAGTGCGAGGCAGAAAATAAATGAGTATTGATTAATAACCCCATGGCCTGCACTGCTCTTTCACAGCAAACATCAGCACTGAGGCTATCAGTGACTTCCTGCCTGGCAGAAACACCAACAACCCCCAAAGAACTGAATGAAAGGAATAACAAGCAAGAGAAAAGGCTGGGGAATTGTATCCTTTCCACACATGCCATTTGATCCGTCCATCCCTAGGGCAGCACACAAAGAGGTTTTCAATTCCTTCCTGTGGTTTGTCCTGTAAAACTTCCACAGGTACCACCACACTCCCTGCTTTGGAGCATCCAAACCTTGACTCAGTTTAGGGATTACCCACCTGGAGGAGGGTCTGTCAGAGCAGTGGCTGGCCCTGGAGCTGGGCCGCTCAGGCTCGGGGTAGCGGTAAGCGCCAGGCTCCACGTAGGCAGCGCTGTCGTAGTGCCGGTACCGGGGGTCGTACTGCCCGTAGCTGTCCTCCTGAAAAAGCACAGCAAGGGAAGGGGCTTCACACCTCCAAAATCAACATTCAAACCAAAAACATCATCGTTCACACCACAGCGGTGACACCTGAAGAGATGCAGGTTATGAAACTACAGTTTGGCTTTCACTGCTTTTTGTGGCAGAAGTTATAGTCAAGTTATTAATATCCAACAATATCCTAAACTCAAGGAAAAAAAAACACATTATGTCTGGACTAAAGGCATTTCAACTTCTCTACTAAACCATCAATAATTCAGGAGGCATATAGGAACCAAGTTTGAGCACCTGGACAGCAAAGCCAGTTACAACTACCAACTTTTTCCAAAAAAACAAATAAATGGTTACGAGCTGGCATCTGTGCCAAATGGAATTGGTATCAGCAACTACTTAAGCTCCCATATCTTTGCAGTGTCAGTTTTGTTCCTGCTGTTTGGATTTTCCCTACAGATAAACACTTAATGTGAATATGTCAGTTTTGTTCCGGCTGTCTGTATTTTCCCTACACTCTAACACTTAATGTGAATGCTCCGCTAAACGGCGATTGTGATACACCTGTTTAAATAACTCTAAGAAGAGAATTAATAATAGATAAGATGGGGATAAAAGGGAAAAATAAAAACTTACCATGTAATAAAGGTGAGCTGCTGTCCTGGGGTCTGCAGGAGGATAAGGTGGTGGATATGGAGCCTGGTAAGCATCGTAAGGATGTCTGTAGTAGTAGTAAGGGTTCTGGGGAGGGCCAAAGGCTTCCTGAGGGGTCTGAGGAGGGGGTGGACGCTGCAGGTCTTGCTGCCCGTTGGGTGGGACTGCCTGAGCAGTGGTGGCAGGAGGGGCTGTGGCAGCTGGAGCACCTGGAGGCTGTTCTGACCCCGGCTCCTTCCCGGGGCTCGTCTGGTCGTACCTTGGCTGGGCTGGACCTGTCTCTTGGGGCCCCCCAGGCTGGGCACGGTTACCCAGCACCTGGTTCTCCCCCTGCTGCATGGCTTTAGCCCCTGTGGAAATCTGGGAGTCTGGAGGAACTGAGGACTGCCCAGATGTTGGCGGCTGCATTTGAGCTGCTTGCATTTGTGGTTGGGGCGGCAGCGCTCCCTGTGCAGCTCGCTCTGCTGCAGCCTGGGGCTGTACATCTTTGGTCACCTGTTGATAGAAATGTTGCTTGTCAGGCACCTGAGCAGCACCACTGGCAGCCTGCTGGACTGGAGCACCAGAGGGTGACTGGTTGTGCACCTGGACAGAATTACTCGTGTTGCTTTTCTCCAACGTCCGTGACACTGTGAAGTCCAGAGCTCCAGCAGCTTCTTTGCTGCTTGATTGATTTGCAGAATTATTAGCCTGTGCTACGGAATTAACAGGGGGGACTAGGCCACTTCCACTGGGAAGATTTGTCCCAGGAGAAACAGATGAGTTAGACCCTGGCTTGCTAGCAATTTCAGGAACAAGGCCTTCCATATTAACATTCTTTTGCCCTTCTGGAGTCAAATTAAGAGGAGTTTTCATAAGCAAGTTTGCAGGCTGATTAGAAGCAGCACCAGAAGAATTAACAGGACTTTGTAATAAATTATGTTTTAACAGATTAGTATTTGGAAGTGCATTAACTAAGAGAGATCCAACTTGCATCACAGGTAACGGCGTGTTTTCCCCACCAGCATGTGAAGTTTGGGGGCCCACTGCAGGCTTGTCCCCAGCTCCAGAGTCCTTCATTGGCTGATTGTTTTCATTGTTGCTTAGCTGATTAGATAGAGAAATAGAAAAATTAATTGGCTGAGCCAAGTTATAGCTTTGATTAGGCTGAGCAATCAGGATAGGCTGATTTTGCAAAGACTCTGTAGGTGGAGAAGACAATAAACTTGCATAACCAGAACTTGCCTGAGACTGAAGTGCTTCCTCTTCTCCCATTTTGGGAGGATTCTCAAGATTTTCAAAAGTTAGATTTCCATCCTGGGAGTGCTGCACAGCAATAGTCCCTGGTTTACACGTCTGCTGATTAGACAGGCCTTCTTCTGGTGGCTGAATGATTTCCACAGTCTGTTTGGCAGGTACATACACTGCAGGAGCAGCAGGAGCTAAGAGAACATTTCCCCCAAAATTTGGTAACTCATTGTGAGCCCATAAAGTTGTTGCTGGGCTATCACACTTCTTAACTGCTCCCTGAGCTCTGGTTGAGGACCGTCTCTCAGATACCGATTGGATATTTTCCACAACAGGTCCAGAGTGCAGCGTATTTCCAGCTTCCCCAGCGCCTACAGGAGGCCCTGGGTGTACCTGAGGCATGTAAATTGTTTCCAGATTATCTGGTGGCTGTTCAAGATTGCCAGGAGATGCAGCAGGCACTGCTGTGTTCTTCTTGATATTCTTTTGGTTTGAGTGGTTCTCTCTTAATTCAACCACCATCTTTGCTTGGTCAATCTCTGCAGGTTTTATACCGACTCCATGGGACCTCACAGGTTCAAAAGAACTATTTGCACTTGTCTGAAACACTCCTGTAGGCTTAGGAGGACTTGGAGTGGGAGGCTGGGATAGATTGCCGTGGTAGTTCTTGCTCAGGTTTAGCTCACCTGCCTCACCTCCCAGAGGAGAGGAGTCAATCTGTTTGAAGAAGCTGGCAGAGGATTCCTCCTCAGGCTTCCCAATCTCCTGCTGGATGAAGGTACCGGCTGCCTCTGGGGGCCGTGCTGAGCTGGAAGAGCTCCTGTGGCTGACGGTGCTGTAGTTGGAGGAGACGCTGTCTGGTCGGACAGGGGGAGGGAAGGAATCAGGTGCCTCCAGGTTTGGTCCTCCTTCAGCATGGCTCACAGCAGAGTTCTTTGGAAGCATCTGACCCGGGAAGGACCCGTACCTGTACGGATCGGGCCCGGCAGCAGGGGATGAGGCGTGGATGTTCTGTGGTCCGCCTGGCAGCACTTCCTGATTCTGGATGCACTCCAGGTTCTCCACGTTTTCGTACTGGGATCCAGCAGCTGTGTCACCTATCTGTGCCTTGTCATCAGCAGCAAACAGAGAGTGTTTAGCAGCCTGTGCATCCTGATGGCTGACAAGTTTAGGGAAGTACTGAACATCCATTCCTTTCTGTACCATGTCACCCAGCTGTGCCTGAGAGAGAATATTAGTTGCCACCTGCTGAGGATGCACAGGCTGGTGATACAGGGAGGCCGAATTTTGCTGACAGGCATCAAACTCTGTTTTCTCCATTACGTAATTTTTTTCAGACGAAAGTATTTCTTCATTTTCTGCCTCATCCCCTTTAAAAAACATGGAGAGAGTCCCTGGATCTCGATCTGCGGGAATAGACCTATTTGACGTTTCAGACATAGCTGGAGACTGGTTTTTGGGGTTGTTTTCCTGAGCTGTGGGAAGGACAAAACCAGAATCTTGCAAAGGTGGCTGTGGGTAAAACTGTTCCTGGTAAGGTTGGCTTAACCAAGGGTTAGCCATTTCTGTGTTCTGCCTAAACACATTTCCAGGCTGGATGCTGTTCACGTGGTGACTGCTGTTTGCAGGGCTGTTTTTGCCATTCTTCTCACAAGCAGCGGATAAAGGCGCTTGCACCGCGTTTTGTGGAATACCTTGGTGCGCAGGACCCTGCGTGACATTCGTGTGTGGAGGAGGGTGAGAAGTGCCGACAGAAGGCTGAGAAACGTTATGAACGTCAGTCTGGGGAGACGGCTCAGGATAGGGCACGAAATTCCGAACTGGAGACTGCACATTGCCTGGGACAGGCCTCCACTGGGACCCAGGCTGCTGGGGAGGAGGTGGGAAGAGCGCTGCTGCGTTGGGTGCCGAAGGTACATCATTTGCATCTCTGCCACCATCCTGCCTAGCTCCGGGTTTGTTTGCTGCGGACACCATTCCAGGATGCACACTGAAAGAATTTTCCACCGCTGCCCCCGGATTATAATGTAAGGGCACCGCAGGCCCACGGAGTCCGAGATCGGCGCTGGGATGCCCTTCCGCAGCACTATTTATAACGTAGCCCAGGGACGGAGGAGGAACTGGAACGTTAGAAAAGGAACCGGTGCCTATCCCCGCCTGAGACACGGCGGCCGGCAGGGACGCGTGCGGTCCGTGAGGGCTGTCCCCGGCACGGGCGGGCACGGGATGCGCCAGGCCCGGCTGCGGGAACGCCGGGGCGTTGCCCTTGGATGCGTTATCCAGAGGGGAGCCCTGGGAGGGCTGCCTGCCGAAGGCAAAGGGGTCTGTGACGGGCTGCACCGGCGCGGCCGCGGCGCTGGCCCGTTTGCTCAGCGGGCTGTTCCTCCAGTACATGTTCCGGGCCACGCCGGCGGCAGGAGGAGGAGCGGCCCCAGGAGGGATGGGCTGCGGTGGCTGCTGCATGGTGCCCTTCTGGCAGGGTCACACGGTGACAGACAGCTCCTGGAGGCAGCAGAGAGGTTTCTTCTTCTGCCCTGCTGAGATAACACAGGTACAAGTCAGTTCCCTTTCTCGCAATACGTGTAGCACCGAAGTAACTTTTATTTTAGAAACAAAATCTACTTTCCATTGAAGTGCAAAATATCTCCCTATTTTTCAGAATGTGTAAGGAACTGACACACTCCATGGTATTGCTAAATGCAGGTCTGGTATTAATGAAGTGTAAGGCCGTGTGATATCAATGCACATTATTTAACAATTCTATTAAATATATCCAAGTAAGACTAATGAAACACAGTTCAGACCTGTTCTAGTGTCAAACCCTTCAGTGGTACCCCACTGTTGCAACTCCCAGAAACATGCATCACAGACAGGACAGCAACCAGCCTGGAACACAGCCTGCAGCACCATGCCCTGCTCAGTTTAATGACGAAGAGTTGAGAAGTCATTATCTAACTCTAATTCAGTTAGAGATGATCTCCAGCCCTGCTGCACTGGCACTCCATGTGAATGGACCTTTTCACAGGTCAGATGAGAAGCATCCCAAGAAGGAATTCATCAGATGTTATCACCCTCAACAAGTCCACTTTTGGTTTAACCAAGAAAACATCACATGGCACAGTATCATCATTTATCTTGAGAAAGGCAATTGCATCTTCATCACAAATATTCTCTCTTCTAGATGAATGCTGCATAGCAAAACTGCATTTAAGGACAGAAAAACAATCAACCACCCCCACTCATCAATGACCAGTCTCACTTTAACACCAGTGGGACTTTGGCACAGTATCAGGGTTACAGCTGCACTTCAGGGTGGAAAGGACACGCTCGGAAGTAATCCAACCCCAACTCCAAACAATACCAGTCAGGAATCTGCTAGGCAGGAAGTTCAGTAATTCATCAGGGTGTCTTTTTCAATTTTATCACCTCTGAACAATCTGGGGAGGATGGAGGCTGACAAGCCAGAGGAATCCATCAATACTTGTTCAGTGGAGCTCAGTGAAGCCTTAGCAGCATATGACAACCCTTTTTTCTCATAGTACACAACAAATATTGTTTACAATATGCAGAGTGAAGTACCCACAGCAATTGCTCTGTGCCAGATGCACTTCTGCTTATAAAAGAAAAAAGCTGTGCAATTCTTATTTGGAGTTCTTCTAAGATTCACCATCTTGTCATAAGAGTAATAAAATGGGAAGCCAGAAAAGTCAGATGTTTGTAATCAGGACAAAACTGTAATAGTTACAGAGAAGTTCAAAAGCAAAGCACATCTGGTTTCTTGTTATCAAAAATACCAAATGTATTTCATAAAGATTTACACCTAAAACATTCCAATAGAAAGCACACTAACAGTACCACAGCACACATTACTGGACATGAGTACAACTTCTCCTAAAGAAAAATATCTCCAACAGCCCTGTGTATAATCCAGGTCCCCCTTTCAGAGATAAGAGAGATTCTCAATTTCTCTCCTATATCCATATATTCCACAGCCATACCCAGAGTTAAGACTCCATAAATTTGTGTTTTATCAAGATGGGAAGGGCAACACAAACCAGATTTCAACAGAAGCATTAGAGCTCCATCAGTTTCATGCATTACTTGCATGTGCCTTCATTCTCTTTAAAGCATAGCTGCTGAATTCCATCAGGGAATGCTTACAAAAAGATTTCAGGACTTTGCAATCTTTTCTCCTGTTACAATGCTGAGGTGAAGGTTTTCCAGCTGGCCATGCAATCTTTTCTCCTGTTACAATGCTGAGGTGAAGGTTTTCCAGCTGGCCATGCTTACCAGCCTTGCTGCCAACCACGTTTCCAGGAAATCCTGCCTAAACACCCATCCCAATTCCCACATGCTTAAGGAACCTCTGGCTGTTGTGGGCATCCCCATTTCTTTTTTTTTTTAATCATGTTCTTTGTTGCATTAACCAGATTTTAAAAACTCCTCTCTCCCCTCCAAATAAATGCATGGGTTTATGCAACATACTTAGGCTTGGGGAGAAAAAAAACCAATTCAACCATCTGCCAAAGCATTTATGTCCTGGAAAGCACAAACTTCACCAAACAAAATACTGGCATCTACTAAATAGCTCTGTTTTTCATAGGAAAGTTGTTTCTGAAATACAGCTGAGCACAAAAGCCAACTTAAATACCCACTTCCAAAATGTAGACTAATGTGGACTTTACTCCTTGCAGTGTCTTATTAAAAAAAAAATCCTAATACTTGGCCATATTTTTGTTAACAGCTGGTACAGTAATTAGCTAATATAAACAAGTGTAAAGTCCTACTTTAAGGCAGAACTTGCCTTAAACATGATCTTTGATGGTGCATGACAGAGGTTCAATATCAGCTTCCTCAGAAGCAAAGTTAATATTAACAGACTGCACACAGTAGTAAAAGCAAGCAAGATTTGAGGAACTGAGTCCAAATGAAATGAACGTGCCCATGTCAAGTAATTAAAACAGAAGACAACTCAGTGCTACTGACCCTCCCTTGTGCCTCGTCCAGGATCAACAAAAATGCTGATTTTAGGGAATTTAGAAATAACTACACAAGTTAAGAGCAATCCATCTCTGCTTTATCTAGTTTGGAAGTTCTTAACTTTCAGCTGGTTTATTAATTGATAAAGCAGAGCAGCCTGCAAAACATGAGTCACCAGGAGTAACAATTGCAGAAGGTGTTTCCAGGCGTACCAAAAAAACATTGCCAAAGAGGAAAAGAAGATTAAAACCCTCTAGACAAGGCCATAAAAATCAATTTCGCTTGATGAGCTCTATATATAATTTCCTTGGGGGTAATTAATTTAAATCTATCTAAATTGCTTTTAAACAGAATAACTATGCCCATAAATCAGGTTACAGAGGACTAATATTAACACTCATCCACATGGACCAAACAATAAATAATGTGTTCAAATACACAGATTCCTAATACGAACAAAGTGACCAAAAAACCCCACAACCCACTGCAATCTCCAATAGAGGAACAGCTGGAAAATGAGGTTTGCAGCTTTAAAATCAGCAACTACTTCTTCAGTTTTATCTTATGCAGACAGCTGTACATCTGCACACATGTGGGTGACAGATTGAACACACTCCACATCATTCGTGCTCCTGCCAGATTCCTACCCGGCTTTTCCTAAACAGCAACCAGAGTTACAAATGCTATCCTGTTAAAGTGTAGCAACAGGACAGGACAGGTTTAATGAGATATCAGAAGAATTTGTTCACTGTGAGAGTGGGATGCCCTAGCACAGGGTGCTCAGAGCAGCTGTGGCTGCCCCTGGATCCCTGGAAATGTCCAAGGCCAGGCTGGACAGGGTTTGGAGCAGCTTGGGACAGTGGAGGTCATCCCTGCCCATGGCAGGGGGTGGAATTGGATGATTTTTAAGGTCAATTCCAACACAAACCAGCCACGAAAGAGTCCACGAAAACAAATTCTTCTTGATTTGGGTAATCAAAAGCACAGAAGCAGCACGGAGCATTCCCGTTTATTCTGAAAGGTGCCCG
>WEIU01019301.1:277227-307208 GCA_013389925.1 Aegithalos caudatus
ACAGAGCTCCGCCGGTCCGGTGCCGGTCCCGGGGAAGCCGCTGCCCATCGCAGGCCGGGTCAGGGGCTCCCCAGGGCTGCTGAAACTGAGAAATCCGCGTTTGTAGACATGGGAAATGAGAGTCTGTCTCACAGAGCGGAGCTGTGACTCGCTGCAGAGCGAGGTCCTGTCCTGCACGTCCGTGGGGGCTTAATTAGGAAAGGCACACTAATTGGGGAGGGCTGGGGTGCACGTGTCCAAAAGCATCAGAATCAGAAACGAATCCCAGAATCCTTAAGGCTGAAAAAGCTGTCTAAGATTACTGAGTAGCGGGTTCACCACTAAGCCTCGTCCCCAAGTGCCACATCCGCGTGCTCTTTTGAACACTCCAGGGATGATGATTCCAGCGCTGTTCCACGGCTTAACCACCCTTCCTGCGATGAAATTTTCCCAAATAGCCAGTCTAAGCCTCCCCTGGCACAGCTCGAGGCCGTTTCCTTTCACCCTATCCCTCGTTCCCTGGGAACACAGCCTGAACCTCACCTGTGTCCATCCTCCTTGTCAGGGAGCTGCGGACAGGGAGATATCCCTGCCCGTGGCAGAGGGTGGGATGAGATGATCTTGAAGGTCCCTTCCAACCCACACCAGTCTGTAATCCCATGAAAAACAGCTCTTTGGGAATCAAAAGCACAGAAGCAGCACAAAACATTCCCCCTCTGAGCCTCCTTTTCTCCAGGCTGAGCCCCCCCCATCCAGCTCCTTTAGCTGCTTCTGGTGCCCCAGATCCTTCACCATCTCTGTGGCTCTTTACACAAACACGAACCTTTTTGGGGGGGGGTAAAAAATAACCCCTGTCCCAGCCACCAGAAGAATGCTTGTCACTCACCGCCGTGCTGATGCTGTCACACCCTGCACCCAACAACAAGCCTTGGAGAGGAAAACACAACGATCTAAACAAACATCTTAATCAGGGGTCATTATCAGTGCGAGAGCTGTTCCTGCACGCTTGATCATTAAAGCAGGGGAATATCCTCAAAGCCCCGGCCAAGCAGGGGAAGCAGCACTTTGATGCTGGTGTGGGAACCAGAGGCAGCGCTGTGATTTTTAAGTGCCTTTCATCTCCCTCTTTTGTAGGAACATTCTTATAAACCAGCTTGTCAAATACAATTTCCCTGCGCAGGCATGAGTTGCAGATAAAGCCCTGACTCTCCCTTGATATTTCCCTGAACAGGTGTAATCTGAGGAAACATGGTTTTAATTAGCCTGATTGGGTTTTTTTGTGTGCTAAATACCATCAATAGCTCACTTCTGTGTCTACAGTTAGATATTTATGTTACATATTTGACCCTCTTATACAGGCGTACGCAATGCAAACACCAACAATGGCATCTCACCTTTGCTATTCTCCTGATAAATACGTGATTATAAAGAATTGCCACATTTAAGCATTCAATCCCTTTTTAACCTGAAACTTTCTGGCTGGTTTGCTTTAGCTCAGCAGTAGTTCTGAGTGACCCATTATAAATGACAACCTTTGTCGGTGAGTGTCGTCTCCTGCTTCACAGAATGGTTTGGAAAGGACCTTAAAAATCATCAAATTCCACCCCCTGCCATGGCCAAGGACACCTTCTACTATCCCAGGTTGCTCCAAGCCCATTCCAATCTGGCCTTGGACACTTTCAGGGATGGGGCAGCCACAGCTTCTCTGTTCCTCGGCTCACCTGGGATACAGCACAAACGATTCTGACCTTATTCTGGTAATTTATTCAGTCTTCAGGTTGCACACAACCAGAAACACAACCTTGCCCCGCGAGCTTGCTATGACGAGGATCATTCTTTGAGTTTAGAAACATGGAAAAAAAAGGAGAGTATCTCTATCCCCCTACCAGTTATCACTGCACCATGTTGGCCAACTGGACAATCTGAGTTTTATTTATTTACTCACTGAGTTGCGGCGATTATTCAGATTACCCACATTAACCCCTGTGTGATCTGAGCAAGGCTAAACCCGAGGTGAATTTGTCTCCTTTTGTACATTCTTCAGGGGCTGATTTCAGCGGCAGCAACAATTCCTCAATCAGGGCTGGAGCAGCTGTGAGCAAACACCAACAGCCCGGAGGGAGAAGCAATACAGAGTAGCAGTTTCTAAGTGTCCCATCTAATTGAGCAGGAATAATGAAAACAAAGAGTGGAGAGGGAAAAAAAAAAAAAAAAAAAAAAAAAAGCCCTCCAGCGTGTAAACAAATAGTTCAGGTGCAGGGATTCCTCAGAGCACCGACATACCTGCCATGGCAATAGCCGGTGCTAATCTTGTTTTACGCCAACCCTCCTGAACCCTTCCCTTGGCGTGGGATGTGATTTTAGTGCTTCTTTTTCACCTGAAGTGCTGAGACAGCCTTGCTTGTCACCATCCAGTCACTCCTCGGCAGCTTCTGGTGCTGGGACAGCTTGAAATTCAGCTCCCAAAAATCTTGACCCACCCGAGGTGAAGACGAGCTTGTGATGGGACAGCGTGGGTTGGTTGCTGTGGGAAGAAGTTTTAAGTGTGAAAGGAGGGTTTGAAACTGGAGCAATTTCTTATTTCTTTTTTAACTTTGCCTCGATCCCACCTGGATCTGTGACACCACAATCATCTCATATACCCACAAGTTGGTTGGTCACCAGATGTCTTCATAAATCAAAGTAATTTGGGGCTAAACACTTAAAACCTCAATTTTTTGCAGCCTCACTCCTCTACTACTTAAAAACCTTAACTGACTTCTAGTTTGAATTACCTTGTGAACAATTAATTAGTATCTATCCATTTGCTTCTTTCCATGGTATTTAATCCCCTCTTTCCTCATCCTGCCCCTCTGATGGAAAATCCCAGGCTTTGCAGCCCCTCTTGTTAAACAAGCCACATCTGTTGCCTCTTGCAATGTCACATTGTTTTCCATGTCCTCATAAACCCCTTTTTTTTTTAAAAAAAAATCTATTCCAGGCCAAATTTCTGCCTTGCCTGTGAGTGACTTGGTTTCACACTGGACCAGGCAGGAGAGGATCCTCCTAATGCCTGCTGACTTTGGGATGAGCCTCTGGCAGCCCCACTGGCAGCACCGGAGCCGTGCTGGGCTGCTCCTGGGGATGGGAATGTGTGGGAGAAGCCTGGAAGGCTGGGCTGCGTGGGATTCGTGAGCAGCTCGTGTGTGAGTCACGCTGGAGGCAGACAAACCCCGGTTTAGTGCATTCCAGATGGGATGCAGCCAGACACAGGCAGGGGGATGACACATCCTGGGAAGCACATCTCCAGGATGTCCCTCTGGGTGTTGAGATCCTCGCTGGTGACACATTTTGCAGGGGGAAGAGGGGTTTGTTCTCCCTTAAAATACCCCTTTTCCATGGAGTTTGATGTTCCTTTTCCTGGAATGTCACCTCCCTGACCTCTGAAGGTGCATTTCACTGCTGTGGGTGGCACATGAAATGCCACTGTCACAGCACCAGTAGCTGACCAGTTGTACAGCAGGTGTTTGGTGGCCCCGGCTCTGTCTGGGGCTGGATTCCAGCCCCATGCACACACAAGCCCTCTCCCTTCCCCAGCCCCGGAGTGGAAAATACCAGCATTCCAGGCTTATGTGATTTGGGAAGAGGTCAATGGCTCTGCTATTTATATCCAGTTATTTGGGGACCTTGCAGCTGCATTTGCACTGCAGAGTCCCTGTGGGGTAGAGAAAGAATTAAATTAAATTACCTCAAAAATCTTGAGCACAGAAAATGCAGCAAACATTTCTGGTTGGTGCTTGTGCCCAGAGAGGCACAAGTAAAACTGTCCCTCTGGTGTTGCTGTTCCTGATTTTTCTAAAGATGCATGAGGGACATTCTTTACAACAATTTTTCTGTGTTTCCCCTTTTAGATCTTGACCTGATGGATATCACCCACAGCAGGTGAAGAGCTACCTGGGCAGAGCCCCTCCTGCCTTGCTCAGGAGTCTCAAGTCAGTGAGAGTTTAGCAGAATTTACAGAGAAATTTTCATTGTCCAAAGCTCTTCTCTGAGTTTTTGCACAGAGGACAAGATGCTGAGGAAGCTCCAGCCCTCTGTGCAAGGAAAGACAGCAGGTGTCAAATCCAGGATTCAACTGACCCGTAACAAAACCACCAAGTTCCAGTTTTAGTAAAATCTAGATGCCCAGAAGCATCATTTATTGCAAATCAGTTAACCAAAAAAAATACATCATTTTTGCAAACTACAACTTTGCATGTAGATAACTTTATTACAGAAGATATCTTTTCTTAAACTACACTCTAGTTTATAAAACATAGGAAGATTCAACACCACGTGATGTTTTTATCACTCATATTAGGCGTGTCACAATAACAATGGTCTGAAATGTTAACTAAGATGAGTGCTCAGCAAGGCGCTGTGCCTTGAGAAATATCCATTTTTATTTGGTGTTCTAATAGAAAGGAATGAGGAAAAGGAACCCTTTTCTTAAGTTTTCTTGATTAACTGCTCTCTATCTGCCTGTCCCATACACATTATCTAGTCTTAGGGTGTCTGCTTGCTTTTGCACCCGAGTGAGTGATATTCCAACACCTCTATAAGGTGATATATTTATGATATATTTAAGACTTGCTCATTTAGATTTTTGAAACAAAATCCACCTTTTCTTGAAAAAAAAAAAAAATCCCAAAAAAACCAAACCAAAAAAAACCCCCATATTTACAAACATTAAATCTGCCACAGGCTTATACTATATTTTACATGATACACAGAAAGAGTGCACACCAATATAAAAAAAGATGCATCACTCCAGGCTAACGTCACAGAACAAAATGTCAACGTTTTCACAGCACAGCTGTGCTGGCCCCTCGCCCTCCAGTTTGGCCAGTCCAGCCTCCCACCAAAACCAGCAGCACATCCCACTGAGCACCCAGTGAGGGCTCTGCCAGAGGAGCTGGGGCCGGGCGAGCACGTGGGGGTGGCAGTGTGATAATGCTTTGTAATCTCACTCAGGGTGTCTGCACTGCCAGACACACCTTCTTTAAAAAAAAAAAAAAAAAAAAAAATAGGCAGGCCATCCTTAAAATAAGGATGTGGTTTACAAAGTTTATATTGGCATTTCTTTCTTAAAACAGTTACTCAAACACGAAAACGAAACGAAACAAAAAAATCAGTAAAGATATTCAAAGTAAAATTAAGTCTCCTTTGTGTATATACTCCATAGTTATGGGCTTGCTCTCTTGGAAGTTTGGCAAATACATTTCTTTTTGATGGGGGACAGTATTCATGTTTTGTAGGGTTGTGTTTTTTTTAGCTTAGAAACTGTTCTTACAGGTCTATAATCCTGATTTTCTTTTTCTTTCTTTTTAGATCATAAAAATCATTTAAATATATATATTTTTATATATATAAAAACAAGAGAGAACAAAAAATTTCTATTATCAAGGCAAATGTACAACTCTATAATACTGAAATTTAAACAAAGATTCATGACTGGTACCATAAAATGTCCTCTCATATAATTGTAAAGGAAACATTTTAAAGTACATTAAAAAATTTGTCCATACTTAATTTTTTTCCCCTTAAGGAGTGGTATTTTTAGTCAATTTTTCCTTCCCCTCTTCTTTCTCACCTCTCTTTCTGAGTTGAAAGAGAAAAAAAAATAAATTAATGGCATTTCAGAATCACAAATCGTTGCTTACAGCTTTACATAAACATTTTCTCTCAAATCAAACACAATGAACCCCCCAAACAAAAGAGAACGTCCTATAAAAACCTAATTTGTTGATTTTTGCAAACACAACTGGTGTCCCACATCGAGTTCTTAACAATAGAACATATAAATAAAAAAGGCAGTGTTCTCATGTAAAATAAAAAGTACATAAATAAATACTAAAAAAAAAAAAGGAATTAATTCGTCTTTTTCTTTTTTTTTTTTCCTTTTTTATAAAAACATATTTAAAAAGGATCCTTTAATAAAAGCATCCGGCGTCCTTTTAAAAAAAAGATCTCCCTCGAGCTTCTGGCTCTCAGTGAGAGTCTCTAAAACACCTTTTTATTTTTATTTCTATTTTTTTATTTTACTTGAAGGCCTCGGGGATGTGTCCCATCTGTGACTGCATACTCGTGGGAGGGCTGGAGATGCCCTCGGACCAGTCGGACACGTTGGAGTGAGGAGAGGAGCTGGACCACTGATCCGGTGACTCCGGCGAGGGCGTGAGGAAAGGGTGGTCGGGCACCTGGAGCTGGTGGCTGGGGGTGTTGTCCAAGGGGGAGGAATAACTGTGCTGGGAAGGCGGCGTCAGGAACTGCGTGGTGGTCATGGGCTGGGCGAGGGAGGAGGGCAGGGAGGTGGGCAGCATCTGGGAATCCTGCGGCAGGATGGTGTGCACGGCCATGGCGCTGCCGCTCACCGGCTGCAGCTCGGCCTGGCTCAGCTCCGTACCGAGGAAATTCTGGCCCATGTGGCCGCTCCCGTTGGAGCCGGGGTTGTGGTGCTGCTGCGCCTGCTGCGCCTGCTGCGGCGCCTGCTGCGGCTGCTGCTGCTGCGGCGGCTGCAGGCCGGGCTGCTGGAGCTGCTGCTGCTGCTGCTGCTGCTGCATCTGCTGGAGCTGCTGGCTCGGCATCAGGTGGGGCTGGGACGCCAGCCGGGTGTTGGGCATGGCTTGGTAGCTCATCATCTGCGACAAGCTGGTGGTGGGCAGCCCGTTGTGCAGAGAGGTCATCATGCCGTGCTGCAGGTTTTGGGGCTGCTGGTGAGCCCCGGGCTGCAGGTTGCCTCTCAGGGGGTTGTACTGGCTCTGCACCATCCCGTTCTGCAGCCGGGTGAGCCAGTCACACTGCCCGTTCAGCCCGGCCCCGCTGCCCACCGAGAAGCTCATGGGGGCACTGCTCATGCCCGTGCTGGGGCTGGACACCGGCAGGTGGGACAGGCGCGGTGGCACCGAGTCGAAGCCCATCCTGCTGGAGTTGCCCATGGCCATATCCTGCTTGCCCGCCATGTTGAGGTGGTTGATGCTCAGGTGGGCGTCGGGCATGCCCGGCAGGTGGTTCAGAGGCATGGAAGGGGACTGCTGGAACGGAGAGGTCATCAGAGGGGGAGAGGCCACGTCTGAGAGGTACCCGTGAGGCGACTCCAGGGAGTCCACTGGAGACAACACGCTGGAGTTGTCCAGCAGGCACCCTTTTCCATCCTGGGACTTTTTCCTCCGTGCTTTGAGGTCTTTGGCGTCCTTGCCGTTGCAGCTCAGCCCCTTGGTGCTCGGCTTCCTGGCCTTCTTGCCCTGCACGGCGGGTTTGAGGTTGCCGATGTAGCTGTTGGGGGAGCAGAGCGGGGGGGACAGGGTGGGTGCCCCCAGGGGGCCGTTGTGCAGCGTGGGGCTCCGCACCAGGTTGTACTCGTCCAGCAGCCGGACGATGTCGTGGTGCATGCGCTCCTGGGCGATGTCCCGCGGCAGCCGGTCCATGTGGTCCGTGATGTCCCGGTTGGCAAAATGGTCCAGCAGGACCTTGGCGGTTTCGTAGCTCCCTTCTCTGGCTGCCAGGAACAGTGGGGTCTCCTCCTGGAAAGCCAGCAAGGTTTGGTTAGGGTTGAGGTCATGGATTCTCCTGGCTAGCGCTGCCCTGAGCTCCACACCCGTGTTGTTGGGTGGCAGAGGTGGGCTGCCATCATATGGGTTTGCTCCTTCTTTTTTTTACCCTGCTGAGCCATGTCCCTGTATTTATATCAAACCAGGAACCCTGTGAGTGACTCAGGACATGCTGGAGGTGGCCACAAAGACACTGCCCACCAGGCACTGCACAGCCCCTCAACATCATCCTTACAACCAAATCCCACATTGCTCCTTTGAACTAAATCCTACTTCATTCACAGCAGAACAATCAAATCAGAGTCTTAGTGCCAGACATTTGTATTTTAGCCAGAAATTACTCTTTAACAGACTCCCCAAATGGTTCTTCCCTTTCATATATCAGCCTAGGAGATCCTACCTTATTATTTTGCATGTCCTTATTGGCACCATTCTTCAGGAGGACCATTGCAGCTTCCACATTATTCACAGCAGCTGCCCAGTGCAGGGCTGACTTGCCTGAAGAGGAAAACCACGAAATACAACACACATTAGAGAGTGCTGAGATCAACAGCAAGCAACCCTTTTGTCCCATGTCTGGGTGAAGTGGTGTTTTAGCTGCCTCAGTACCTAAATCATCCACGGCATTGACGTCAGCGTGGCAGTTGATGAGGTCATCCAACATCCCCTCCACAGCCAAGCGAGCAGCCAGGATCAGGGGAGTGGTCCCGTCATGCATTCGGGCATCCAGGTCTGTTGCCCTGTTCCTAATCAGGATCTGCCACACAAAGGGTCAAAGCAGAGGGAACACAAACGTTAGGAGGGGCAGACAGCAAGGCGCTCCAGGTATCCAGATCTCAGAACCTGCAATGCCCTTTCCAAAGGTCCATCTCTCCAGTTCTGCTCTCAGTCCAGGCATAGCTGCTTTGCTGTGCCCCAAGACAACAGGGCCCTCATTTTTTACAAATATCACCCCACACCTCACCCAAGCGAGCAGGAGACCCTCTGACCAGACTCTTCACGCAGCACCACAACTTCCCCCCAAAAAACCCCCAAAACTTCCCCCCAAACCACCGATTACCTGGAAGACCCCTTGTGCATCGGCAGAGACGGCGGCGTGGAGGGGCGTCCGGCCCATGTTGTCCTGGATGTTGGCATCGGCGCTGGCCTCCAGCAGGCGCTTGGCAGCGTCGGAGCGCGAGTACCTGGCGGCCAGGTGCAGCGCGGTCTCGCCCGTGCGGTCGGTCTGGTTGTGCAGGCTGGCGCCCTGGTAGATGAAGTCCGAGATGACGGCGGGAGCGTCGTCCTCCTCCTCGCTGTTGCCGGTCTCCAGCCCTCCTCCGCTGCACGAGGCGATCATCAGGGGGGTGAAGCCGTCTGAAAGCACAGGGGGGATAAAAGGATTTTCTTTACCCTCTGTAATGCAGGAGGCTCAGCCTGATGCTCTGCCTGCGATAGATGCTTACTCTCCTGGGTGCACCAAGACTGAGTTCCTGGCTAGTTCTGAACATCAAACACGAACATCCTTCCTCTGATATGGATCTGAAATTCCTCAGTGGTATCTCACTACTCACTGCTTTCCCTATTTCATCTGCACCATGTAAGGTGGAGTTTTCAAGGAAGGCTGCTCAAAGCAAATAGAGTATGGGTAAACACCTTCATTATTTCAGAGGGCAATTTCACAGACATGGGGAAGATCAAGTGTTTGTAAGAATTTAAAAAGCTATTAACCATTGTTAAAAACCTTAAAGGAAGACTGTGAAATGTACAGCTGGGTGGGAGGAGAGGAGTATAGGAGCAGCAGGGAGATAATCTGGGTGATGTAATAGGTACTTCTGTAATTTCCATCTCAGTCACTGAACAAAAGAGCTCTCGTGGAAAGCAAAATGTGACAGGGTCTCTCTCTAAATCACACACAACAGCAACCCCGTGGTGCAGAGCTTGTAGCAAGGGACAGGGAGGGCTGTGGGGCTGCTCCTGTGCAGGGGCTGAGGGAGGGTTTGACATGAGCTGACAGTGCAGAAGTGCAAGGGGTCCTTACCCGGCCCTCTGACGTTGACATCCATGCAGTCAGCATCGATTTCCCCCTGTGGAGGCGTCGGGGCCATGGAGGAAATGCGCAGGTCAGCAGCATCCAGGTGCTGCTGTGTCCACTGCCTGTGATCCGTCTGGTCATCCGTGTCTGGCAGCATCGCCTGCTCCTCAAACTGAGGGGAACAGCAGGGAATGAGCTCCCAGAAAAGCACCCTGGGCTGAGCTCCAGCCTGGGAAGCTCTGCGAGGCTCCAAGGTGTGTGTTTGTCACAGGCAGGTTTGCACAGGAGCTGAGAGCAGCAATGAGGGGCCCTGAGGTTCCCTCTGCTCCTTCTGTAACAAACCCAGGAGCTGCACAGGCAGGGAACGTGGTGGAGGGCTTACCCTGAACTTCTTGGTGTCCAAGGTCTCCTCATCACCCCACTCATTCTGGTTGTCATCCATCAGTGTGCCGTCCGAAGCATTTTTCAGGGGTCTTTAAAAATAAAACCACACAAAAAGTTATCTCCTCTGCAGGAACTGTTTGTGACGTTTGTCCGTGTACAGGCACAAACTGAAAGAAGAATCAACCCATTTCCAGAAGGTTCCCCTCAGGATGCATATTTTTTACCAGGTGCAAAAAGATCACAAAGCAAGAACCAGATGGAACACTGCATTTTTCCCCCCCCCACCACAGAACTTTAAGACCCCTGATTCTTCTCCTCCCTGCCACACCACCGCGATGCACTAGAGAACAAAACTCCGACGGGCTCTCTCAGAAGAGCAGCCCTGCTGCACTGTATCTATGGGGTTAGCAAGCAAATTACTCACTTCAATCCAACAGAATCCTCCCCGAGGGGCTCCCTCCGCTTCTTCTTGCTGGACTCTGTCACTTTGAAGCCCTCTGGGAACCAGAGCTGGCCATGCTCCCTGCGCCGCTTGCGAGACACCAGCACTCCCAGTCCGATGAAGGCGAGCAAGACCAGCGCAGCCACCACCACGTACATAGGATACAGCTGCGAGTTCTTCGTGGGCTCGGCTGTTTCACCTACAAAACAGTGGGGCACAAAGAGATGCTGAGACATTCAGCTGCATAGCAAACGAGGGATGGAGTGGAAATGAAGGAAAATTTGTTAATAGAGGTACCTAAGTCTGATCTAAATCAGCCCCCCCCCCCGCCCCCTCCCCAAAATAAGGTCATTTTATACGCTATTAATCAGAATTGCAAACTATCGGCAAATTCTCGGCTGCACAAGGCAGCCTGCACCAGGAGACAGCTTCACTTTTTTCTCCTTTAAGGAAAAGGATTAGCAAACTTCAAATCATTGCGCTTGCATTGAGCTGTTAAGACAAAAGGATTTAGGAGGGATTTTCAAGATACAAACTTCAACTCCTTGCATGTCACTGATTGATTGGAGCTGCTTGGGTTTTCTTTTTCTTTTCTTTTTTTTAATAACTTTTAGAGTGATAATGATTTTGAAATAAAACCTGGAATAAGCAAAAATAATAAAGTGGGCTTGCAGTTTTTTTACAGAAAAGACTTAAAGGAAAAAAAAAAAAGTGAGGTTATTAAAAGCAGACTGTGCTCAAATGCAGCCAATTGACAGATAACTAAACTCGGGGAAGGCTACAAAGTTTTGGCTCCCCAGCTGACCAGTTGTACTTACTCTTGACAGCCTCTATTTTGTAGGGTATGTTCAGGTTGCCCAGGGAGGCCAAGGCTCCCAGGAATGCTGCCACATCGGTGGCACTCTGGAAGCACTGGGAAGATGACTGGATGCACTGGCGGTTATCAATTTCCAAGTAGACAATGGATCTGTGAGAGAGAAGAGTCAATAAGGAACAGGGAGCCACGACCACACTGAGGACACATCTCCCTTCCCTCTTTAACCCCCATCAGTGGGAATTAGAAGGTGGGAACCCATCTCCTTGCTCCCCTGTGGCCCAAAGCCTGCAGCTCACACTCTTGGTCTGTTAGATTTGCCTCAGTGAATGCTGTAAAATCCAGCTCTTTATCTACAGGAATGGAAGGGAGTCTCTGCTTCACAATGTTTTATAATTACCCAGACACTACAGTATCTTAAATAATGCTGTTTGGGAGCCTTCAGATCTCCTCATGTCAGTTTTGCTGCTCTAACTCCTTTGCTTTCAGGGGTTTTTGATTGAGTCCATGGAGAGGGAGCAGGTTAGATGTGTATGTTTACACCAAAGATCTCCAAACACAGATTGCAGTAATTGAGTTTTACAACAAAGCTCTAGAAAGCATTTCCCAGGGAGAAAATGAGGCTTAACTTAATGACTTCCTGAAGTCAGACAGTCGGTCAGGCCAACCTCTGCTTCCAGGTCCCACCCAGCCCAGCCCCGGCTCCCAACAATGCACAGGACTCCTTCAATCGTGAGAGTCGGAGCAGCATTGTACCAGGGATTCCTGAATGATCGCTCCATTTTCCCACATGAGAGCAAAATCCGGTTTCTGTTCACACAGAAAGCAACATCTAAATACAATTATCTGGCCTACATCCTTCCCTTCCTAGCATGTTACTATTATCAACACAGAAAAAAAAACCCCACTCTGAGTGGTGCTCAGAGAAAATGGAGCCCTCACCCTCTGATGTCCATCTGATCGAGCTCCCTCTTCTGTCTCCTGCCAGCCCTGGAGTACAGGCTGCTCTTCACTTTGTTGATGACAGCACTGGACATATCTGACCAGTCCTCTGTGGATCTCTTGATGTAATGCTTTTTCAGCTCCTCCTCATTGCCATAGTATGGGAAGATCATGTACTCTCCCTTGGGATTCTTCTTGAAGACCACGTTGGTGTGCAGCACACGGCTCAGCTCCCGCAGGAAGTTGAAGGAATTGTTCTTCAGGTTCTCGGGGGTGATGAGGACCACCACCACCAGTGTGCCATCTGCCAGCTTCTCTGGCATGTTGTTTGCACAGTCCAGACCATCCCACTCGCACTCAAAATTGTTGCAGCCCTGGTCGCAGTGACCATCCGAGAAGTGATCTTTGCAGTACTGGTCATACAGAGGGCTGGGTGGAGGGAGAAGCAAGGCAGAAGAAAGAATTAGACCAAGTATTGAAAATAACACCTGTCTGCTGAGAAAAGCAGTGGTGGTCTCTCTTTTTGTATAAATATTCTTCACCCTGACAGACACCAAACCAGTTTACACAGAAAGCAGCTGTTTCATGCAGCACTGTGAAGTATTCACTGCTGCAGGTGAGAGAGAGCAGCTGTTAAATTATAAAAGAAAAAGGGACAAATTACTGTGACTCAGAGAAGGCATGGGCTCACAGAGCAGTTACTAAGACCACAGTTGGTCCAGGAATCTGGGACTTAAGTTCCTGCTGCTGCCAAAGACAATGTTTGGGAAATGTTTGGGTGTTAACATCATCATGTTTCCTGGCCGCTCTTCCATCTGGGGTCTCCCTGCTTTGAAACTGACTGTGTTACTGCTGTGAGTTGGAGAATTCACTTCTGTGGAGTGATACAAGCAAGGACAGGGAAGCCATCTGCAATGAGTCAAACCCAGAGAGCTTCCAAGTGGATGTAAACTCAGAAGGACCACAGGGAGATGTGGTTGCTTGAGTCGCAGCCCCACAGGCAGCAGAACAGAACGTTGGGAGCAAACAGCAGGCCCGAGTCTAGGACTTTTACCAGATACAATCAGAAGAACCAGAGGGCCCAGAGATGGTGACCTTCACAGGCTTTAAACCAAGAAGTTTTTAAAGAAGCCACTTACTTGCATTGCCCCTCGTATTTCTGGCAGTCAAACCCATCGTAGAGGCAGCCAGCGTTATTGCACTGAGAATCACACTTGCCATCGTTGAAATACTTCCAGCACTGCAGGGACTGGGAGCAGTTCTTCCAGGGGTCGTTGAAGTTGAGGGAGCAGTCTCCCCCGTCCCAGCCGCAGGCGTGGTTGTTGCATTTCCCGTCGCAGATCTTGTTGCCGGCGTAGCCCGCGCACACCGCGATCTCGCACTTCTCCTCGATTTTGGGGGGGATGATGTCCTGCCCGATGCCTCCCTGGAAGTCAAAGTCCAGGATGTGGCAGTTGAGGCCGTTGAAGTTGGCGGGGCAGTTGCAGCGGTAGTAGGGGGAGGCGTCGCCGAAGAACTCGCAGGTGCCGCCGTTGTAGCAGGGGTTGGAGGTGCAGGGGCTGCTGGCCGGGTACTGGCACTCGGGGCCCGTGAAGGCCGGCGTGCACATGCACTTGGAGCTCTTGTGGATGGAGATGCAGGTGCCACCGTTCAGGCAGTGCAGGTTCCCACAGGTGCGGGAGTCGTTCTCACAGGTGGCACCCACGAATCCCTGGGGAAGGCACAGCAAGGAGGGAGTCGGAACCACGGATGCGGCATTAACACACGTGTGCTTTGGGAAACTAAAACTCGCCCTCTAAAATTGGTGATGGGTAAGAATAATCTCTAATGTGAAGCCCTCAAAGTGAAGGGAGCTCTTCTCTATAGCTGCCTGTCCCACTTTGTGTGGTGCAAATAACATTCAGCCTGTTCTACCTTCAGGCCTGAGCCATCTTCTCCTTAACTCTATTCCAGCATCCTTGCAAGCATGAAGAGGGCACATTTATGGATGCACCCACAGCAAAGCATCCTCCCATCCATGCCTATCCCAACTGGGGGAGCCTCAGGGGCTACTCTGGCCTCTCAGGCCCACAAAACATTCCCTGCTCAGAGCTGGAGAGGAGCAGGCACCTACCGGGGGGCACTTGCAGATGAAGCCACGGCCGGTGTTGCTGGCGACAGCACAGGTTCCCCCATTCCTGCAGGGTTTTCCTTTGCAACCGTCCACCACGGTGTCACAGCGGCGGCCTGCGAGGGAGAGGAGCGTGTGAGGAGCAGAGGAAGGCGTGCAGGGATGGCCTGGGAGCTGCAGGCTGGGCCCTGGGAGCAGAAGGGGAGCGGTGCTCACCCGCATAGCCAGGTCGGCACTCGCACTTGTAGTCGTTGACCCGCTGCACGCAGTTCTGGGTGCCGCGGGCGTCGCAGGGGTTGGACAGGCACTCGTTGACATCTCCCTCGCAGCGCTCCCCTACAAAGCCAGGGGGGCAGATGCAGCTGTAGCCACCTACCCGATCCTTGCACTTGCCATTGTTAAAGCACTTGGGCCCCAGGGTGACAGGATCAAAGAAAGGGCTGCAGTCATCCACATTGATCTCACAGTGCACCCCTAGAGAGAGGGGGGAACAACCCACACAGCTCATCAAACAGTATCGGGGGGCCCGCTGCTCCCCTGTGTCAGCCTGCCCTGCCAAGGGGCTGAGCCTGACCACGTCAGTGGCAGCCTGAGCCAGCTCTCGGGCAGGAGGGACACGGCACCACGTGGCCAAGGCCGTGTGGCCTTGATGGCTAAGCCCACAAGCAAACACAAACCTCGCCCGCTGCGTTTGCTGCTGGCAGCCCGAGCAGCTAATGAGCAGAATCCAAGGATATCTGCACTCAGCCCACTAATGCCCCAGCCTGGGGAATTAATTTACCTTGAGTTCCTCTGGGGCAGGAGCATTTGTAGGTATTGATGAGATCGATGCAGGTTCCTCCATTCTGGCATGGGTGGGACAAGCACTCATTGATCTCCTCTGAGCAGTTAACTCCATGATAACCAGCCACACACTGCAAGGAGGAAAGAGGGGAGCTATCAGAGAGGTTCCTTCCATTCCCACATGGCTCTAGGAGCATAGCACCCCAGTCTCCAACTTGGTAAAGGGGCATCATGCAAGGGCAGCATCTTGGGCAGCAGAAAGGCAGTAACTGAGGCTTTTTCCCTGTGAATTCCTGCCCCCCAGGCACCCACCTCGCAGGAGTAGCCTCCCAGGTAGTCTGTGCAGGTGGCTCCGTTCTGGCAGGGGTTGGGGGAGCATTCATCCACCTGCTCCTCGCAGTAGCTGCCGGTGTAGCCGGCTTGGCAGCGGCAGAAGTGAGTGTTGCCAGTGTCAACACAGAGCCCCGAGTTCCTGCAGAGATGTGCTACATCCATACCTGTCAGGGAGAGCAGAGTGAGATGGAGGGACTGTGGTGACACCCACACACCACAGGGCCATGTCCTGGCCACCGCACATCCCACAGGGAATCACAGCCTTGGGGGTGCATTGCTAGAGTAATCCTTGAGATCACTCTGTGTGGGCCCGATTTTCTGAGTCTGGAGGATTTTAGCCTGCAAGTGGCTGGGGATTTCTTCCCAAGAGAAGATTTCTCAGGAGAGCCTATTTTTCTGTAAACAATTGTCCTTTCTCAAAACAATGTTCTACAGATGATGTTTGTGTTTCTCTAGTTCCACCAATGAGAGGTGTCACTCCTATTCACCAATCACGTTAAGTTTGTATCAGAACACCTTATAAAAACTAGTAAGAATTAGACAATAAAGCCTTCTTTATGCTATTTGCCTTCTGAAATATTTGGAGTCTCTTGTGTCAAACAGCAACAACTCTATGCCAAAGATCCCCACCAAGAGAACTGGCCACATCTCTGCTCAGTGCACAGCACAGGGGACACCTGGGCACCCCAGCCTGGCCCTGTGCACATGGCAGGGCCTTACCTTGCTGCTTAGCAGCCACCTCACAGGACACGCTGGGGACATCGCAGTAGAGCCCTGTCCAGCCGCTGTTGCACTCGCAGTGGTACAGGTTGCTGGTCTGCCAGCACTTCCCTCCGTTTTTGCAGGGCGAGGAGTCACACCAACGCACCAGGTTCTGGAGGAGCAGAGCAAGGGATGAGGGTGAGGACCCAGCAGGGCTCCTGCAGGAGTGCAGTGACCCCCAGATCCCCACAGCAGCACCCTGTACCTGGCAGTTGAGGCCGGTGTATCCCTGGGGACAGGTGCACTTGTAGGTCCCGTAGCTGTCCTGACACGTGCCCCCGTTCAGGCACGGCTTGGAGTCACACTCGTTGATGTTGTGCTCGCAGTAGCTGCCCGTGAAGCCAGGCAGGCAGACACAGGTGAAGGTGTTGATGCCATCCACGCACGTCCCACCATTGAAGCAGGAGCTGGGGACACAGACATCGCAGCCCAGTGAGTCACAGCTGGTGCCACACAAAGGCACCAACCCTGGGCTATGGGGACACAGGGACCTCAGGCACAGGGACCCCAGCCCCTGGTCCCAGCTGGCAGGGCTGTACCTCTCTGTGCAGTCAGGGGTGTTGTTCTCGCAGTGGATGCCGCTGAAGCCGGAGGGGCAGGTGCAGGTGTAGCTGTTGACGCAGTCGGTGCAGTTGGCCCCGTTCTTGCAGGGATTGCTGGCACACTCATTGATGTCCTCCTCGCACTTGGGCCCACGGAAACCAGCCAGGCACTCACAGAAGAAGGTGCCAATGCCATCGGAGCAGGAGCCACCATTGTGGCATGGATCTGGAGAGGAGGGATGTGCATGTGAATGTGTGATGGGTCCAACTGTGGTGCAGCAGCCCAGCCTGGGAGCTGCCTCACAGCACTGTCCCCATACACATTCCCTGGCCATGTGGAGGAATGGGACTGAGCCCATGGACTCTGCAGAAGCCAGACTAACCCCATCAGGAGACTGGGCACAAGGAAAACCCATGGCACATTGTCCCCCAGCCTCCTTCCTCCTGCTCCCATCTTGGACAGACACAGCTCAACAGGGACATGTGTGAAGTGGCCCAAAAGCCAAACATGGCTTGCAGCACAGCCCAGTGACAGCCAGGGCTGGTCCATGCATGGGGAGGAGATCCCAGGCCCAGGGAGGGTGATGAGGCTCAGGGCTGGGCTGGGTGCAGTCTGGGGCAGCCCCTGCTCTTACTGGGCTTGCAGTCATCGATGTCGGTGTCGCAGTTGCGGCCGGAGAAGCCGGTCCGGCAGGCGCAGCGGTAGCTCCCGTTGGTGTTCTGGCACGTGGCCCCGTTCCTGCAGGGGCTCTTCACACACTCATTGATGTCAATCTCACAGGTCTGACCTGGGGACGGAGCAGGACAGGGATTGTGTGGGCTGGGGGTGCTGGTGAAAGCCCCGGGGTGACAATGACATCTTGGGCACTGCTCACACCAGTGCAGAAGCCAAGGGATGCAATGGTTGCATCCCATCCACCCAGGTGAGCCATGGGGCAGGTCAGGACCCTCCCCAAGGCCTGGCTCCCTCCCGTGTGGCTTTCCCTCCCTGAGGGAAAGCTTCTGACCCCCAAAAGGGCCATGTCATACCTTGCCAGCCAGGGGGGCAACTGCAGGAGAAGCTCTTGTAGTCCTCTGACTCCTGGCACTCTCCGCCGTTCTTGCAGGGGCTGCCAGCACATGGGGCCAGCACGTCCTCACAGGTGGCTCCTGCACAGGCACAAACATCCACTGACACCCTCCAAAATGACAGGTGGCCCAAGACCCTGCTATCCCCGTCCCCTGCCCTGGACTGCTTCCAGTCCTGGGAAGGCTCTGGACTTCCCCAGCACCCCAGGGCAGCCCAGCTGGGGCTGTCTCTTCAATTCCGGGTCACCCATGACCCTGAACCCCCATAAACTTTTAAGCTCTATCTGGGCTGCGTAAAAAGCACTGCATACTTCCTTTGGCAGGGAAGTGCTGCTCGGGGTGTCTTTTCCCCCTTGCACTCCCTCCCCCCTTCCCTCTCCGCTGCTTTTCCTGTTTACGTCCAGCCAAGGGACACGTTCCCTCCAAACCCTTATCTTCCCTGTCAGCCAATATCTCCTGAACTGGCCTTTGCTATTTTCCAGAGCTTTCCCTTCCCTGCCTGCCCAGTCCCCGTCCCCCCCAGGGGTTTCTATGGCCACTGGTGAGGGCAGGAAACAGCTCATGGCTTCCTGCAATTGTGCTGGGCTGCGCGAGCGGAAGCGCAGGCCCGGCAAACAGGAATTGGCTCAGCAGAATCCCCCGGCCCCTCGGCCTCGGATCGCCTTTTCCAGCACGGGCATCATGGCTGGGGAACAGTGGGGTGTGAGTGGGGCAGCCCCTGGGTGCTGCTGCCCCCGAGCTACCGCCCTAGTGCCCTCCAGGAGGAGGAGGAAGAAGGGAAGGAGGAAGGTGTGGCTGGCAGCTTCTCAAAGCTCCTGCCGATTTCCTCCAGCTGCGCCGTGGAGAGGTGGAGCTGAGGGCAGCCCCTCTGCAGGGCAGAGTGAGAGGAGCCTCCATGCTCAGTGCCAGCTCACTGCACGTGCTGGGGACCACTTTGGTGTCACACGTGAAGCAGAAAAACTCCTCAGAGCTGTGGTGGGACACAGGGTGCACCCCTCACCTGTGTAGGGCAGGAGGCAGTTGCAGGTGTAGCCAGCAACATCATCGATGCACGTGCCCTGGTTCAGGCAGGGGTTGGAAGCACATTCGTTGATATTGGTCTGGCAGTTGGGGCCTGTGTTAAGAAAAATAGATAGAAGTGGTTGTGATGGAGGCGTGCTGGTGGCAGGGGGCTGAGGGTACACTGGGGACACGGTGACAATGACAACAGCACCCCCATTGCCCTGGGAAAGCCTCCTGTGTTCAGCTCCAGCTCTGAGCTCTGGTGAAGGTCTCCAGGATGCACTGCCATAGCTCCCAGCCACACCTGGGGCTCCACTGTCCCCAGAGCGAAGCCTCCAGCCCACCCAGCATCACGAGAACACCCACAGCTCCCACGCAGGCCTCAGTGTGGGGGGAACATGGCAGCAATCCTGGCTGCACCCTTAGAATAATGAAATCACAGACTTAATGCTGGAAATTGCTCTCAGACCATCAAGTCCAACCATTATCCCAGCATCATATGCTCCACATCCACACCCCTTTTGAACACTTCCAATCATGATGACTCCAGCACTTCCTGACCACCATTTCCAGGAGGGAATTTTTCAGAATATCCAATCTAACCCCCCACTTACCGCTGAAGCCCTCCCTGCAGGTGCAGATGTAGCCACTGGTCATGTCCTTGCAGGTGCCACCGTTCATGCAGGGATTGGATTCACACTCGTTGTTGTTAATGTCACAGTTTGTCCCACTCCAGCCAGGGTCACAGTCACACTTGTAGCTTTGGGGAAAAAATGGGGCCATAAAGAGCTGCTCCATCCTGGCCCTCTAGGCTGCACCACCCATCATTTATCCATCAAATCCTATCCCTTCAGGGAAATACCCATGGCACTGGCCCAGAGCATGGACAAGCACCAACTCAGGGGACAGATGCTCACCCTCCTCTAACCCTGACTTTGTTGGGAACCCTTTGGTCCCTGCAGCCCCCCAGCAGCCCCTGCACCCTCCAGCCTACCCATTCAATCCATCGTGGCATTTCCCATGGATGCAGGGGTTGCTGTTGCACTCATTCACTTCAGACAGGCACTTGGGGTCGTGGAAGCCCTCGGGGCACAGGCAGGTGAAGCCGTTGATGCCATCCTTGCACGTGCCCCCGTTGTGGCAGGGGTTGCTGGCACACTCATCAATGTTGATGTTGCACATGCGCCCTGGGAAGAGGGGAGAAAGGAGCAGTTACCCCATAAGCATGGATGGCATGGTGTGGGGAGTGTACCCACCAGGCAGTTCCCCCCTCCAGCCACCCAGGGAATGCCTGCTGGAGGCTGGGATCTCTGGACACACACACATGCTGGCTGCAGAGGAGTGGGCTGCCCTGCAGGCAGGGTGCCTGCATCGCCTGCCTGCCTTCATTAAATGTGACTGGGAAGAGGCCGTGCCCTGCTTTGGTGCAGGAGGGAACACCGAAGGGAGGAGGTTTCAGGCTGTAACCCTACCTGCCACGGCCG
Organism: Aegithalos caudatus; assembly: GCA_013389925.1. Taxonomy (NCBI): domain Eukaryota; kingdom Metazoa; phylum Chordata; class Aves; order Passeriformes; family Aegithalidae; genus Aegithalos; species Aegithalos caudatus. Next base: position 297,455 of record WEIU01019301.1, read on the forward strand.
ACAAAGCCCGGCTTTATTTCGGCTCCGGGCGGGCCCGAGGACAAGGGGCCGTGCGAGCGGGGAGCGGCGGGGGCTGCTCCCATCAAAGCCCTCCACCATTTCCAGCAGCCATCAAACAAACCAGTCGGACAAGGCAGCAACCTGATACCCATGGGAGTGGGCGCAGCAGGAGTCGGATTCGCAGCACCAGACACCCCTTTGATTTCGGACTGAGCCGGGGTCATCCTCCTGAACAAGCAGGAGCGCTGGAGGGTGTAAAACCTCCTACAGGCGGGATGGCAGCATCCCCCCTCCTTATTGCACCCTTGTCCTGGTTTTGTGAGGCACCAGCAGCTGCAGCTCCCCAGGGTGTGAGGCCCTGCTCTCACCTGTGTACCCCGGCTCGCAGGTGCACTCGTAGCCATTGATCTTGTCGATGCACTTGCCGTAGTCACAGGGGTTGCTGGCACAGTCATCCAGGTTGATCTCGCAGTTGGGGCCTGGGGAGGAGAGGGGGGTTGTTACGGGGTCCCCAAGAGGAGAGGGGTGTCATTAGGAGGTCCCCAGCCTCACCAAAGCAGTAAAACAAGGCCCGCTGGCACCAACTGCCACCATGTCCCACAACAAAGCGTCTCCACCATGGGCAGCTCCCAGCTGGGGCGCGGCTCCTGCCAGAGCCGGGCACCAAACTGGGAGAACTTGTCCTCACCCAGGATGCCCCAGACCGGGGCGGCTGCTGGTGGTGGCCCAGGGCCAACCTGCCCCGGGATGAAGATGGGAGCGGGATGCTGCAGCAGCACTGCCAACCCATGAGGAGCCCCAGGGCTTCCCTCCTGCTCACCCGTGGTCCCTTTGAGGCAGATGCAGTTGTAGGCGTTGTTCCTGTCCTGGCAGGTCCCCCCATTTTTGCAGGGCTGGCTCTGGCACTCGTTGATGTTGATGTCGCAGCGGTGGCCGGTGTAGCCGGGCTGGCAGAGGCAGGTGAAGGAGGCGATGCTGTCCTTGCAGGTCCCGTAGTGGCATGGGTCAGGGTCACACTCATTGATGTCGATCTCACAGTGAGCACCTGTGAAACCTGCCACCAGCAGGAGAGACACAGCGTGAGGATGGGGGACGCTCCTTCCCACCCCGTCCAGATGTGAGGCACTGCACTGGGGTGGCTTTACCTTCCCCACATGAGCTCTGGGACCCCCAGGAGCGGGGTGCAGGCAGGGAGCACCCCGATGTGCTGGTGCTGGTCAGACTCCAGCCCGGGGGTTTTGTCCCGGGGTGCACAATGACCTGCATTAAAGCGGGAGCGGGGCCCCGCGCTCGCTCGCCCGCGGCTCGTCCCGGAGCGCACGGGGGGGCCCGGCCGCAAGCACCCCCGAATAATAACCCCCCCGGCAGCTCCTATTCTCCTGGCCCGCTCCCTCCCCGCCGGGTTTGGGGGTGGAGAGCCGAGGACAAAGTACAGCTTTGACTAGACCCCGCCAAGCCCACATAGCAGCTTTTCATCGGGGCTTGGCATTAGCAAGACACTAATTAGAGGCCATTCAGCTGGAAGATTTCTGGCGGGAGCTGCTCCACAAAAGAGCCACTGTTTGCCACCAGGGCTCAAGTCATCATTTTGTGCAACTGCTCCTTGGGTTTCGGTCGTCGAGCCCCCACAGCCCTGCACCTTGCGTCCCCATAGAGGCAGCTTTATTCCTTCCTTCCTGCCTTCCCCCTCGCTGCCGCCCTGGCGGGTGGGAGCACGGTGGGACGGCTGCTGCGGGGCCACACCTAAACAGTGCCAGGCCCCACACACCTGGCTCCGGGGCCAGCAGGCTCCAGAGCTCGACTTGTTCTGGCAACACCAGGGAAAGGGACATCCCCCTGGGAGTCACATCAACAGGAACCGACCCCACTGATGCATGGTTCAGGGACACCTGCCACAGCAGGTGCTGGGAGAGGTGGGCACTAAATGATTTGTCATTGTGGTTTTATGGCACATCATGGGACCCCTGCAGCCCCCCAGGATCCCCTCACCTTCTGTGCACTCGCAGCTGTAGGTGTTGGGGCCATCCACGCACTTGGCACCATTCTTGCAGGGGGTGCTGGCACACTCGTCGATGTCAAACTGGCACAGGTGCCCGTTGAAGCCTGGAAGGGAGGGAGAAGTCAGGTCCCTGCACACGGCAGGACCTGCCAGGCTCCCCTCCCTGCCGCCGGGGCTGGGCAGCTCCCGCGGGCCCCCCTGCCCCGCTCCCGCCNCCCCGCATCCCGGCCGGGGCGCCGGGTTTCCATGGGGACGGCTGCTGGGGGCCCTGAATGCGAGGCTGCGACCCACCATTGAGAGCATCTTATTTACATCTCTAGAGGAGCAAAGTCTCTGAACTTCAAAACCTCCTTTCACAGATTAACCGTCTCCCCATTCTCTGCTCCACCCCGTGACTTTGACACCGCATTCAAAGCCGCTGGTGCGGGCCCCCCCCAGCCCCCAGCCCTCCTTCCCAAAGAGGGGCCTTTTCAAGTGCAAAGCCGTGGGGTTTAATCCTCCTTCCCCTCTCCCATGGGCCGGAGCTGGAGCAGCATTGCCTGCACGAGGCTCAGCCCCTCATTGCGATTGGAGAAGCCCCCTCCAAAGCACCAAGAGGTGCTCACTACGCTCTCCCCATTCCGGAGGGCTATGAAATTTAAGGAGCCCACTCTTGGCTCGAGCCAGGATGCATCGTGGCTTTGTTTCCACCACAGGGGCAGAGGGATGGCTGCTGGCAGTGGGAGGGGTGCCACGTACCAGTGGGGCACTCGCAGTGGAACTCGTTGATCTTGTCCAGGCAGTTGCCGTTGTGCAGGCAGGGGCTGCTGGCGCACTCGTCCGTGTTGATCTCGCAGTAAACCCCCTCGTACCCTGCCGAGAGACCCAGCACTGTCAGGCGTGGCACAGGGCTGGCACAACCCCACAACAGGTGCATTACACCTGGCCACACCTGGTCCCCCCATCTTCAAAAGGCAGCTGAGGAGCTGTTCTACACGTGGTGGGATTTGATGCACAAGCTGCACCTTGGATCAACTCCTTGGATCGATCCAAGCCAGCAAGGTTGGCAAGAGGAGGAGTTTGGTGTAGGGCTGATGGTGCCCATATCTCACTTCTTGTCTTCCCACCACACAACCTTTAGTGAGCTCTTTCTTTTTGCTGCTGTCTGCAGGCACACAGCAGCTGCTGACCCAACCCTACTGAAGCTCAGGGGCATTTAAAGCCCTCTCACTGCCCACCCCCAGCACTAAGGCTGATTCCACAGGGCTGCCCACGCACCGGGCATGCAGATGCACTGGAACTCCCCGATCTGGTCCAAGCAGGTGGCATCATTCTGGCAGGGGTTGGAGAGGCACTCATTGACATCAATCTCGCAGCGAGGGCCTGAGTAGCCCTGCAGACACTGGCACTGGAAGGACCCTTGGGTGTTGATGCACTTCCCCGCGTGCTCACATGGGTTGGCTCCTGCAAAACACAAGCACAGCCCTCAGAACTCTCTCCTGGCTGTGTCAGAGCCTCCCCCAGCCATGCTGCTGCCACCCCTGTGGGCTTACCCAGCGAGCACTCATCCACGTCCTGGTTGCAGGCTGGCCCCATGTACCCCGAAGGACACGTGCAGATGGCTTTGCCATTGACGGGGTTGGTGTCACAGTTGGAGCCCTCGTTGCAGGGGTTGCTGATGCAGGCATCATCCAGGTGGCACAGCAAACCTGGGCAGTAAAAGGCAGGTGTGCACGTCAAGGATGATGGGCACGTCAGTCACGACTGCAGCAAGGAGCCAGGGGACAGGCAGGGCAGGGGACAAGGGGGGACAGGGCCTCACCTGTGCGGCCGTGGGGGCACTCGCAGTAGAAGGAGGCCACCCTGTCGTGGCAGGTGGCCCCGTGGAAGCAGGCAGCCATGGCACAGTCATCGATGTTCTCGCTGCAGTCCTCGCCCGTCCAGCCATTGACACAGACGCAGTTGTAGCCGCCGTGGTTGTTGTGGCAGGTGCCACCGTTCTGGCAGGCGTTGGGCATCAGCTGGCACTCATCCACGTCCTCAGTGCAGTACTGACCTGCCAGGGGACAGAGCACCTGCATGAAGCTGGCATTGACCACTCCCAAAGTGAAGCAGCACAGCTCTGCCCACACTGTGCCCAACATCCCCCGGGCAGGACCCGTCCTCCCAGCCCAGCCCTGTGCCACCCTCACTCCTGGCACTACCTGTCCACTCAGGTGGGCACTGGCAGTTGTAGGTGTTGACGCCGTCCACGCAGGTGCCCCCATTCTTGCAGTTGTTGCCTGGACAGTCGTTGATGTTCTCCTCACAGTTCTGGCCTGTGAACCCTGCACAGAGGAGACACCTGCTGTGATGCCAACCCACCCACTGGCTGTGCCACCACCTTGCCCCTCAGCATCCCCACCACCAGCAGGCTGCTCATTATCAGGTGCTGAGCGTGTGCCAGGTGCCTTTGAAGCAGCTGCCTGGTTTCATCTTCATCCCCTTTCCACCTCTGCTGGGGCCTGGCAGGCAGCAGCTCCCTCTGCACAGGGCAGGGTGTCCCTGCTGCCAGAGCCTCCAGCTCTGGAGACGCTTGCCTCAAGCACTGGAAGATCTGACTCCACACACAAGCCAGAACGAAGCAGGGCTGCTCCCACGAAGGTTTGTGGCACCCAGTGCTGAATCACCGGCGTTTAATTTCACTTGTAAAGAGCCTCAGCAGCAGCGCTTGGCCCTGAGGGGGATCCAAGTCCCTGCCAGGGCGAGCCACAGTCCCACACAGTGCTGGGCTCATCCCAGCCCACCTCCTGCTTGGATTTATCACCTCCAGCTGATGGTGTGGAAACCCTGCCACCCACAGCCTCTCCAGCAGGAGCACCACAGCCAGGCCCTTCTCAGGACATCTGCCAAGCCACCTCTGACTGACATTTGTGTAAAAAGCTGTGTTTACTGACCCTCAAAGCTCTTGACCCAACTGCTTGGGGTTTGGGATGGCAATGCCAGCCCACAGTGCCAGTGTCCATCTGCAGCTGCCTCAAACTCCCCAGGGCATTCTGCAGGTCCAGACCTGGCTGCTCCCCACCCAGGCAGGAAAAAATCTCAACCTCCACAGGTAAGGACCAGGTGTCCAGACTCATCCTCTGTGGGACCCAAGACTCTGGCCCAGCTGGGGGCCTTCCCCTCACTCTCTCCATGTCTTCCTCTCCCCAGCCCCATCACATGGGGAGCAGCCACAGCTTTTTATGATTGCTGGTAGGAGTCCAGAGCAGAGAACATTGATCTGCACCTCATTTTTAAGCAGAGGGGCTGAGCCTGAGCAGCAATAACTCACAATGTCCTAGACACCAGGATTAACTCATTTTGAACCATCCAAATGAGTAATTAGTATGGCAATTACTTTAAACTCAGGGTTGCCTTCTGCAGCGATGGCACGATAAAACAGCCAAGATTAGTTTAACTTGAAGAAACCCTGTACAGCCAGGCCTCTCCAAGAATAAAAAGGGGACATTGTTCCAGGTTTGCTGTGCCACATACCAGCATATCAATCACCCCCTTATCAACAGGAACAGTCCCTTGTTCCTCTGCCTCTGCTGCTGCTGCAGCTCCTGCATCGTGTGGGATGGAGGAGGTGCTGAGGGACCCTCCTGTTCCCTGGAGCAGGGGCTGTGCCACCCCAGGGGAGGTGAAGCAGCTCCTGCAGGATGCAAATCTCCTGGCAGCGGCCCATGGAGCCGCAGCTGGGTGTGCCAGAGCCGATCCTGCCGGGAGCAGGGCTCTCCCCAGGGCTGTGCCTCACCCCGCCGTGCCTGGCTGCTCAGTGAAAGTGCCTCGTCAGCAGAATGGCAGGGCAGGGCCAGCACAGCTCCTCCTGCCACCTCCACCTGCCCATCCCTGCGGGACAGGGCTCGGAGCTGCTCCAACAGAGCATTGCCCCTGGGAGCTCAACCTGGAAGGAAAGGCTTCCTTCCTGGCACTGCTCACCCGGCCAGCCCCACACCTCCCTGTCCCTAAGGACAGGAGCTTTGCTCCAGCCTGGGTGAGCTGTGGTGGAGGTGAGGTAGGAGATCCTGCAGGGCCCTGTCTGCTCTGGATGCTTAATGAGACTCCTGAGGTACTGCAGCCAAAAGCTTTGGGAAGGGGATGGAACCTCTGAGCCTGTGTCAGACAGCAAGACAAGATCCTCCACAGAGCTCACAGGGATCACTTATCTTCCCCTGAGCTGGGCTGGGCTGGCAGCAGGGTGGGGGTGCCTGTGCCACCTGGGAGACCCCATCCCCACCCTGATGCCATGTCCCCAGTAGAGATGGGGCAGGAGCTACAGGGAGGGAGGCTGGAGCTCTCCATGGCAATGCCCAGCCCTGCCCAGGCTGCAGAGCAGAGAAGCCACCCAACCCTCATCCTGCTCTGGCCACTGCTGGGCTATGGGTGACCAGAGGATCAAACCAACCCCACAAGGGACTCCTCAGGGAGCGCAGGGCTGCCCACAGCTTCCTTCCCAGGGACAGGGTGGGTGCATCCCCTCCACATCTGACACAGCTGGCCAGTGTGGCTGGCTCTGGTGAGGAGCAGCACTCATCCCAAGAAACACAACCTGGTCTGAGCGTGGCTCTGGGCTGAAACTGCAGTTTCATTTCTCCAGCTGACCCAGGGAATGGGGGGAGCGTGGAACTGCTCAGTCCCTTCCACTCCCTGACCTTACTGCAGTGCAGACCTGAGGGCAGAAGTGAAAGGGCTTGCTGGGGTCAGGGGGCCCTTTCACAGCTGCTGTTCTTCTCTAGGGTTTGCAGGGTGCCAACCTCCTTTCCAGGGTGTCAAGATCCCTTCTGAACTCCCAGGACAGCCTCCACCAGGCCCCTCCACAGGAGCTCTCCATGCCAGAGGCTGCAATCCTGCTGGGCTGCTCCCGAGCTTGCCGGAGGGAGCAGCAGCGAGCTCAGAGAGGGTCTTCCTTCCCCAGCTCCATTAGCACTCGGAAACTTTCCAAAATAGCTATTCCGGGCTAATTATTCCACTCTGGAAGTGGATTAAGCTAAAGCGGAAAAAGGCACTCTTATTCTGGAATATGAGCATCCGCACAGGGGCCTCTGCTCAAACACTTGTTTTGGAAGAGCTATTCTGGTGAAGCACAAAGTATATAAAGCCCCCAGATGAACTCTGCTCCTCGGGCCTCGCTGCCCAACCTCTGCCCTAAAGCACATGGCACAACGAGCCCACAGCCAGAGGGTTTTAGTCCCTCCCAGAGCCACAACCTGTGGGAAATTCAGGCACTGCTCATTCAGGGTGGACTAAAGGTGCTGCCCCACACTTTCCCCTCCCTACCTGGCAGGCAGGTGCAGTCGTAGGTGGTGTCCCCGATCTGGCGGCAGGTGCCCCCGTTCTGGCAGGGCGAGGGGTTGCAGGGCACGTAGAGGTGCTCGCAGTTCTGCCCGGTGTAGGCTGGCTTGCAGGAGCACTGGTAGGTGCCCACCTCGTTGGTGCAGCTGCCCCCGTTCTTGCAGACGGGCGGGGAGATGTTGCACTCGTTGACGTCCTGCTTGCAGTTGGCGCCGTGGAAGCCGGCGGTGCAGCGGCAGATGTAGTGGGCTTCGAAGGGCACGCACTGGCCCCCGTTGGCGCAGGGGTTGGAGGCACAGGGGTCGGCCTGCTGGCAGGTTTTGCCTGGGGAAGGCAAGGAGGGAGGGTGAGGATGCAAACAGCAGCTCAGCTCTCGGCGGCAGCGATCTACACCGTGCTGCACACCTGGATCTGGGATTGGTTCTAACCCCCACTGTGCACGGAGCTGGCATCCACCCCACCCCTGGCCTGCAGACCACCCTCCCCACCTCCCCGACACCAAAACCACAGGCAGCTCTGCACCCACGGAGCCAACCCCTGTGGCCACCCCTCCCAAAGCGGGCGGCATCCCCAGGTGCCACCCCTCACCTGACCAGCCGGGCGGGCAGCGGCACTTGTACTCGCTGAGCGTCAGCAGGTCGCAGGTGCCGCCGTTGCGGCAGGGGTTGCTGAGGCAGACGTTGTCTCGGGGCGTCAGGCACAGCTCGTCGGTGAAGCCCAGGCGGCAGGCGCAGCTGTAATCCACCGTGCTGCCCCGCACCAGCGCCGTGCAGGTGCCGGCGTTCTTGCAGGGGGAGCTGAGGCAGGGGTTGGGCAGCTGGCAGCGCTCGCCCNGGCTGGGAAGAGGAAGATGAAAGAGGTGCTGGGAACAAAGGCGTCCCCCGTGGAGGGGCCTGTGCTGACTTGCACAACCGCAGCCGCGGCGCTGACATCCTGAGTCTCATGGCGGGGAGATTCTTCTCCCTCCCCTTTCTGAAGGGGAAATCGAGGCACGAAGGACACATGGTGGAGGCAAGAGGAGCATCCCCATACCCACAGCATGGGGACAGCCCTGCTCCCTGCCTGGCCCTGCCCACGCTGGAGTCTCTGCTTCAACAGGGCTATTTTTATCCTCCCTCTATCCTAAATCATTCAAACACAATTAAGCAGGGGCTCAGCATTGGCTGGCAACAGGTGGGACAAGTTCCTGCTCTTCACAGTCAGCTGAGAGGTTCCCCAAAGCCAAACTCTGCACAAGGAGGGTGAGTGGCCCTGGCTGCTGCATCCCTCTGCGTGGGGACCTTGAGAAAAGAACGCCCAATGCCACCACCAGCTTCACCATCTGTCACCATTGGCCACCTGGGCTGGAGCAGGAGTGGAGCTGGCATCAGGGATATGCCCTGAGGGCAAATCCCACCAGCCCTCCTGGGCAGGATGTGTGGCTGGCAGGACCCTGAAGAGGGAGGAAGATGAGGATAGAGCAAAGCTGTGACTCTGACACAAAAAAATCCCAGGGATGAGGCACAAATCCTCCAGGGTGGCATCTCTTGTGTCCCACCTGCAATGCATGATGCCACCACGGGTTTTGTCCCCATCCAGCTCTGCTGACATTAAAGCTCTTCCAAAGAGGGGTGTCCTGTCCTGGCTGTGCTGTGCTGTGCTGAGCAGCCACGGTGAGTAGGGCATGGGAGGAGTGAGATGGTGCTGGCACACTGCTGTGCCACACCACGATGGCAGTGCCACCACAGGGTGCCCCATGCTCAGCTCATGGGTTCTACCACAGGCCTTGAGAGCAGAAATATATCTGGGAGCCTGCATGGCCAGGAGTGTGGGGTAAGGCAACCCCAGCTGGAGGTGATGGGTGGGGAAGGTGACAGCACCATGGTCCCCACAGTGCTGTGACAGGTCAGGCTCAGGGCACCACCAGCTCACACCTGTTGCAGTCAGATCTGATGGGACATCGCATTCCTGAGCATCCTGCACCGCCTCCTAACCCTGTGGCAAGGGGATGAGCAGGGGAGGTCGCAGAGAATGCTGCAGAGCACAAGCAGTGGGGGCTGCAACCCCCAAAACAAGCCCAGGGGGGCTCCTCCAGTGAAGCACAACCAGCAAACCCCACCCTCCGCCAGCCCAGCCCGGAGCCACGGCACTTTGCCGGCGGCACGATGACGTTTCAGCCCCGCTCCCCCTCTCCTCTTCTTCCCCTACTTTTTTTTTTTNTTTTTTTTTTTTTTTTTTTTTTTTTTTTTTTTTTTTTTTAACCCAATTCTGATTTCATTGTTGGGGATTGTGTGAGAATTTGTCAGGATTCGGAGACATTTTGAGTTAATGAGACGGCATTATCCAGGCCAAATGAAAAAGAAAATGTGTATAATAATAAATCAGGGCATCTGCTCGGCACACAAAGGGCGGCGGGGAGCAGGTGTGCATCCTAATGAGGCAGAGCAGCTGCCGGCGCCCGCGGACGGTGCCCGGCTCGCC
>WEIU01019301.1:307976-323613 GCA_013389925.1 Aegithalos caudatus
GGGCGCCTCGGCCGAGGGGCGACGGCGCTTCTGGGTGGCTGCGCGGGGGAATGCGGAGGTCGGGGCCGCCGGAGAAGGGCTCTTTGTGCGGGGCCGGGCACAGGAACAGGCACAGGGGACAGGAGCAGGCACAGGCACGCCGCTCAGGCTGTGCAGTCATCTGGCAAAACTCCCCCCGCGCCTCGCCGCAGCGCACACGCTTTTTTTCTTAAAACAATCCCCAGGACAGCGGGAGCGTCACGGGAGTCTCCGATGGCAGGGGAAGGCGGAAAAAAAAAAGAAAAAAAAAAAAAAAAAAAAAACCCAAAGAGGAATAGGAGAGGGAAAAAAAAATGATGCTGGACAAAGAGCGCCGGTGGCAGCGCGGGATGCGCTGAGTGCGGTGGTGCCACCGTGGGAGAGGGACGGGATGTCGGGGGACCAGGAGGGGATGCTCGGCATCCCAGGAGGCCTGTAGGGCTCTCTGGAATTGGGGTTCCTGCTCTGTGAGGTGGGGGAGAGGGGCACACAGCCCAACGCCCTCCCACCCGATTAGTTTTCAGACCAATTACAATTCCAGCACAGTCAAGTGAGGGTTTGAACACATGGATGGGAAAGCAAAGTAAATCCCGGCCTGAATCTGGGCATGGTTATTAGCCAGGAGGTTAATTAGTGACTGGAAGAAGCCTGTGGGACAGGGAAGCCCCTGCCTGAAGGCACAGGGTGGGTTGGGGACACTGGCAGTGCCTGGGTTGGGGGCTGCCTCACGCCTGGCTGGGCTGCTCAGGTGCTTTCCAGGCTTGTGCTTCAGGAAACCCCTCAAGTTTCATGGAGTTGGTGGATTAATTTAAAATTAATTTCTATTTGTTTGTGTTAAGAGCTGATTTATGGCCACAATCAGCTCCAGAAGTGCAGCAGACAGCAGGGAAGAGTTCAGCTTGGAAGGGCTGAGATAGGCCATCAAGTCCAAGGTACAATCATGCTCCATATTTCTCCTCCCAGAAAGGGGCATTCCCAGCAAATCTTCAGGAAAAGAGCAACACAGCACAGGCACCCTTCCAATCCAGCAGTCACTGCTCTAACCCAAGGAGGAGTTTCTATCTGTGCAGCACAGACCCTCTGTACATGCCCAGCAACTCCCAACCTCACACACCCACTGCACAGGCAGCTCCCAGCACGGGGAACCTCCCAAATCTTCCCATGGTTTCTAAGTCATCTTGGTTTCTTTGTGCCCAGGACATCCTCCTCCCTCACACTGCTCCTGCATCCTCTGTAGATGCTTCAGCACAGAACGAGGCTGCTCCTGCCCTCTCTGCAACACCAGGTCTGAGACAAGCAGGGAAGAGCACACTCCCAGCTATGGATGAAGCCACGGGATGAATTTCACTGTTCCCTCCCCTCATGGGTCCCAGAGCTCACTCACAGATATTGGAGCTGCATTTCAAAGCCCAGCAACCTCAGCAGATTCAGAGTCCTGGCTGCAGAGGAAAGCCTAGAGACAAGTCTCACATTCAAAGCAAGAGATCAAAAACCAGGTGAAGAATCAGGGAAATCCAAGCTGTAGTTATTTTTCAACTTTTCCAGGTCTGGAAAGGCTGGATTCAGCAGAGCTAAGCTCAACTCCCAGCTATGCCACAACCTCACAATGCAGCCACCTATTTCTCCAGGGACTAAAAACCTTTCCTAAAGCTGAGCCCAGGGAGCTGAGCTTTATTTTCTGTAAAAAACCCCATGAGGTGGTGTCAAGGATTCCAGGTGAGCAGACGTGAGGGATGCGACATCCCCGCAGGCTCAGCCAGGTGAAGATCACCCTGTGGTTTTTCCTTTGGCATTTCCCAAGCCAGGGCTACCCAAACCAAACCCCAAGCAGCTCATGGGAATTAGCATAGGAGACATTAAAGCTCGGCTTTAATTACAGATATATGTGTTGGCAGAGGACAGGGCGGGTGCTGCAGGATCAAAACAGCTCAGCAGGGCCATTAGAAAGCGGCTTTGAGGAGGTGAAATGTGGCCAAGCTGCCCGGGGTCCTGAGGAGGCTCTGTGAAAGCCTCAGTTAGGCTGGTGTGGTCACAGTCCCAGCTCCAGGCATAATGAGCACCCCTTTCCCAAACCAGGCAGGAATGGCTAAAAATACTGGAGTGTCTCTCTCATTGTTTCCATTGACTCATTAACGTGCTAAGGAGGCATCAAATGCTTCATTTTAGCCACTGATGGAGGGTGATGGCATCCCCATCCCAATCCCAACTCCAATCTCCATCCCAATCCCCACCCCAACCCCAATCTCCATCCCGGGAATGGCCAAGCCCTGCTCCAACACACAGTGCTCCCTCTCCCAGCACCATTCCAGCAGACAATCTCACAGCTCTGCACTCCTGGGGGTGTGTTCCACCAAGGCAGGCCAGGGGACAGCAGCCAGCCCTCATCCCTGTGGATGGGGGTGCTCCTTGCAGGGGTGAATACACTGATTTACACCTCCGGGGGGTCTGGAGCTGCCGGCCATCCCAGTGGCTTTTTTTTTTTCTTTTTTTTTTTGTTTCTGGAGGTCAGGCAGGGGCTGGGAGCTGGATTCTCACAGCAGCACCAGGCTGGGATGTGTCTTCCCCCTCGGAATGAGCATCCGAGTGCAAACTGTGCTGAGGGGGGACACGATTAATAATGCACTGAGCTGCCGGCCCATAAATCTGCATGATTCATGGCCAGTGTGAAGGGTGATGGAGAAGGCCTTGTCCAAGGTCAGACAGCAATCCCTGGGGACAGCCTGGGAACAGCAACAGCGGCCCCAAATTCCCACTCTGCTCCCAGCATCAAGCCTGGTCCAAATCTGGATCTGCTCAGCATGGGCACGTGCATTTGTTGTGTCTGCTGCACATCCTCAAGGAGTTACAACCAGTGGCCCAACGCTGCAGCTATTCCAGGAGAGCTCAGCAGATCAGACAATCAAAAGCATGAATGAGTATCAGAGCCAGCTCTGCCACGCTGCTGCCTCAGCCCTGCTCTGCAGCTTCCAGCACCCCTGGCCCCAGCAGCAGCGCTGGCAGAGTTGGGGTGCCCATCCCAGCACCCCCAGCCTGTGGATTCTGCTCTGGGTGCTCCCTGTGCGTGGCTCTGGTGCTGCCAGCCCTTTGTTCAAACTGTCCCTGCAAGGCTTTTCCTCCATCCCACCAGCAACAGGTTTTGTGCCTCCGCAGCAATGCGGGCACTGAAAGCATCCCGAGGCAGATGTTTCTGCGACCTCTGACCCAAGACTAATGTTTTCCCTTCTGCACTAAGCTGCCATCTGCCAGGGCCGGCACAGATGACACCCAGGCTCTCCCCGCCCCGGGGCACGGGGGCTTTGTTCAAATCGGGATGTTCAGCCCTGCACAAGCACGGCCCGGGGGCAGGGAGTGGCTCGGAGGTGCTGGCTGCACCGGGGATGTCCTGGATGTCCCCAGCCTGCATCACCCCTCAGCTCACATCACTCACCTCACTCCTGCCTGGCTGCAGCGTGTCCTCCCAAGGGACAACGAGACCGTGGCAGGACTTGAGGTAAAACCCACTTAAAATGTGCAAAGAAAAACCCAACAAGCAAAGTGGAAAGCAGGTGTAAACTGGAACACGTGCACAGGCTGTCCCCCATGCCCATCCTATGGCCCCACACTGCAGGAGGGGACAGGGGCTGGCAGGGAGCCCCATCCTGGCCCCACATCCAGGCTGCCTCTTATCTGCTCTGCTATCACCTGGCCTCTTCCTCACCCTCAGCTGCTGGAAGGATAAACTGCCGTGCTTGTTTTCCCCAAGGTGCCAGCAGTGTGGGAAAGCTGAGCAGAGCAGGCTCAGGTCTTTACTCCAGCACCATTTTGGGGGCACTTGAGACTAATGGGACCAGGACACTCCCTGGTGCTGGGTGTAGGGTCTCCCACCATGGGGAGAGGCCCCCACCCCGACAGGCTGGGCTGGGGATGCCATTCTCTGCTCCGTGGTACCTGTGACTCAGATGAGCCCCAGAGTCTCAGGCAGAGCCACCCCAGCACAGAGAAGGTTCAGGACCACAACTGTGACCTTGAGTGGTGCAGAGGGTCCCCCCGAGGGACTTTCACACCCCCAGAGCCCTGTGCAGCAGCAAATGTGCTGCGTGACCTGTGGGTGGCTGTGCCAGCGTGGTCGGGACCCCATGGAGCGAAGCAAGTGGCTGAACGTGAGCAGGACACTCAGATTTCACATGTTTGCTGGCAACAGCTGAGGGAAGGAGAAAAAAACAGCAGCAGAGGCTCCCTTAGGCTGCACAACAGCCCAGAGGCACTGCAGGCTGCTCCAGGTGCAGAGCAGTGACAGGGCCCTACCCCGCTGTCCCCACACCTCTTGGGCTGACAAGGGGAACCACAACCTCCTGCCCCACACCTTCCCCTGCCCCCCAGCAACTGCAGAGCCCAGGCAGGGCTTTCCACCAGGCAGACAGGCACCAGAGTCACCTTTCCAGTCGTGCCAGTGGCTCCCTGCCTGGCACAGCCTGGGAGTAACACCTCAGCTTTCTCCTGAAGTCCCACCCTTCCCCGTAAGACACGTTTGCTCACTGCCAGCCCAGGGAACCCTCATCTCCCCTGGCTCCAATGTGACCAGAGAAAAAAGCCGGTGCTTGGGGATACGTCTCCATGTCCCTGAGAGATGAAACCTGCTTCTTACTCCATCTTATTCCATTCATTCTCATTCCACTGCCTCCCCAAGAATCCCTCCCGTGATGCATGGAGCAACAGGTGCCCACTGTGGTCTCCAGGATGGCTTCCTGCCTTGAGAACTCCCTGCTGACACAGGAGCACACTCTGGAGCCAGGGGAAGGCAGGGAGGTCTGGAACATGATCCTGCTGGGGAATCAGAGCTCAGGACCCTGCTCTCTGCCCCCACCGCCTCGCCCAGCATCACCAGGAGCACACAGAAGGAAATGGGTGCAGGGAGATGAGGAATACTTTTGGATGCTGCCTTGACCTCCCTGGAGCACATGGGGCTGTGGATGCTCCCTTGTTCCCTGGCAGCCAGGGCCTGGGGGGCTGCTTGAGCCCCCTCTGGAAGCGGGCACAGCCAGGCTCACCACACCTCACCTGCAGCTTTGCTCAGTGGTTCCTGGCACACGGGGCTGTTGAGACACCAAAGGCTTCACCACAGCTCCCAGGAGAGCCAAGGCATGAAGGCAGAGCTGCCCTCACCCATGTGGGGCACCCTGACTGGGGGATGCACCCTAAAACTCCCCCGGTGCCAGCACAGCCCCACAGAAACCTGCAGCAGCCACAACGGAGCTCCCAGTACCAAAACCCAGAGCAAGACCTAAGTAAGTGGTGGTTTTTTAAGAAGTCTCATCCAGGTCCTGCTTTATTAAACACTCTGGGACACCAGCCTGGGAAAAAAGCAGAGTTTCACACAGGGAGGTGGTTGGCAAAGCAGCAGGTTACTCCAAGTGACATCAGGTTAATAAAGCAAGAGCAGATCTCCATTCTTGTTTAATTAAAAAAGCAAACTGCAATCCCAAGTCTTTGATGTGTGTTTTTTTTTTTCTTGTTCCATTTCATTTTTCACCTAGCCCAAGTCATCTAATTGAGATTTTAAGATCCAGACTTTCATCTGGAGAGAAACTAAAGGAATTCCCAAAGCTGCATATACTCATGGACAGGAGTGGGGAAAAAACATGCTAGAGCCCTGCTCCTCCTAAGAAGGAAAAAAAATGGCTTTGTTTCTTAAGCAGACATTAGTCAGGACAGTTTGGGAATCAAAGTTCCCATTGTAATGAAAAACAATATAATCCCATTACTAAGCAGAGTGGCCAGGCTATTCACGGGTGGTAACTGGCTACCTGGGAAGGAGCTGCCTTTCAATGGAGCTTCATTCACAACAAACATGAAAGATGTCGAAGGAAGAGCCCAAGACAAAACTCGCCCCATTCCCACCCTCAACAATGGCTGCTATGAAATATTTGTTTTCCCCAGCCGATGTTTTTTTATATCCTCTGCCGGTGTAAAGCTGCCCAACCCCATTGTTTGTGGGAGCCCAGCTCACTGTGCTCACCCTGGCCCCTGCTCCTTCTCTTGCAAGAGCTCATTTATGGGGTGACCACGAAGGATGTGCTTCCAGCAGAGCATTCCCAGGGAGCACAGCCTGGGCTGAGGCTGCCACATGGTCCCATCACCCACCCGTGTGACTTTCCTGGGGCAGATTCCCCCAAAAAGCACCCACCAGATACTGGAATGGCCCCTGTGGCACCTGAGAACACTCCCTGCAACTGCTCCCTGCTTTTGCCCTCTAAAAGTGTTTTATTCTTTAAGCCAGTAGAAGAAAAAGTCAGAATTTGGGGGAGATAAGGGATTTCTACCTCCACAGGCTGCCTGCCAGCCCAGCATTGCTGGTGCCTGAGGTCACTCTTCCCTCCCCATCCCTTTTGGGGTAACTGCTGGCTCTCCCTCGCTCTGGACCCAGCACTTGCCGCCCATGCAGGTTGAATTCACTCTGCTGTGCTCTCAGAGCTCTGGCACACACAGCCCCAGTGTCACCATCTCAATAAATGATGATGGACTCCCTTCTTTTTTCCCCTTTCCCCCTCAAACCAAGTTCTGGCTAAACACCGCGCTGCCCCAGAGCCAAATATGGAAAACTCCCACTCGTGACCCCACCATCCCACTCTCTAATCTTGAACTGAAAACCTACGATTAGGATCTGAACAGCCACCAAAAGTTTAAACAAGCTAAATTTAGCCCTGATATTTATAAACAAGGAGGAGAGGGGGGTTTTGCAGAGCACACGGGTGCCCCGTGGCACAAAGCCAACCGAAAGCCAGAGAAATTCCTGCCGGGGATGTTTCAGTGGGATGGGGAGCGGGCAAAGGTGGCAATGGCCAGATAGGGATGGATCCAGCTCCCCTCAACCTCACAGCCATGGAGCTGCTGCTCTCCCTTTGCAAGCAAAACTCCCCAAAATAGTTATTAACAACAAAACTCTTGCCCGCTTGGAAACCAAGGACGTAAAACACCCGGGAGCAGACGGGTATCAGCTCCTGGGATCTGCATCCCGGGATTTCTGCTGCTGCCGAGTTTAACCAAGGAAACGGCGAGAGAGGGAGGGAAGCCTCTGCCTCCGACACCTTTTGCCGGCAGAAATCCCTGTGTCAACATGACGCCCTCGCCGAGGGAGCAGGGACAATGGTGGCGGCTCTGCCCTCCGGCCGCAGCCCGCATTCCTGCCCCCCTCCCCTGGAAACCCCCCTTTTGTGGGGAGCAGCAGGCCCTGTGAAAGGGCCGTCTGTCGCCCTGCCTTTTGACTTGGAGGTCTGTGTCTAACATTTTAATAGGGGCTGGGGGCCGGGGACAGGTCCCCCCTCCTCCCGGGCTGCTCCCCAGCGGGGTCACTCTCCCAGCCCGCCCCAAAGCTGCACATCCCAGCGGACAGCACATTCCTCCACCTGCTCCAGAGGAGCCAGCCCGTGGTTTAACCAGCCAGGAGTGCCTTTGGGAGGGTGTCCTCCTGATCCCCCCCAAGCAGGGATGCTCCAGTGGGGCAGGACTGCTGGGGACATGTTCTCCTCCATGGCTGCTCACTGACAGCAGAAAATTCCTTCAAATAAACCACGGGACACTTACAAATGCTCAAATGCCAGGCAGCAGTGCCAGCAGGGAGCGTGTGGCCCTCGAGGTCCCCATCACCCCTCTGACATGGAACAGAGAAGCTGACAAATCCAAAAGCCACAGTGCCAAAGGCTCCCTTCCACGCTCCTCTTGGGGACAGGTGTGACAGGCACAGGTAGCGTCACGTCACACCGCAGAGGACGAGGAGGAATTGGCAGCAGGATGCCAGACTCAGTCCTGACAACAGACCATGCACAGCCCAGAGGGTAGAAGCAAAGTTGGCACTGCCACTCTTAGCCATGGTGACTTTATATCAAGCCCAAAGCAACAGGTTCCCCACCCCTGGGTGCCCCTGTGGCACCCAGCCCTCCCAGCCCACCACCACCAGGCCACTTGCCTGCAGGGTGCCCCTTCTATTAAATAAGGGCAGCATTATAGCATCATTAAAACTTAATAAATCCATTTCCCATATAAATACCATTAAATCCAGGTTTTGGGGAAGGGAATTAGGGTGAAAACTTGTTAAAAGAAAATGACTTTGCCACAAATAAATTTTTGCAACTTGACTGAGCATGAAAGTTTCCCATTAAAATGCGACTCGGCTCCCTTTGTTGGAAATGTGCAAGGGCCTAATAACCATGGCCTAAACATTAACTGTTTAACTGGCTTTTCCAATATTAACTGCAGGCTGCCATGGGGGGAAGGGGAGGACGTGATGGGTGAGAGCTTAAAGCAGACATTAATTACTGCTGTGCGAGGGAGGCACACCCTGAGCTCTCTTCTCACCAGCATCCTGCTCCCATGGCACACACTGGGATTTTGGGCTTGTTCTCTGCAGGGCCAAGAGTTGGACTGAATGATCCTTGTGGGTTCTTTCTAGCTCAGGGTATTCTGTGATTCTGATTCCCAACAGAATTGATTTTGGGTAGGGCTGGCTTTGAGCACAGCATGAATTCTGCTGCACATGAGGTGGTAGGCACGAGTTGGACTCAATGATCATTGTAGGTTCCTTCCAACTGAAAATATTATTTCTGGGGGCAGAGCTCCCCATATAGCCCAGCCAAACATTTCTCCCCCATGCCCAACACCTCAGAGAGGTTTAATTCCTGAATCTCTCACACCAAGCACTGCATTTACCAGTGGGAACCTCCAGCATCAGCAGAGTGTCCAGAGAAACTGTGGCTGCCCCACCCCTGAAAGTGTCCAAGGCCAGGCTGGACAGGATTTGGAGCAACCCAGGCTAGTGGAAGGTGTCCCTGCCCAAGGCAGGGGGTGGAATGAGATCTTTAAGGTGCTTTCCAACCCAAACTGTTCCACAGTTCCATGATCACCCTATTAACCACCAAAAAATGGCTTGAGATATGTGGAAACCCCAACACTGTCCTGTACCACAGACCCTGCCCACGGGGGACCTGCCAGCATGAGGAGGTGACAGGAGAGGACCTGACCCACCAGACATGCAGAGAGGAAGGCAGAGCCCAGATGTGGGTGTCCAGGTGTGAACAGGCACCCTCACACCTGGCCAGATGCTCAGCTGGAAGCAGCACTGTGCTGCTCTACCAGCAAGACCCAGGTGCTAAACACTGGGGAGTTCAGGTGGGCATCTCCAACTGTCCTGGGGAGCTGCCACGGTCTGGTGCCACTGGGACCAGCAGGGTGCTGCAAAAGCTTCCCAACATCACACAGGAGCTCTGCTATAAAGTCCAGACAGCAGTGCCTGACCCTCACCCCTCACCCTCTCTGCTCCTGGGTGTATGCACATTCAATACCCAAGAATCCAAAATCCAGCACTCCCCCTTGACACCAGAGCAGCGTTTCTGTCCTCATTCCAGAACTCTGGCTGCAGCAAATCCACACTCATGAGGACAACATGCAGCAAGGCAGCATCAGGGACTAGTGGGATTTGGGCACAGCTGCTGGGATGGGTGGAAGCAGCACCATCCTTCACGCATGGGGCTCAGCACCATGTGCCACGGGCATGTAATGAGATGAAAACACCAACTGGGAAGAAACTGGAATCATCCCAAAGCATCACTTCTCCAGCCTGCTGACCTTTCTAATCCTGAACACAAAGCAGAGCTGCAGGAACAGCCCAGCTTGGGGAGTGGGGAGTGAGCAGCCTAAGTGCCCCTTGGTGCTGCCCCATCCCAGGCAGCAGAAGGAACCTGGCACATCCTCAAGGATGGCTGCACACAGCCCTGAGTGGAGCAGGGGACCCTGAACACCTTTTTGGCCACTGGGAAGAAGACAGGACTCAGCCAAGACCCCACAGCAGGTCTGCTTTGCATGGGTGGGGGGTTAAGTTATATCCCAGAGGCTCTTCCACTCTGCAGCCCCAACACATGGTGCAAAACCTTCACCTGGCAGCACAGAGAGGTCTCCATCCAGATCCAGAGCTCACCAGCTCTCCCTAAGTGCACCCTGGGGCTACTCTCTCGTTAAACATGCTGATGCTCTATAAAATTCACATTCCACTCATGTACACACGCTGCCACCACTTGGGACATCAACCAACAGGAGCAAAACGAGGGTCACCACACCTCCAGGCCTGGAAAAAGCAGGTTAATTTCCAAACAATGTTATTTTAAAACTTGCTAACTGCCTCCTGATTATGTTGTGCGAGCCCTTAATTGGTGAATAGCCTGGTCTTGCAGTGACTTATACGTGTCAGGCTCATGCTACATACAATAAACCATAATAGCCTGGAAGGCAAGGCCAGGTGTGAGGTATCAGCTGGAACAAATGGACACGTTGTGGCTGCCAGCAGGAAGGAAGACAGTGAGTCAGGTGTTGAGATGGAACAGATCTTGGTGGAATAAAACATACTCCATGGTATGGAGTGAGTGACCTCCAGCCCCTGAGAGCAGAGCCCCGTGCACTGCTTCACACCACGAGACTATGGAAATTGAAGATGCTCCTGCTCATTGCAGGTGACTTTTAAAGGCC
The DNA here is from genome assembly GCA_013389925.1 of Aegithalos caudatus. Classification (NCBI taxonomy): domain Eukaryota; kingdom Metazoa; phylum Chordata; class Aves; order Passeriformes; family Aegithalidae; genus Aegithalos; species Aegithalos caudatus. The sequence continues at coordinate 318,486 of WEIU01019301.1, forward strand.
CTTTCCAACCCAAACCATTCTGTGAGCACACAGCTTTGAGGACCTGGTGGGGAATGGCCCCACTAATCTGAGGTGATGAACACCACTGTGAGTTTCTGATCCCCTCTGCATCTCTCCTGCTCATCTCTGTGCTGTGGGTGCTGCTGAGGGACCTACAGAGAGATCTCCTCTCAAACATATCCCCTGCTCATCACACAGGACAACCCTCTGGCCACCACAGGTATCCAAGCCAAGAACAAAACCAAGCAAAAAAACCCCACCCCAAGCAATAAAACCCCAAGGACACAGAGCAGGAGTGAGTGGGACCACCAGAGACAACTGATAACCATCGAGACACCTTGCAGAGAGCAGAGATACAAACAGAATCTTTCAGACAAGAGCTAAAACCCCCACTGCTGTCCCAATGACCTCAGCAGCTGGGCTTCAGTTTCTCTTCCACTGGAATCCGCAACAGGTGACACTTTGGTATTTTTAATCTCCCCTGTTACCCATTTCCACCTTGTTCTTTCCGAGAATGAGATCAGACTCCAAAGAGCCATCAAGAGTTCTCAACATGGCTGAATCACTGCTCGTCTACTTCTTTAAGGGCTTCCTCTGGTTGATTGTTCAACACTCCACCCTCTTCCTCTCCAGCACCGAGACTGCATTTTTTCTTTGTTATTATTTCATGGAAATAACGTTGGGTTAAAGCACATGAGAAAAACCAAACCAGAAGGAAACTTCCGCCCTTTACAATGAGATAACAATGACTGAGCAGTTGAAAAACTTGAAGGGCACAGAAACTCGCCGCGCTCACATCACTCCTCTGCCTTCCTGGTTGTCTCCTGAAAGAGTTTGGAGCTAAAATAATCACCTCTTCCCACTACAGTCCCCCTCAGACTGTTTCTTCCCATGTTTCTGGCCCGCTGCCCATGGAAGCTGGTGGTGGCCACGGGCACCAGCTCAGGAGCCACTGCCCTGGCTGGACGACAACGTTGTGCTGATTCATAAACAGAGGAAGTACTTTAGCAAACCGACTTTTCCCCCTTTTCAGCACAAGCCCAGTGATTAATTTAACTTATTCCTTCCCTCCACCGGCTCTTTTGCTTCTCTGAGCAAGAGGAGAGCCCAGGCACAGCTCCTCTGGTTTTAATGGTGAGAGGCTGGTGGAGCAGGGCTGGAAGCTCAGCCCTATTTCAATGCCATCTGCTTTTAACTAGTGGAGCAAGGGAGGTCCTGGGAATAAACATCACATGGCACAGGGAGCTAAAATCAGCCCGGCTCATTTGCAGGGATGCCAGTCAAAACTAGGGTTATCCAACAATCTAATTAGGAGCTATCACTAGAAGTCAAAAAAGACCTCTTGGAAAAACCTTCTCATTTAGTCTGGGAAAATGCCTTAGTCCAAGGCGAGTGCCTTTTCTGGAATGCCACAGCTGCCCAGCACCACGGAACCTCACGCCAAGCCCTGCAGCAGCCACCAGCTCCAGCCTGGACCTTCTAAAGCTCCAGCTCTGGGAGAAAAACACCCAGAGCCTTCAGCTGGGGTCTGTGCAAGACCCACAAAACAGCTCTTCCTACGCTGAAAGACCCGGATAACCCTGCCAGGATGGAAAGCAGCTCCAAAGGAGCTTAATTAGGGCACTTCTGTCCCAAGCCCTCCAATCCAGTTCTCGGTCCCCTCCATTCCATCAAAGCCCTGCATGCCCTGCACCGCCTGGCAGAGGGACAAGCAAGATAAGGCACCTGGAGCTTTAACAAACTATCCCTGTAAAATAATAAAAGGCAGAGAAAGCTCCTGGTCTCGCACCGGCGGTTCCCTTTCCGTAGCAGGGCTGATAACCCGGGGTTGGAGTTATCAGAGTCGGCTCCACGTAACCCAACGAGCTCTGTCCCGCCACAAGCACAGGGACACTCGTCCTCTGGAGCAACGTCCCCCTCGTACACTATTTATTTCACTCCACTTTCTAATTGGATTTGTGGGGGCAGCACAAAGGGGCTTTATGGCCAAACTTTGTTAAGTGCCAGGCCGAGCAGAGATGTGGCCAGCAGCCAAAATGGTGCATTTCACGCAGGCGCCAAAGGGCAGTGCCAAGCTTTTCTGCGTCTGCTATCTTGTGCTCTTGGCTCTGCTTTGTTTAAGAAGCTTGGAAGCAAAGCTCCTCGTCAAGAGATATTCAAACAAAGCAAAAAAAACACGGGATTTTGCGAGTTGCTATCAGGTAACTTGGGAAGTTGCACCTCCTTCGGTCTGGCTGTACCTCCAATATCTGCCCCCATCGCCCCGCACGGGACAAGAGCTTTAACACACCCAGAGCACACACCTTGTGCTCACACACACTCACCAAGCATCTGCAGCCAAGAGAGAAGTGGTTATTCACAGCCAGCAACCAAGAACTTCTTTAAAGTTAACTTTTTCTCTTAAAAAAAAAACCAAAAAAAAAAAACCAACCCACCCCGAGCCTACTTTGGAGGCTTCTCCAAATAGAGCTCGCACACATCAGACCTAATTAGATTCCATCACCATCTGCACATGAAATGTAAATCAGGAGTTGCAGAGACTTAAGAAAAAAAGGAAAGAATGACCACAAGGAAAAGGAGGGGTGTAAGGTTGGGGAGGGGGTGGAGGGTTGGGCATTCTGGGAAGCCATACATGATTAGTCACACAGCATTAATCTGCCTCCCTTAACAATAGCTGCCGAATTTCGACCGAATCCCAGCTGTCGCTCTTTGAATGAAAGAAAACAAGATTTAGAGCGTCAAGCGTTGGTAAGGGCTTCTGTGCAAAAAAAAGTGGCGTGCATTCATTAGTGCCTCACAAAGGGACCCAGCCTTTGTCCATTAAATTGCTCATGTGCCTGATTGATTTGCTGATTTATTTGCACCAAAGGGTTGGGGGGCTCAGCTTGGAGAAGGGGGCGGGAGGTGCCCGGCTACTGGGCAGAGTAACGGCACCCAGGCTGATTTGCAAAAAAGCAACACACATTGTCAAGGGAAACTGCCATTCAACAGGTTGGGATTGGAAATGCCTTCAGGTTCCTCCGCCGAGGACTTCCTATTTGGAAATTTGGGGTGGGTGGGAACATCTCCCCGCCTGCTCGCAGCTCAGGCCATGCTCAACAGGCAGAGGGGAAATCTGGCCGGAAAACAGAGCCTTGCCCATTCACATTTCTTTTATGGAATAGTTTTAAAAAGGGAGCTGGAGTCTTATTCATTTCTCTTGGTTATTGTTCCCTGGGAGTCTGGAGTGAATCGGCCATCGCTGCGGTGGGTCGGTTGGTCCTTCAAAGAGTCCCAATGCTCTACACATCCGTTTCCCCACAATCAGCTTGGAGAAAGCCCCAGCCTGGGTGCCAGGTCCCACCAGGAATGCCAGGCTGGACCACAGCTTGGCATCAGCACTGGCAGGGCTGCAGGAAGAGGTGCCCTGCTCCCCTGGCAATGCCTCATGGGCCCACGGACACCACTGGGGCAGCTCCAGCAGCCAGAGCCACGCCATGGAACCTCTCTCGAGTGTTTATTGCAGATGTACTGGTCACCCTAGTGTGCAAGGGACTGAAAGGCAATGCTTCGGGGCCAGGAGGGAGTAGCTGGAAGACAGACAGACAGACAGCCTCCGTCCCCGCCCGACGGTCCAAGGAGCGCCGCGGGCTGGCCCTACCTCCTGCTCCATCAGCAGGGCAGTCTGCATAGGCTAACACCAGCAAAACATGGCCCTTTGCCCATGTTTTTCCACCCAGCCAGGAACAAAGCCCGATCCTGCCAAACTCGCGGTGACTCCTACACAAGCAGGTTATTCTTGCCACTCAAGGAAAGAAAACGCATCTTGCCCTATTAAATCCAGAGCCTTCAAAGCAAAGTCAACATGCATGTCAATAACTTTGGTCGGGGGAGATGAAAATCCTCTGGCTGCTCCATACTTACTGGCACACCTCCGTCCCGTTGGGAAAAGTTTCACACTTGCCCCCGTTGAGGCAGGATTCGGCAAGCTGGGAGCACCGTAAACCTGCAAACAGAGGGACAGTATTAGCCACAGCTCAGGGCCCTGGTGGCAGCAGGGGGGCTGCATCCCCTGGTGTCACCCGGGCTGGGGACAGGCTCGCTGAGACCCCCAGACCCCCTGTGCCTGCACAGCCTGGTGAGGTGACAGGGCAGGGAATGTGTGGCCCCCGTGCTGAGAGGCTCGCCTAAAAATAAACCCAGGGTGGGTTTGAGGGTAGGCTGTGCCTGCTCCTCCAGCAGGAGGACTGACAGAGAGAAACCCCAGATCAGGCCCTTGGTTGACAAATGCTGGGAAAAAACACCCAGCCCGGGGCCCATGAGTTACTGTGAGCTCGGTAACGAAATGAGTCGCCCGTCATAATTTGCAGTGAGTAAAGGTTTCATTGTCTGGCCCTCAGAGCCAAATTCTGCAGAGTTACCACAGCAACTCGCTGAAAGTACCAGAATCGCTTCCGATTTCCACCCCGGCTCGCTCTTCCCCTTCTCTGCCCGCTCGCTCTTCACGGTAACTGGTTCTGCGACACGCGTGTGCAGCCGGGGCAGTTTCACATTGAGCGACTCGGCTTCGCACCGCCACCGCCACAACCCAGATCCTTCCCTGGACCGGTGCCGAGCCCACGCAGCCCGGGGACACCCCGCTGGGGCTCCGTGTTCCACGGCAGAAGGACTGGGGTGCTGGGGACCGCTCCGGACGGGCACAACTTTCTGCAAACTTTGCCTCTGACGGCTCCCAGCCCTGCTGTGCGAGCAGCACCGCTGCCTTCGCTCCCCAAAATCCTCTCAAGGCTCTCCGGAGGGGGCTACCAGCTCGGTCTCGGGGAAGAGGGACACTGAAGGATCCCGACCCCCGGGAGGGACTGTCCCCCACTCCGTCCCGCACCCCCGGCCTCTTTAGGGGCTCTTTCCCCGTGCCCCGACCCGCTGCCCCCGACGGTCGCGCAGCGCTTTGCGGTGATGCACCCGGATACGCCCCGGAGGGGGGGGGCCCGAGAGGCCCCGACTTTCAAGAAACAGGAAACCGAGAGAAATTTGCAAAACGGTCAAAAAGCTCTCGCAGAACAGCAGCAGGAGCGCGGCCACCCTGCGCGCCCCTCCGCCGGGCCGAGCCCCGGCTCCCCCGGCACCGAGCTCCGCTCCCCACGACGGC
>WEIU01019301.1:324977-340899 GCA_013389925.1 Aegithalos caudatus
AGTCCCTGCACAGCCCCCCAGTCCCTGCACAGCCCCCCAGTCCATGCACAGCCCCTGGCGCCGCAGTTCCCATGGAGTGACCACAGGAGGCCCCAGGCTGACCCACGGTGTGTCCGTGCAAGGACCTGGGGCACACAAACAACGAGACACCCGGGAATGGGGTGGTGGTACCGGGGCATCAGGACACGGACTGCCCATCCCCTGGGTGCTGGAAAGAGCAGTGTGGGGTTCCCCTCCTGGCCCCCAGCCACACTCAGGTGTGTGCAGGTACACGGAGCCATTTCCCACCCAGCTCCCCTGCAGGTGCAGGCAGCTCGCACCGAGCTGGGTCGGATGTTGTTTGTTTTGTGCTGTGAACTCATGAACTCCCAGGCAGAGCCCGGCCAGCCCCATGCGCAGCATCCACAAATAAACAAAAACACTGGGAGAAGCAGGAAAGCCAAACCCAGGGGAAGCCCCACACATGTGTGCAGCTTTCCCGTTAGAGCAGTGATGACAGGGGGTCCCTGTGCCCTCAAACCCAGAGCCCCACTCCTGCCACAGCTGCCACTGTGCCACAGTCCAGCCTGGAACACCAACCTGGAATGCCCCACCTGAAATCCATCCAGGCCCTGAGCCCAGGACAGGTCAAAGCCCTTAATCTGGTGTTTGTGGGTGTCTCCTGGGGGTGACAGATGGGAACAGCCTGCGTGAGGGTGCTTAAATATATGATGCTTCCTCATGGGGTTCTGGGGACCAGCCCTGCTAGGTGAGGCTCCACTGCCTGTGAAAGTGGGGAGCAAACACTCTTGAATGTGAAGAATTTGGGATAGCAGCTCTCCCAGGGATATAGGTACTTAAATCCCATTGGGATCTTGTGTCTACCCCAAGAGCTGTTGGAGGGTATTGGATGGCTCTTTTACAGCTCCCAAACATGAAGACATGGAGGGATGGCTGCCGGCCTCTGGCTGAAAGCTTGGGAAAGAGGAAGAGGAAGGAGGGTCGGCAATGGGTTAATGGGAAGGAGGTGACACTATGGTCATCTGTGTCTCTCATCTCAGGGTACCTCTCCACCAGCCCCCAGGCTCATCCCATCCCATGCCAGCCCTGCTGTTATCCCACTGCTTCCTGTTGTAAACTATTTCCAGAGCAAGTGTGAAACAATTAAAGAAACCGAAGGGCAGAGTCTGCTCACCAGATCAAAGGCGTGAGCCCTGCAGCAGTACCTCACTCCCGCGGCTCCCTCCTTCCCTGCTCCTCCTGCCCTCCCCACTCCAGGCCCTAAAGCAGTGCCCTGGTCAGGGCTGGGCAGCCAGGGCCCTGTGTGGAGCACAGTGCCACTCAGGGTCCAGGTGCCACTGGTAGCTCGAGCCTTGAACAATTCCAGAGTGTGGGTTCTGCCTGTTCTGTCCTCCCTGCAGGCACAAGTAGGGTGACAACAGCTGGGCAGTGGGATGTGACCCCAGCTGTGCCATCACAACCTGGTCACCATCCTCAGCCTCATTTGGAGGTGTGAGGATAGCCTGAGGTTTCTCCACTTGGGTATCCTTAGAGATGGAGATTTTGTGCTCTTTCTCCATCTCCCCCCTTTCCCCCTCTCCATCAGAGCCCATGGAGCAGGGAGCATCTCAGCTCTACCTGCCTGGAAATACCGGCCGAAGCTTTGCCCGGGCTTGTTCTCCTTGCGCAGAAAGCACCGTGCATTCAGCTCAGCTGTGCTCTGGGACTTGATCTCTGAGACTTGGAAGAGATCCCCCTGCCCCTCTGGGCCATCAGGGGCATTCCTGGGGACATGGGACTGTCAGGGTACCACTCCTGTGCCATCCAGGGATGGAGAGGTGCTGATGCTGAGAGATGCGCAGGGTGGTGGGATGCGGTGGAGACTGGATAACAGCGTGTCCCAGGCTGCTCTTGGAGCTGCTGGACTGAAAGGGCACATGGGAAGCCAGGAGTGAGCCCTGGCCTTGGGTTTCCTCCGTGGCTGGAAGGCTCTGTGCAGTGTCTGTGGATAAACACAGCCAGAGCCGGGCGTGCGGCCGCGCAGCCGCGCCGCCTCGTCCCCCGAGCACAGCAGGTCAAATCCATCTATTTATTGCCATCACCCGGGGACTCTGTGACCCCCCAGCTCTGGGGCTCTGCTTGGGGAAAAGGCTCTGCTGGGAGGGAGCTAAAAGGGTCCTCTGTGGTTTCCCATGGAAGCCTCAACACGAGGATGGCTCCTGCAGCCGGGCGCTGCTGCGAGATGTCCCGCTTTAATCTGGTTCCATCCTTCCCCTGGTACAGAGGGATCTGCTGCAAGATCCTCGTGGGGAACCTCCTCAAGTTTCCTTCTCCCAGACGCCTCCTCCAGAGACTCCTACCAGCAAATGTAAAAAAAAGGGAGGAAGGCAGAAGTCAGCCCTCAGCATAAATCTTTTTGCAATAAGAGGCGAATAAGACATAAATCCAAAGAAAGTTTTTATTTTGAGTGGTCTTCAGGGGTTAAAAATAATGGGATTTTAGGTCCTTTTTAAAATAGTGTTTGTAAAAGGCTTTAATAGAAACCTTGGCAACTGTCCATGTGATTAGTGATTTAAAAACATGAAACCTCCACACATGTTTAAAAGTTTTAATAAGTTAAAATTAAATGAGTGAAACTCTGGGAATATTTTTTTGTTACTGCAAGCTAAGAAAATCATGTCCGTTAAGCAAAACTTAATACAAATATAAACAGGTAATGCACATCTGTAAATTATTTTCATGTCTCCAGGGGCTGGAAAAAAACCTAAGTGAGACCAGCATTCTTATATATATTTTGCCTTGACAGCTCAGGAAAAAATTTGCCAAAAAACAGAGTTAGAACACTAGGCTGGCGTGGGAAAGTTGGTTTAGTGAGAAATTTGCCCGAGGCTATTTAAATAAAAACAGGCGTTTTTTTTTTAATGGCAAATGCCTGTTAAATACAACCAACGCTGCTTCCAATCGCCTGAGTAACTTGTGTGCCTATTCCTTCTTGACACTTTCATCTCTTTATCATCACAATCAATATTTTGCTCTTATACCTTCGGTGCAATAAAAATAAGACTGATAAGGCAGACATCAAACTGGATCTCTCCTGCTTTCCCCCCCTCGTGCTTGGTTTGGCATTGCTCTGCTGCCTGGATTTTGAAGCAGCACGGAGGGTTAGCCCTCCTCATGCTGGTACATGCACCCCCACCCTCCCTCATGCTCTTGAAAAAAACTTAATTTTTAGTAATTAAGTGTGAATCAAAGCAGGTAGAGCATCCTGGAAAGTCTGAGCAGATAAAAATGCTCTGGTCATGGAATCTGTGAGGTAAAATTATCCCCAAACTTATCCCTAATGGGATTAAGGCATGATTTTCCAGGGCACCAGAGAAAAGAGGCTGGATTTGCAAGAATGGTCTCAATCCCGATTTTTTTTTTTAAATCTTATTTTTCTTAAATACCTGAGTGAAGGTTTGTGCCTGGAGAGTCACAGGTTAAATCACACCGATGGTGCCATCCCTCTGCCATGGTGCTCCAGCAGCACGTGCCCGTGGAGGATGACTTTCCTCCTGGCAGTGCAGTGGGATTTGGTCCCATCAGGATGTTCAGGGTTGGGATGGGACAAAGGACACTCAGTCCTTGCTGCTGCCATGGGCAGAGGTTGGTGCCATGCGTGTCCCTGCCTTGGCACGGCTGCTGCACCGGGCTTGGCACCCGCTGAGTTTTCCTCCTCAAGGGCTGCTGGAACTGGTTTTAATTGCAGGGCTGCTCCTGGCCATCATTTCTCGGTGTGTAAAGTCAGCTCAGGAACTCTCACCCAGGGATTAGTGACAGGCGGGAAGACGTCCCAGAGGAGCAGCTTTGCCCTCACAGTTTGTACCTGGGTGAAAGGTGCTGCTGCCAAATTGCGCTGTAAAATCTGTGTTACGTTCAAAATAAAATGTCTTTATGGGCTGTGAGGGGAGAGCAGGTGCTGGGCAGGCGTTGCTCAGCCTGGCCCTGGCCTCCTTGGTCCCTGTGCTGTTCCTATCCAGCTCCATAAAACAACTGAAACATTCTCTGTTGTGTAAACAGAGCCTGGAGGAGTTTATGGAGCTGCGAGTGACAATGTGCTTGTCCCCAGGCCCGTCCCAACCCACAGGGGCTGCTGTCCTTTGGTGCATGTCCCTGTTCCCTCCATGCTTGCTCATGCCTTTGTTTGCACCCTGGAGCTGCAGACCCTGCGTGTCCCTCTCCTGTCCCTCGCCAGGGTGATTCCTCAGGGTGTCACAGATGCAGCTCAGGGATGGGGACAGCTCTGCACCCACCAGCTCTCACCCACAGAGGAGGTCCAGGGGGTGACCCCGACTCCCTGGAGTGCAGAACCCAGCCCAGCTTTGTCCCAGCTCTGGGACACGTTTGTATTTCATGTGCATCTTCCTTCAAAGCCACACATTCCTTTGCTTTTTCTTCCATTCCTCCTTTTCCTGCCGAGGCAGTTTTCATCACCGGAGTGTGTGGAGGGGCCAGGATCAAACCTCCTGTGATATCTCCGTTAAATAATCGAAAACCATCGCTCACAGCAGTGAAAACCCAGGCGTGATTCTCTGTGCACAAGCCCGGGCATGAACCTGATACTGGATTTCTGGACCGTGGTGCAATGCCAAGCTCATCCCAGTCACGCTGGCATCCCCGCAGTTTCACCCGGCTCTGCGCTGCCGGGCTTTGCCTCTCCCAAGGCACACGCTCAAGAAAAACGTCATATCGTGCGGACACTCGCCCCGCACAGGTTTCGGGCAGGTTTTCTGGGAGACATCACTCACAGAGATCTGGGCGTGCCCCTTCTCGCCGTGCTGGCCCCGGGGCATTGGGTTGCAGGGTCCTGGGATGCCACTGATACCAGCAGGGAGTTTCAGGGGCAGCTCAGTGCCAGCTCTGTTCTCACAGCTCTGGGATTTGGGACTCCTGTGCCGGGATGAAGCCAGCTGAAATTCTTAAGCGATTACAAAAAGAGAGTAAAAAAGGACTTTTTGCACCCCAGCCTCCGCTGATGCTCCATTCACGGGCACTCCCACCCACCGCCCCCTCTTTCCTTCCGCATGGAAACGGGAAGGCTGGGAGATGTTTCACTTTCCAGAACGGCTGCAAAGCAGCCCTTTCCCCCCCAAAACACACGCAGGGAGGACCACACATCCTCTGCACTGATGCAGGGTGTGCTGAGCTGTTGCTCTCACAATGGCAGCCCCGTGCTGGGGTGGTGGGGGTGCTCCTTTGTCCCCCCCTGCCATGGCTGGGCACATCTGTGAGGGCTGCTGTCGGGGAATGCTTCCCACCCAGCTCTGACCTTGGTGCCTCCCAGCAAAAACACCTCCTGGAGAGGGGCCAAACATAATAGCCAGTTCCTTCTACTCCCTTCCTTCCCAGGCAGCCACATTATCACAGGGCCAGGCCGCGAATCAAAGCCAGGCACACGGAGATGGGAACCAGGAGAAATCAGCCCAAAGATGCCGGTTCCTCTGGGACAGGAGCGGCTGTGCTATCACAGGGTGTCCCATCACAGCAGGCTCCGTGCCTGGCAGGGAGGGAGGGTCCCCGAAAAACCATTCTTGGGGTACCAAGAGCTCCAGGAAACCCCTGTCATGCCCAGTGCACCCCCAGTGCTGGGGCACTGGGGATCCCCTGCCCTGTGCCACAGCAGCTCCCATGGTACTGGCTGTGGGGCTTTGGTGGTGCCACAGCTGGATCCAAGGGGTTTGGAGGAGCTCCAGAGCCCATTCCCTGACCTCTGCTCATGGGCAGTTCTATGTGAGTGATTTCTTTCCCAGAAAATCGTTGTGAATTTTTACAGAATCATAGAATATGCTGCGTTGGAAGGGACCTGTCAGGATCATGGAGTTCAATTCCTACACAACCATACTGTGAGAGGTGGTATCAAAAGCTTTGCTGAAGTTCACAGTGACTACATCTACTGGCTTTCCCAGATAACTATTTCTTTCTTTAGCTTTAGGCTGAAAAATAAACAACAAATCCCTATGATGCCAGAACCCTTTGTCTCCCCTTCACGAGGAGAGACCACTCCTGTTTGCTGAGGCTGCTGCCTCTCAGCGGGATGGGGTCTCGGGGTTCCCTGGCTGTTCCCCNGTGTGATCCCTCCTCCGCCGCCCGGAGCCGCAGGCTTCAAAGCCCGGCGACCTTTCAAATGCAGCAGCTCCCGCACAGGGCGGGGAGGTTCCCAGCCGGGGAGGAAGAGGGGACTGCAAGAGGGAAAGAAACCACGCACACCTGGACCCACGGGATGGATGGGACCGACCCCAACACATGGGGACAAAGGGATGCTGCCTGGTGGCACCCTCATGCCACCTCCAGCTCCCCGCTGCTGGCGGGATTCTGTGCCTTTGGAGTCACTCTGCTGGGCTGGGATGGTGCTGTCACCCGGATTTTGGAGTGCAGAAACTGCCGGGGGTGGTGGTGTCCTGCTCTGGCACTTGGCCCAGCCGTGCCCCTGTGGGTTCTGCCAAGGCCTGGATGGAGCCACGGCCCTGCCCCACGGAGCAGGGAGCTGCAGGCACGGGACGATGCTCCCACGGACGTCCAGCAGCACAAACACATCAAAGCGTGTCCTGATGGCAGCCAGTAAACAGGAAGGGACAGAAAGACAAACACGGCTCCTCTCAACTGCCGGGGGAGAAAAACAACTCTCTCTCCAGGCGGGAGAGGGTTTGCTGCCCGCTCAGCTGTGACCCCGTGGAGAAATGAGCCAAATGAGCCAAATGAGCCAAATGGGCCAAATGGGCTTGGGACCACCTGCTCCAAACGCTCCTGGGTGGGTGGCTGGGGGGGGCTGAACCCTGCCAGGGGTTGTGGATGCCTGTGTGCTTCTTGCTGTCCATGCATACCAGGGCACTGCGCTCGGTGCTCTGAGCAAAGTGGATTTAGGAATACTTGTGGAGACGGGGCAGAGTGGGATGGTGGCAGCACAGGGTGTTGCAGGCTGCTGCCTCACCCGCTGCTCTCCCGGAGCCGAGGCCGGTTCCCAGGGCTGCCTGACAGGGCTGCACCAGGATCTCTAATGGGATTAAGGGCCTCCTTGCCCGGTCATCCCATCCTAATCCTGCTGGGAGGCTAAAAGTCAGGCTGGGACAAAAGGCATTAGCTGTCCACGCCTGGCCGTGGCCGCTGACTTCTGTGCAGGTGGTGGGGCCGGGGCAGCAGCCACAGACCCCTCACTGCTGCCATGTGGGTGGTCACAGCCACTGGCTGATTCTCTGGGGACACTGCTGGGGACACTGCTGGGGACACTGCTGCCACATGGGGACCCAACTATGCCAGCACTGGACGTGGGAGCGTGGCGCTGGCACGGCTCCGCTGGGATGAGCTGGGAGAGCAGCTGCTGTCCAGCAAAGTTCCTGTTTTTCAGTGAAATCCCTAACTCTGTGCCTGGAAAACAACAAATGAGAGCAGAGCAGGTGCCTGGCCCTGTGCAGGGTAGCTGCAAGGGCATAGCCTTGGCTGTCTGTTGGAAACACAAATTCCAGAGATGGACTGGTGCATAGTCAGAAACTGAGGAAACAAAGAAATCCCCTCTTCAAAGAGTCCTCCCAGACTCAGGGGTTTGGGGGGAGTCAAACCCTCTTGCTTTGGGGCATAAAAGGTGAGAAAACCAAAATTAAATTTTCCCTGGAGAGGGATTATCCCCCATGTGCCTACTCCCCTCCACCTCACCCCTGCTGTCCCCCAGGCAGCCCAGCAGGTCCCCATCCCTGCAGAGTCCTGGGCAGTGTGACCAAAACCACCTCTGTACCCATAGCAGATGACTCCAAGGGTCAGGCCTGGTCTGTGCTAAGTGTTCAGGGGATTTAAATTAAAGCATTATTTAAATTAAAACGTTAACGTGTTTCTCTGCACGAGCACAGCAATGGGAGAGCAACATGTGGTGCTCAGGAGAAAGGAGCTCATCCCACCCCACAGCACTCCCTGGGGAGAGCCTGAGGTGCCTCCTGCAAAGGGAACACGAGGGTGAGGGGCCCATCCAGGCTGTCCCTGCCCCCCAAACCACAGCCATGCCGGGGTGACACCCAGCACAGCCCCACGGGGCACAGGGCAGGCAGGGGGGCACAGCTCCCCCCGTGCCAGAACGGGCTGGCTTCGGTTTGCTGAGCGGGATGTTTTCAAACCCGCTCTTGAGGGAGGAGGTTTGCCAACGGAAATATGTAACTGACTGTAAATAATGGCTTTTATCTGCAGCGAAATGAACAAGCTCCCGGCAGCAGCAGCAGGGCAGAGGCAGCGGGGCTGTGCAGGTGACAGAGCAGGGTGTTGGGTTACAGGCTCCCCATCACCGCCAGAGCCCCCCGATGGCTTGTGACAGGTTCATAAGCTGAGAAATGTGATGCTTTGCAAGGTTCAGTAAATATTAGGACTACTCCTCCCTCTTTCTGGTGCAGGTTTAATTGCGAGGATAATTCATGAGAGCACAAGGAAGGGGGAAAAAAAACAACTGGGAAAGTCGGACCTGTTAAGTAGAATCCATTAATAACGAAATGATTGTTCCTCTGCATGTGATTCAGACAGCTGTCTAATTGTTAATTACCTCGATATGAGAATAACAGGTAATTATGGGGCTGCATCACGAGGAGCTGACTTTTTTTTTCCTGCTTCTTTTCTCTTGGTGAGTGCCGGAGCCGGAGCGTGCCCCGGCAGGTCACGCCAGGACTCAGAGGAGAGGCACTCCCCAGGCAGGGTTGCTCCTGAGGTGGAAGCTCTGGGTTCCAGCCACGTCCTGAAGCTATTCCTACTCTTGGACATAGATCTCAAGACATGCAGCTTTTCCTCAGGGTGCTGGGGACCAGACACCCCCCTCAGTCATGGGGCCCTGCCCGGGCAGAGCCCAGCCTTGGCTCCACACTGAGCAAACAAGAACTAAAAGTCATTGGTGACCTTGGCTGTCAAATTCCCCAAGATTACTTGATTTAAGAGACATTCTTGAAATATTTCATTCCCATTTGTCTGTTGCAAAATGTGCTTTCTACACACACGAACACACTCCAACCCAGAGGCACAGATGTGCAACACACACCCAGGTAGGTACTGAGCAAGCATCTGGCAAAGACAGGACTTTGCTTTAAGTTTTCCTGCACCAAGAAACATTTCTGGGTTCCCAGTTTCTAGAGGTGAGAGGATGCAGAGACAGACAGGCACTGCTGGGGGGTGATAACATCAGTGCAATTAGTGACGCTGCTGCTGGGGATTTGCCATCTCTGGCTCCCTGCAATTTCTGCCTTTGGCTTCTTCCAGGGAAGTGATGCCAGGCAAGACACAGCTGAGCAAGGAGGCAGTCAGGACAGAGGAGTGTGGATGGAGAGAGCTGTCTGAGAGCTGATCAGAGGAGGAGGCAGCCCCAGTGATGCCTCCCACACTGGCTGGGCTCCACAAGCCTCATCCAGTGCTGGTGTTTCCCATGCAAGAGGAGCGGGACATGGGTCAGATCTCCATGGGGTGTGGAGCTGATTTCAGTCCTGGAGAAGGCAACAGATCTATTCCCTATTCCATTAGCTGCCCAACCAGAGGGTGTTGGGAACATGAAGGGGTCCAGTGGCCCTGGGGTCACCCACCACGGACTCTATCCCAGCCCTTGCCATCACCTGGAGGTGAGACTCTTGCAGCAGCCTGGAACAGGGACCCTGCACCCTCTGCCAGAGCCAGTCCTGGCCCTGGGCACGTCCCACTGCCAGCAACGTGCTGGGGAGGGAGGGAGGGATGCTCTCCTTCTCATCCTGGCTTCCTGCAGGCAAAAATAGCCCCTGGTTCCTGTGTATGTGTGTATTTATAGTGTGGGAGGCTCTGTGAGTGCTGCCCTCCTGGCTCTCACCTGTGTTTTGGGGAGGAAACAACATCCCCCTGCCTGTCTCAGTGTGCAGCTCCCACACCAGAGACCCTGGAGCTTCCCACGGGCACAGCACACAGCAGATCCCACCAGTGGAACCTACGTGACCATGTCCCTGCTGTGGAGACACTGCTGGGCCCAGCTGGGATGCCAGGTGGGATAACCCATGGCACGGGGGTGTGGGGACACGGAGGGTGCCTGGTGCTGCCCTCAACACCTGCACAGCAGGGGCAAAGTCCATGGGATGGGTGGCAAGATCCTTCTTGAAGAAGAAACAAAGGAGGAATTTGGAATCCAACTCCCAGCTCTGTGCTGTCCAACAGATCCCGGGCTGGAGGCTCCAGCTTTGAGGTGGCAAGGGCAGGGCTGGTACAAATCACCACCCACAATAGTGACAGGAGCTTATTTTTCTAAGCATATCACCAAAGAAGCTAAATATACATTTTCCATTCAATTCCCCAAAGCAGTGATAGCCCAGAGCCTAAAAATAAATCCCTTTGGATTGTGCCCGGGCCAGAATTAGACTGCCTTCAGACCAAGCCCTGTTCAGCGTCATCTCAGCCTGAGCCTCCTCTCTGCCTCTGGGCTCCAGGTGACCCAGGACAGGGGGGCTCTGTGTGCCCCCACCCTCTCCAGCTCCAGAGGCTCTGTGGTGGCACATCCCAAGGAGTGGTGGTGAGCAGAAGACTCCCAGTGGCTGCTGCCTGTTGCATGACTTATCTCCTGGAAAGGTTCATGTTTTGCAAGGCTTTTCCCAGCCCAGGGTATGCCAAGTGTTGGCCCAAACCCCAGTGTGTTCCCTGGTGCTAGCATCCCACCAGCCTCCCACCCTGGCTGCTGCCTCAGCATCAGCCGCCCGTGGCTCACATCCCCACTTCCAACTTCTCCCCAGCCCTGATTTTAGCCCCTCTCCACCCTCACAGGTTTTTCCTGCACCCAAATATGCAAGTGGGGTCACACTGCTGCTCCTCCATTTGATGGATGCCCACTTTGGAGAGCTCTGTGGACATGAGGGGCCAGGCAGTGATCCCTTGACCATCCCAGCCAGACCCAGCTCACCCTTCCCTGTGCTGTATAACTCATAACCACTGCTCCAACACAGTGAAATAACACATTTGAAAGAAACAAGGAAAAAAAAAATACCCCAAACCCTGTAAAACAGAAATTGTAGTTCTCCCGGGATGCAGAGTCTGAAATATTCCCACAACCTTTGCATAATGCATTGCTCATGTCAGACCTCGGGAGACAGAAATTAATAGCTAACAGCAAGCAGGCATGGCACACACGTGGGCTTCCCTTCGTTCCCTGCTCCCAGGGGCTCCGTGCTCGGGGGATACTTTTCCTTTACATTCAACTCAAATAATTCTCATTTAAAGACACAAGAAGAAAAAAGGCTGTGGAGGACTCGTGGAGAATTTGTGCCAAACAGGAAATATTCAATAAATGTTTATCCTCTCGCACAATGGTAGGGTTTTGAAAGTTTTCTGTGGATGAGATTTGAGGCTGGAGGGGTGGAGGGGCTTTTCCTCCCCCTCTGAGCTTTGGATGAGTGGGAGATGAGTTTGGGTTCTGCCTGTGGCACCAAATTCCTTGTCTGGGAAGCTGCTCCCACTGGTGAAAGTGGGATCCGGACTGTGCTGTCCCCCAAATTGAATTGAGGGCAGGAGTTAATGGATTTAATTCCTGGGGCGGGAGTCAGAGTTCAATGTCAGCCAGGGCACTGCCCTGGTGGGATGCTCCATACCTCAGTTTCCCTGCCAAGCCCTCCATTCCCTGCAGAAACGGGGCCATGCTAACCAGACCCCTTTCAAATCCTCTCCTTCCCTCTGCTTTCCTGGTCCCGGCAGCTTTTTTTCCCAAACCTTCCTCCCCTCCCCCCCAAAAATGTGAAAAAAAATAGCTCCATCTGGATGCTGTTTCCAGCCAGGCACAGGCCCCGGGGCCGGGAGCCAAGAGAGCAGCGCCTGTGAACGGCAGACGTGGGAGCCGGGGAGGATGTGCTGGGGAAGCTGTGAGAAAAGCCTGAGGTCGGCAAACCTTCGGCCTCGCCGTGGGATCCTCTCCCTCGCAGGAGGGGACTTGGCTGGAGGGCAGCGCCAGCCCCGGCCCCAGGGATGGCTGGTGGCTGTCTGGGCTGGGGGATGGCATGGAGAGGCACACAGGGATGGGGAGAGGAGGGACAGAGCTGCCCAGCCGAGCCAGAGCCGCCCCGTTTCCCTTCTGCTTCGGAGCGGGACATCCCATGGGAGCGCGGCTGGTGCGGAGCAGCCTCGGGGATGTTGCATCACTCCTCCAGCAGCAGCTCCAGACTCCCCGGCCTCAGCCAGGAGAGGGGATGGGCTGGCTTCCCGCTTCCCAGACTTCCCACGCCAGCACGTGTTATTTATGACCCCCAGGTTTTCAAATTAAACATAAATTAGCGGGGGCGGGGGAAGCGGGGTCCCGCTCGTGGCCATCGCCTGGCTGGGGAAGGGGGGGGACGGTCACAGCCGGCACGGCAGGAGTTAAAACGCCGGCGTGGGGAAGCCACCTCCATCCTCCAAAATACAATCGACCAGGAAATAAACAGGAGCTTGTGTTTGTTTCAGAGCACAAGTGAAAAATAAAAGGATTTCCTGCGGGCCGGAGCTCCCGGGGTCCCGCAGCCCGGCCGCCCAGCCGCCCCGCGCCCATTGTCCGCCCCGGCTCTGCCACCGGGGACATTGTTCCCTCCAAATGTCCCATCAGATAAAGGAGCCGTGCTGGCCATGGCCACCACGGCCACAGCAAGCCTGTGAGCTTCATGCAGGATTTGGGAGCAGCACCCAACTCATGTCCTGCCTGCAGTGAGGGGGTCCCACCCTGCTTTCCACCCCAGGGGTGGGGGTGCCAGGCTGGCAGTGACACCCTGGCACCTCTGTGGGTGACCCCACAGTCCCTCCCTCACCCCCCAAGTGTGACTACAGCTGGAGCAGACCCAGATTTTGGGGTCTGAGCAGTGGAGGGGTCCGGGGTGGCACATGAGGGCTTCACACCCTCTTGGAGAAGGTTTCTCTCTTCCTCTTTTAATCAGCCGAATCTTACCGAAGCAGTAAAACCTCACGTTTCCTACTGCTCAATGATATTTGCTGACTGCAGTGTCACAACAACCGTACCGGATGAGTGGGGAGAGAAAAAAAAAAAAAAAAAAAAAAAGAAATGTTAGAAAAATAACCCTGCGTGGAGGCACGTGGGAATGCTGAGCCCTGACAGCCACAGGAGCAGAAACCCCTCGCTGAGGCTGAGGCTGCTGCTCCTGGAAAGCAGCAGAGTCAAAGGGAACCTTCCTGCAGCCTCTGGCTGCTCCCAATGCCTGGATCTGGGGCTGGTGGCAGTGCTGGGGGTTGCACTTGGGTGTGAAGTTCTCGGCAGGGCTGCCCACGCTTTCACTGCCGGCCTGAGCGAGGTGTTAAGAGCATCTGAAAACAAGGGAGATTTTGCATTTCAAGTCATTCCCCACCTGCTGCCTCTGAAAGGGGTGAAAGCGGGGTCAAGGATCCACATGGGGCTCCCTAGGAAACCCCCATGCCTCAGTAGGAGGCATTTCAGTGGAAAAATGAAATAACAAAAGTAAAAATTATGTGGAGGCAGCCATCAGCCTTTGGTGTCTCTTGCTTTTGAGAAGCCTGGGCACGCTGGGGTGGGTCCGAGCTCCTCTGCACTTGCCTTGCAAAACTTAAGTGGGTTGGACTCAGTTTGGGGTGCCCAACCAGCCCCTCCCCAGCTCCTCTGCTCAAACACATGGAATTTGGGCTCCACGTTGGAGCAGCTCCCACTTAATCAACACTCAGCCTGCTCTGCTGAGACGCTGCTGGTGGTGACAGCTTCCAATGCTCAAAAACCACCTGGAAAAGCTGGGAACCACCACCTGGAAGTGAGGGAAGCACCATGGGGACCCCTGCGCCCCCTGGGAATGCTGTGCTCTCCAGCCAGGATGAGCATTGGGTTGTGCCAGGAGAAGATCCCTGAGGAATGAGGGACACAGGAGTGCTGGGAGAGGGTCCCTGGGGGTGCAGGAGCCAGGAGTGCTGGGAGAGGGTCCCAGAGGGGTATGGGAGGCAGGATTGCCGTGGCAGCTGCAGCAGCTCCAGGCACTTGCCAGGAGCCACCGGCTCCGAGCGCTTCCTGCGATTTGGCCCTCGGTGAATAAATAACCACACACAGGAGCGAAGGCAGAGAAGGATCTCGGGCAGAGTAAATATAGTTCATAACTCCTTCTTTTTTCCTGCCTTTAGTCTGATCCCAAGCCATGTCTGTTTGTACTCTTGCCTTTGTTTTGGGTTTTGGTTTTTTTTTTTTTTTTCTGCTGTGTTTTTTTAACCAGCGTTTAATGGCAACTTCCCAACGACACGTTCAGGCTGCTGAAAGCTCCTCATTTTGCTGTGGCTGGGGCAGCAGCTTTCATTGATGGTTCAAATCACCAGGCAGGCTCTGGGTTGGAAAGAGACAACAATACTACAGCGCTCAGAGGTTTTTCAGAACAAAACTTGCCAAAAAGGGATAAAAAGAATAGTTTGGGCTCAACATTTATTTATATTTTTCTTTTTGCATTTCACAACTGTAAGCTAAAACCACTCTGGGTCGGAACCACATCTGGGCTGGTGGGAGCACAGCTCTGTGGGCAGTGCTGACAAACCTCTGCTGGATAGTGCTTTGCCTCTCTGGTTTCCAGCTCACCAAACCAAGCACCAAACCCAGTGCCTGGTTAACCAACACTCAGCTGGTGTTTGAGGCTGTTTTCCTGGCAAATGAACCTAATTGCCACATTGGTACAGCACATGCCAAGCTCTTCCCAGCACTCTTGGCTGCAAACTGTGGTGCCTGGCTTTGGCTGATTCATTTTCAGGTACTTCCACCTTCCCACAGCTCCTTTGGAGGTGTTTCTTGGCTTTCCTCATCAGCAAAACTAAGAATGGAAAGGAAAAATATGTCTGAGGTGATGGCTGGGTGATGGGACCCTTCCTGATGTCCCTCTTGGAGGTTTCTCCTGGGTGTGCACAATTCCAGCATGAGATCTTGGTCTCCTCTGGCTCATATTTCAGTACAAAAGGGGTGTCCCAGGGGTGGCTGTGTCCACATGGATTGTGCTGGGGCACTGGAAGCCCTGAGCTGGTGGCAGCTGTCCCAGCTGTTCTTCACAGGCAGGCGAGAGATTTCTCATCCATCGGCAAATCGGGAATAAACCCACCCGGAGTGCTGTCCCCTGTGGGAATGCTCATCCCAGCAGCTGGAGCAGCCCCTCTTCCTTCTCCTGCACATCCCCTATGTCTGGGGGTGGGAACGTGCCCTTTCTGGGGCTGCCAGCACAGACAGGTGGGGAACAGCCCTGCTCTGCTCCGAGCAGACGATCCCAGGAGGAACCGAAACCTGCCCGTGCTGGCTCCTGTCACGGCAGCACAGCCGCCACCAGCCTGCCCGGCCCTCGTCCTTCCCACAGCTGGTTCCTAGAAAACCAGCTCCCAGACGGTCCCAGAAATTGGATTTTGCCCAGTGCAGCTTTGCAAACAAACCCAGGAATGATAATAGGGAAGCAGCTAGTCCCCCTTTGGTGTCAGTTTGCTTTATTTTTCTTGCGCATTGCAGCTTCCCATCGTGGTCTGGCTGGAGGCTGCGTCAGCCCCTCTCACTGAAAGGTCTCTGGAGCAGAGCAGAAGAGCACCAAGAATTGTGTCAGGTGCTGGTGAGGCTGAGCCTCTCCTGCCTTTCTGAGGTGCCACTATTCCCCTGGAATGGGGCTGGGACAGATGTGCCAGCCCAGAATTTCAGCAGCCCCTCACCTCGAGCCTGCTGGTCCCACCAGGGCCTGGCTGCACCACCTGGCAGGGGAGGAGAAACCTAAAGACAAGCAGCATGGAAAGGGAAAAGTGACTCTAATACATCACACAGATAACTCAAGAAATCTCCTGGGACAAACCTGGAGGAGTGGGGGGAGAGGAAGCCAGGGGCATCCCCATGGGAAAACACATACATGTTTGGGCAGCAAGAACAGAAGTGCTCATTACTCATGAAAAAAAAACCCCACAGAAGTTCTTTTCAGGCATCAGCTTCCAGTAACAAAGCCAGATTGATGGAAAAAAA
>WEIU01019301.1:357365-373739 GCA_013389925.1 Aegithalos caudatus
TTTTTTTTTTTTTTTTTGCGCACTCAGACATAAATTAATTGATAGAACACCCAGTTATCCGGGTGGATTTGTATCCCTCTTTTCTGGAGCGTCCACAGGTGGTGTGGGAGGATTGCCGGGGGCACTGCTGGGTGGGGAGTGCCTGTGCAAAGGCTCTCCCTGCCCGGCGCTGCTGCTCTGGACATTAATTTCCAAGCAGACCGTGTCTTTTTTAGTCCAATTTTGTGGCTAGGCCTCATCTTTATTCAGGAAAAGCTCCCTTTTAGCAATTGCAGCCTCACCTAGGGAAGGCACGGAGGTCTGGGAAGGAGCAGGCTCCGTGCACTCGGGTTCGTCTGCTCCTGACCCACGTCCTGCTGGAAGCACTGGCAAGATGCTGCAGGAGGGTCGAGTGCATCCTTTTACATCTCCCCCTTCCTAAATTTCATGTGCTGATGATCAGGCAGGTAACAGAGAGCAGTGTGCCTGATTTGGAGGGCCTGGGAGCAGATAAAAAGGCATTGCTATTTCACCCCAGCCCTGCCTGCCCCACAGCAAGCTCCTGCACTAGGCAGGACTCCCAGCTGCATCCCAGAGCAGGTCCCTGAGCTGGATCCGTGGTGGGAACCTGAGAGCAGAGAGCCAGGGTGAGCTGAGCTCCTTTGGCCTTTATTCTAATGATAATCAGCCTGAATTCCTCGGCACGACCCCAAGGGATGCAGGCAGGGAGCTTTCCCAGAGAGCTGAGCTTGCTTTCTGTGGTTCCCCCTCTCCAGATGGGCACAGGGCCCTCCTGGGGATGTGTCCTGAAGCTGCTGCCCACACCAGATCCCTGCAGGGAGGCAGAACCCCTGGAGCACGGGGTGATTCCACGTCTGCAGCGGGACACGGTTTATGCCCGGGCATGTCCCACAACCTGCTAGGAGAGAGCTGTGCTCCCTGCACTGCTTCTCTTCCTCCCAGTGCTATGGAGGGAGCTCTGGTGGAAGGAGAGGGAGGCCACATCCTACATCCTAGAACATCTTGAGAAGAGTCTGCTCCTTCCCAGCTGGTGAGGAGAATTCACTCCCTCAGTCCATGCTGGAGCTTTGGGGGCTGAAGAGAGAGGGTTTTTTATTGCCTGCTTGAGTGGCAACAAGTTCTCTCTGCTGCTTCTTTAACCAGAGCCCTGTCCTACAGCCAGTCCCTGGAGCCAGCAGGGCAGGGAGGTGGCAATTCCTGGGAATCCCTGTCCTTGGGGATGGATGGACACCCATGAGAGGCATCCCTGTCCTTGGGGGATGGATGGACACTCATGGAAGACTTGTGCTTTTAGTGTTTTGCTTGATTTACCTTCAAACTCACCGGTTTTGAGGGTCCATCCCCCAGCCTGGGGGACACTGGTGTGAAGTGGGGACAGGTTCAGGGCTGTGTGCAGGCCCTCAGTGGGTGCCCAGGTGAGGAGCTGGGTGCAGCCCAGCCCTCGGCGTGTCCCTGAGCTCCCGTGGGCAGCACGGCGCCCAACACGTGCGTGCAAGCCCGAGCCCAGCAACCTGCCACGTGGAAGGGATGGAGGAACCCAAAAATCCCAACTTCACCATAAAAATATCAATCATCTCCAAACATCCGTGCGATGCTGATCCTTTCCCTCCCTGCCTGGTATTTTCTCACGCTCTGAGCTGGCAGCAGGCACTGGGAAGCAGTGTTGGAACTTGTCCTGCCGTCCCATCAAGGCCGTTTATCTGCAGCATCGAGCCCTAGAGCTGGAAGAGCTGCAAGTAGGGGCAAGGCACGCTCCTGCTTGCTGCTTTCCATTGCGTCACTGGGACGTGGCTGAGCCAGAGCCCCGGGGCCAGATCCCACACACACCACTCTGCCTGCTCCTGCAGAGCCCAGCAGTGTCCTGAGTGATTGACAGGAGCTGGGGACCCTGGTGACAGCCCTGAGCATCACTGGGATCCCTGCCCTGCCCTCCCCTGCAAGGGAGCAGCATGGGTGCCTCACAGGAATCACTCAAAAGTCATCACCGTGTCCAGAGCTGCTCAGGGTGACCCCAGGTGTGAGCCTGGATGTGTGACAGGGAGGGGGACGCTGGTTGGGAGCCACCTTTGGAGCAGAGCCTGGCCTGGATGCTCTGTTGGGCTGGTGGGGACGGGAGGGGATGATGAGGCACCTGCCTCAGTGTGGGATCCTGCCTGGAGCCAGCCCGGGTAATTAACACAATTACAATTACCAGGCAGGCTGCTCCTTGCCCCTCCCTTGCAGGCTTCTCCGTTAACCAATGGATTTGAAAGCCCAGACACCTTTCTCCATACTTTCCAACACAAACTCCTGACATCCTTCCTCTGAGCCCTGTCAAGGGCTGTGGTGCCAGCAGCTGTCCCCTGCCTGGCCCATGTGGCACCAGCATTTTGGGGATGACAGCATGGTGGTCAGTGTCACCAGGGCCACAAAACCTAAAAATCCCTTCCCGCCTCTGGTGATGCCCAAGCCAAGGAGATGTCCCATCCCTCAGTTTCCAAGGGAGTTTGTGAGTCCATCCTGGCAGCTTCAGGTCAGGGCAGCTGCCCACCAATGAATCCCCCTTTTCAGGGGCACTGTGAGGAACATTCTTTTATCAACAAGGAGAAAAAAGAGCTCAGCAAAGCTTCGTGTCCCACTACAGCAATTCCTGAGAGAGCTGCAGAGCCATGGGCACCCTGGTGGGGTGGGAGAGGTGCCCTGAGCCCAGCAGTGTCAGGCTGCACAGGGGCTGGCATGGCTGGAGCTGGGCTCAGAGGGGGCTCAGGGCATCAGGCAGCACCAGGAAGAGCCAAGCCAAGGCAGGGAACCCTCCTGGTTTCCTCCACACTCATCTCTGGGACGCTTTCTCGTGTGTGGGTGCTCTGCTGTCTAACAAGGCTGAGCTCCCCACGCAGTGTGTCTGAGGTGACACCAGCAGTGACACCCAGATGCCTCCCTGACCTCTCCTTCCACCTCCTACGTGCACAGAACTGGCAGCAAACAGCTCTGAGGTTGTCACTGCTGGGTCAGAGGGGCATGGATTTGGCCCCTAACTCCCCTACACAGAGCAGTTCTGGGATGGCACGGGGGGCCCTGAGGGCAGGAGGAAACTGCTTTGGCTTCTGCAGAACCCACACGGCCAGAGGAAGCTTCTCTTCACATAGCCAAACATTAGAATGTGTTATTTTAGTAATCAAAAACCAGGCACCCCCCTTTCAGGGAGTGGTGCAAGGTGAGGAGCTGCTGTAAAATGAGAAGCCCCAGCTGGCTGCCACTGAAAGTGTTAAAAGCAAACACTCAGAATATTTGTGTTTGGCCAGATTAAGATTTGTTTTTCTGACAGAAAAAAGATAGTTTTATTTCAAAGTTACCAGAACTCTCTTGCTCCCCTGGGCTTGGCTGTCCCAGTGGGTTCACTCTGGGGCAGGTTTTCCCACCCTTGGAAAAAACTGAGACTTTAAAAACAAAATCCTCTAAGCAGTAAAAGAAAGAAAAAAAAATAGGGAAAGCTGCAAATGCTTGTTGATTACATTGATTTCCCAGTTTGGTCATTTCCCAGCTCTCCCCGGTGGAAATGAGCGAGATTCCATCGGTGCAGGGCAGAGCTGGCTCAGGGCTGCCCCATCCCAACATCCTCACGCCGTGTCAGCCACTTCAGCCTTGGATATGGGGCAGGAAAAAGGAAAAAAAAATAAACCAAACCAACCCAAAGTGGGCTGTTTTGATGGCAAGAACCCAAATGTCCTTCTGCACCCTGACCTTCATTGTGTGGGGAAGGAGGGAGCAACTGGGAAAACGTGATAAGGATTCAGGATTGCCCGGGGGTGACAGCGACGCTGGGCTGGAGCCACACGTGCCAGCACATGCCGTGAGTGTGTCCGTGCTCAGCAGCTGGGGAATGTGGAATTCTGGTGGTTTGGGATGGAGCAGGGGCTGGAGCAGAGGGGCTCTGGCTGGCCAGCACTCAGCAGGAATCACGGTGCCCAAGGAAAACAGGAGAGGCAGGACTGGGAGAATGGAGGGGGCAGAGGCTGCTCTGGGGAGCTGCTCCAGGGAAATTCGGCAGAGGCTCTTTCCTGTCCCCAAACTGGGGGTGCAGGGTGGGAATTCACTCCCTGGGGATTCTCTCACCCGGGGTTCTGCCTCACCCCTCATCCACAGGTTGCAGTGCTGCTTTGGGAGGGCAGGGAGGGGGGGACAGGATCCCTGTGCTGTGCCACCCCCTGATCCAGGAGCAATTAGGGCTGAGCTTTAACCCTGTTAATTAATTTCATAGGGCTGAAGAAACTGTTTACCTTCACCTTCCCCTGTGTTTGGTTTGTGATAGCAGCAGAGCAGGAGGCCGTGCTGTGCATGCCCCTTTCTCAGCAGATTTAGGGGGTTTCCTATGGGAAAAGCAGTGATAGAGCCCTGGCAGGCACCCATCCAGCTCCTTCCCCAGATTTTTTTTTTTTTTTTTAATGTTTAGCTTTTACCTCATCTCAAATAAAAAGAGTGATTTAAAAGCCTTTGCAATAAAACAATTCAAACAGAAGCCCGGTCTTCGGTGCTGTACAATGGGGGAGAAGGTTCTCATTATTTGCTTAATTACAGGTTTTTGTTTGTCGAGTACCTGCGGGTGAATTGTTTGCAAATAACAGCTGAGTTTATTCATGCTCAGAGTCCTGAGCCCTGAGATTAGAGCTGGGAGACAGGAGCTGGAGGGTGCTTAGGGCTGTGGGTGACCCCTGGGAAGTCCCAGGAGGGGCTGGAGGGGCCCAGGATCGTGTGCTGGCTCCTGGGAGGAGCTGCAGGGCTGTGATGCTGTTCTGTTGGAGCTGCCTGCCTTACACAATATGGCCCTAATCACGTGCAGTTTATCCTTTTATAAGTTGCAGATAAGGATTAACTGCTTTATGGAGTCCCTGTAAAACACAGTCCATTAATGGGACTGAACCGAGCTCGCCTGGGCTTTGGAATCCTGGATTCAGCCTGTCAGGCCAGGCCACGACTGCCAGGTATTTCCTGACCTCCTCCTGTGTGTCTGCAGGAGATAACACCTCTCCTTAGGGCTTCTTCCCTGGTTTATGGTGCAGATAAGGGAGTTTTGGGGTGTTGGAAGGAGAAGTGGCTGCCAGGTGTTCTGCTGATGCCATGCTGGGCGTGGGTGGATTCAGCCTTGGGATGGACATGGAATCTATGTGAGCACAGCTGGTCTCTGCCAGTTTTGGGAGATCCTGCTGCTGTCATGTCCCAGCACTGGAGCTTTGTGATCTCCTGAGAGCCTCCAGACTGATGGAAACGACAGCTGCCCTGAGCACAGGGAACAGGGAAGTGACACCGGGCAGGGGGATGCAGCCCCGGCCAGGAAAAACAAAGTGCAGGACACAAACACATCCCTGCAGCCACACACCTGCCTCTCCAAGGGCTGCACAGAGCAAAGTCCAGATGGGAAAGTGCTCCCAAAGTGAAGAAATCCCAATGTTTGCAGCCTGCACAGAGGGGAAGAGGCACACCTAAAATTGTGACCGTGCTGAAATGACCGTGGAGGCTGAAGGAATCATCCCATGAGGAATCCACCAAAGGAAAGCGTCCACTCCTCTCTGCCTCCCACCCTGCTCGGGAGCCCCGAGCCGGGGCACGGGGGCAGCAGGCGGCTCCGTTGCAGGTGTAGAAGGGGATCAGAGGGTCCGGGGTGAGCCAGGTGTGCTCAGGTGTGCTCANCTGCGCTGGCAGCCGGCGCTGGGGGGGATGCGGAGCGGGCTCGGAGCCACGGCGATTCCCAGCCACGATCTGGAGTGTGGGAAAAGCGCAATCGCTGCAAACAATCGGAGGCAAAGCCGGCAGCA
This sequence comes from Aegithalos caudatus, assembly GCA_013389925.1. Classification (NCBI taxonomy): domain Eukaryota; kingdom Metazoa; phylum Chordata; class Aves; order Passeriformes; family Aegithalidae; genus Aegithalos; species Aegithalos caudatus. The sequence goes on from WEIU01019301.1 coordinate 363,155, forward strand.
GCACGCAGCGAGCCAGAGAGGAATTTGGAGACGCATTCCAGAGGGGATGACAGAGGAGGGGCTGGGAGCTGGGCCGGGAGTCCAAAGGAAAAAAAAAAAAAAGAAAAAAAGAAAAAACATGCTCCGATTTGTTTTGGTTTTTGTCCCTCTCTGCTGTCCCGCCCCGCCTGGCTTTCGAGTAAAGGCCTGGGTGGCACGGGGGGAGCCGGGACACGGCGAGTCCCGGGCGGGCAGCGCTGTCCTGCTGGCACCGGGGACAAGGACAGCTCTGCCGTCCCCTCTCACACCTCATCCCTGCGCCATCTGGGACACGGGGACACGGCCAGACCCTTCTGCCTCCTGGACAGCACCGAGGGCCGCGGGCAAGGAGTGGCCAAGGTGCCAGGAGCCACCGCGGGGCTCAGCACCCGTCTGCGGGCTGGCACTGCCCAGGCACTGCTCTGCCTCCCACCCCGTGACTCAGTTTCCCTTGAAACAATGACAACACTTCTCTGCACCTTGGGGACTGGCAAGGCTTTGTCTCGGAGGGGACCAGCTTTGGGGACGGGGACGTGCCCGTGTGTGCCTCGCACGCAGGAGTGGTGGCACTCAGGAGCCGCGGTGGCCACCAGGCTGGTGCCAGTGGCCAGCAGAGCGTGTCCCCGAGGGGCTGCAGCACAGCCCGTGACCTTGCAGCTCCGCCATTCCCTCCCCTCCCAGCAGCTCCTCCCGGCCCTTCCTGACCCACTTTCTACCTTTGATTTCACAATAAAGAAAAAGCAAAACGGAGCAGAGGGGGAGTGGATGCTGGCACGGCCCGGGGCACATAGTGACAGAGGACACAGCCCTCTGGCACCGCTGTGTGGCACAGGGCAGGGCACGGGGCAGGGCACGGAGGTTCTGGAAGCTGCTCAGGCTCCGGGATAGGACCTGGGCTAGCAAGGATGGTTTTCTCTCCCGCACTGACACATTCTGTCCCAGAGAGCCCTGGCGGTCACCAACAGCGCTGCCCGTGTCCCCTCGCCCTTCAGGGAAGGGGCGGTGTGAAACAGACCCGGAGGGGACAGGAATTTGGATTTTAACAGATTCAGAGCCACCTCCACATCCTTGGTCTCCACATCATTGGTGCCCACCTCCACATCCTTGGTTCCCACATCCTTGGTGCCCACCTTCACCCTGCCCCAGCATCCTCCTCCTCCTCCCTCGCACGGACCCCGGTGGGCAGAGGCTCCTCCCAGGGCACAGGGATGGATCATTTCAGAGTGTGTGGGTGCCCCGGGCCGTGTTTCACTCCTTGCTCCAGGCAGAGCAGCCACCCGGGAGCTAAAAGCATTCAATTGTTCGCTGCTGCTTTTCTTTGAAGCTCTCATTCATCCTCCAAGGTCTGTATTGATTGGGGACTCCAGGAAAGCATCTGCCCTTCTCTGCCTTCATCAATGACTTTCCCACATTAATCCACCTCTTCCCTTGATAACCACACTAATTACTCTCAGCTAAGTTGACTCTGGCAGGGCGTTGGAGGCTGGGAAGAGGAACCTGCTCCAGCCTGGCTGTGCCTTAAAGCTGCAGGTCTGGCCCTGGTGCTGGAGGGAACTGGGAATGTAAGCAGCATGGCATGGGGCTGGCCGAGGGCAGCGCAGAAGCTGGGGAGGTGTGTGCTGCTGGGACACGTGTTTGCTTTCCATTTTTTGAGGCTTTTGTACCTCCCAGGGAATCCCTGATGATTTTTTATGGATGATGATCCTGGTGGGATGCACACCCACCCTCCCTGCCTGCATCTGCCCAGGCCTGGGCCTTCAGGGCTTTCCCTCTTGTGCTGCAGGGTGTTTTAGACCACCACGGGAGGTTCACACCCTCAGCCCAGGGTGGTCTAGGCACGAGATGAGATCTTTTCCATGCCTCCATCTGGGTTCCCTTGAGGGGAAGGAGAGGGACATGGCTCTTTGAGCTCAGCCATGGTCAGGCTGAGCTGTGGCTCAGGAGCAGCCCCGTGGGAAGGAGCTGGGTAAAGGGAACCCCACACCCAGTGGAGAAATTATTCCTAATATCCAATCTAAACCTCCTCAGGTGCAGCTTGAGGTCCTGACCAGCAGGAATGGTGCTGTGAGGGGAGGCTGCAGCAAGCAGGGGAAGAAAACCCTCCTGCATGGCCATGGTGGCTTCCACTGGTGTCCGTGGGGACACGGGTGGCAGGGGGACATGGGGGGCTGTGCTGGGCCCCATGGAGGGACAGGACATCCCAGGCTGGCCCCTGCAGCCATTCCTGAGGTGGAGCCTCCATCTAGTGACACATGGATGGCTGTCCCCAATGGGCCCCCAGGGTGGTGGTGGTGGCCCTGTCCTCGTGCTTGGCCCTGTCCCCACCATCTCCAGCTCCTCAGGGTTGGGGGGACAAAGCCAGAGCCAGGTGCAGGAGCAGGATTGGGGTCCCTTCACTCTTTTGGGGTGAGGCCGTGCATAAACCCCAAAGTGCAAAACAGTGTTGGGTGATGAATTTATTTAATAATAGAACCATTAAGACTGGAAAGCCCTCAAGGATCACGGGTAACCCAGCACAACCTGCACGTCCCCAACATCCCACACACATTTTGGGCACTTCCCAAGCAGCCTGTTCCCCCCTGGACACCACCCTGGGTGCAGCAGGATGAGCCCAGAGGAAGATCCCAACCCTCTGGGTGCCCGGCATGTGGGGCTCACCCTGTGAGCCACTGGCAGTGACAACCAAACCTCTCCTGTCCCCTGCCATGGCAGTCTGAAGCCTGCCCACCCCAAGCTGCTCCCTCAGCACATTCAGGCCCATCATCATATCTTTAAACCCCCCACACCGTTCTCTTTCTGCCTCAGGAGCTGAACAAAGCCCGTGGCCGTCCCGTCTCTTGTCCCCCTTCCATTTTCCTCCCGCTGGCTGCCGAGAAAAGGGATTCAGCCGTGCCCACTGCTTGTGAAAAGCTCCCGCCTGCCTTGTGTTTTATGAAGGAAAATCTCCTTGGGAGAGCAGCCAAACGTTCCCAGCCTCCTGCTGGGTGTTTCAGACGGGAGTGCTGCAGGATGCGAGGGCACTGCGGCCCCCCGGGTGTGGGGGGAGCGTGGGGGGACAGGGATGGGCTCTGCCAAACCACCCCAGACTGAGGGGAGAGCAGGCCAGGAGCTCACTGAGGGGCTTGGGTGGGCAGAGGGGGCTCTGTGTCTGCTGCCTCGAGGGAGGGGGTGCTGCTGTGGGGCTGGGGATGCTGAGATCCCAGCACATCCCTTGGGAAAGGATGTGGGAAGATGGGGCTGTGTGCCCTGGGCGCTGGCTGGGTGCTGGGTGCCATCCCTCCGCTCTCTGGAATTCCTCCATTATCCCCATCCTTTTCATCTCCTTCTCCTTTCTCTTTCCCCCTGCTCTTCTTCCCACACTCCCCCTCTCTGCACCTCTCCTGGACCACACATCCCCACGCACTGCAGACCTTTCAGACCCAAAAACTCTTTCAAAGGCATCCAAGAGGCCCCCGGGGCTCCAGCCCACCAAATCAAACTCAAATTTGCAGCTTATATGCAAACATGATGTGTGTGGACGCCGAGGCTCTGCTGGCACACACAGCAAGTAAACAGAAACACATGGCTGAGCCTGGAAGAGCAGCAGCTTCGGCTGAGAGCGTTGGGAGGGGGGATTTTAACCAGATTTGGGGAGGGATTTTAACCCACAGTGCCTAAAGGAGGTGAGTCACATCCCAGTGCAGCTCCACGGGCACTGCCAGGCGCAGTTCCCATGCCTGTGTCCATGGCAAGGCTGTTCTTGAGGGCTCAGGGAGAGAAATGGGGGGAAACAGAGATTTCTGCTCTGCAGCTGAACCCAAAACCACAAGGGCAAAGTCAGGCAGGCTCGGACCCAAAGGGAGAATCTCTGCCATGTTTCCTTTTCTGGTTCGTTGTGCAAATGCTCTGTTCCACACGAAATTAAAACCTTCCTTTCTTTCTTGGGGGCCATTCAATACCCTTTAAAGGCTTTTTTTCCCTTCCTTTTGAGGCTGGCAGCAATTTCTCAGGGAGAATGCTGCTCACCAAAAGCACGTTTCATATCTGACAACGACGACACAAAAACATTTAGCAGCTCCAGAATTAAACTTGTTGTTGGCAAGCCTCGGAGCAAAGCATTTCAATGTTTTTATGCCATCCATCCTTCCTCCTCTTTCCCTGTGAAGCTGCTGCCTCAGTCTGACCCACTCCAGCAGACAGCTTCACACATTTCCCAACTTTGCACCTCTTATTTGTGAAACCAAAGAAGCCTCTGCTCCTGCACAGCTCAGCTCCTGCTAGCGTGGCTCTCCCACTCCACCTTCCTGTCGCCTGGAGATGCTGCTACCCCTTGCTTTATTTATTTTCTCATCTAAAGTTTCCTGAAATGCGTTTTTGAGGCTTAAAAAAAAAAGTTCAAAAGGGAAAAAAAAAAAAAAAAAAAAAAGCCTCTGGCCCTCCGGGGCTGTCCCTGCTGTATCCCAGGTGTTGTGGTGTGTCCCCTCGAGGTGGGGACCCAGGCGTGACAGAAGGACACTCCCTGCAGAGCCTGCTCTGTCCAGTGGTGGGATACATGGATTATTTTTGCACAATTCTTTCCAGAATTATCACCTCCCTGAGGCAGAGGGGGGTGAAGAGGGAAAACCTCCCAGCAGCAGCTGCAGCAGCTCTCCCTTTCCCCCTGCTGCCTCTCCCCTTGGACAGCGGTGCTGTGCCAGGTGCAGCCCCCAGCCCCAACATTCCCTCTCCTTGGGATTTCCCAGCTGGAAAATCCTGGTCACCCCTTGTGGGAATTCACCGGGAGCTGGAGATGGGAGATCTCCATCAGGGAGGTCGGGGATGCCTTTCCAAGTGCAGGAGCAGCCACACTGGGGTGTGCTTCCCCTTCCTAAGCAAGGACACGCAGCTCCCGCTCCTCCCAAGGAACCATTCCTGTGTCTCTCCCCTTCCCGGCTCTTGGCTTTGTTTTCTCCTCCTCCTCCTCCTGCACCTCCTCCTCCTCTTCCTCCTCCTCCTCCTCCTTCTCCTCCTCACCTCATGGTCTGTATTTAGCCCCAAACCCTTCTGCACAACTCCCAAAGAGTCCCAGCCCCGGGTTGTCTTTGGGACAGGGAATTAATAACAAATAATGAAGGCAGCTCCTGGAGCACCCCGTAATTACCCCGGCCACCTTGGGGGCTTCCTTACAGCTCTGCCTCCAAACAGGGTTTATCCGGAGCAGCCGATGAGAAAGATCCAAGGAAAACCTCCCCAGGAGGCCAGAGGAGGGCAGAAGGAGGCAGAGGGACACGGCATCCATCGGAGCCTGCTCTGGCTGTCCCAGCTCTGTGCCTGAGCCCCTGCGTGGTGCTGGGGACCTGCCTGAGCTGTCGGGACTCTTGACAGGCGTTTTAAAGGCTTTTATCCCATTTTCAGTCTCATGTGAAGGGTGAGAGGGTACAGATGTTAAAATTTTCGCCATCAAAATCAGAAGCCGAACTATTTCCTAATTACAATATAAGTGCTTTTTGGCCTATCAGCTTTTGCTACACAATGCTGCTAACCTAAAAATACCCTTAGTCCTGCAATACATCTTTTACATTAATTTATGCAATACATACATCAATTAGTGAGTACCACAATACATCTTTCATAGCTCTATTTCTCCAAAATACCTAATCTATATACCAAGTCATCGCTTAAAACTTACTTCTAATTCCATTTCTCTCTTAACAACATCTACCCTATCCCATAACCTTTCGAAATCAATATATTTTATCTCAAAGTTTACATACAAATGCATACCGTATGAACCTTCTACCAAACCTTAGGGATTCTCTGCAAATGCATTTCCCACATCTGGCCTGGTGTGACAGCGGGTGGCTCTGGGTGTCACCTCGTGCTTAGGGCAGCCAGGCTCTGCCCAGCCCCTCCTTGCCAGGGATGCCTTTGGGGAAGAGTTTTCCCACACCTCTGGTTCACAGCAGGAAAGGGAGATAAGGGAGATAAGGGAGATCAGGGCTCTTCTCCCTCTCCCCCGCACATCAAAGCCCCGGGTTTATCGCCGGGTCCTGCCGGGGTCTGGGGCTCCATTCAGCCGGGCTGGCAGGGGAAGGGCTCAGCTCTGTCCCGCTCCTGACTCGGCCAAAGTCGGGGCTCTGAGCAGCCCTGCTGAAATTCCTCTGCCCCTCCGGGCTCCCTGAGCCTGGCCTGGAGCTGCTGCTGGGCTCCTGCTGCCCTGGGGTGAGAGTGAAGGGACAGGAGGGAGCTGTGGGTTCAGGTGGGTTTGGGGCTGGAAGTGAAGCTCTTTCCTCCCCATTCCGAGCTGGGATCGTGGGAGGACCTAGAGGCCTCCAGCTGTGGCAGCAGGGAGATGGATGGGTCCAGGATGGAGAGGAGGCAGCAGGGGGGAGCTCAGCCCTTTTAGGAGGAGGATGAAGCACAGCAGGAGGTTAAAAGTCAACATCTTTCCCTTTCCCAGCTCCTCCAGGTCACAGGGAGCTTCCCAAGGTTATCAGCTGGGGTCAGGCTGGAGGGGAAGGCAGTGAGAGTTTGGGGGCTGGGGTGCCAGGAGAGGGGCTCAGGGACACTCAGGGACACTCAAGGGGGCTCAGGGACACTCAGGAACACTTAGGGACACTCAGGGATATTCAGGGACACTCAGGGACACTCAGGGACACTCAGGGACAGCCATCTCTGAGCATAGTGGGACCATGGGGACAACTACCACGAGGCATCCTCGTGCTGCTCCCTGACCTGGGAAAGGGCACACGCACATCCCTGGGCACAGAAACCCTGAGGGGGGAGCAGAGCTGCCAGCTGGAGGCTGCAGGACAGCAGAGCACACTCCAGAGCTCAGCTCAGGCTGTGCTGCAGGTGGGCTCTGAGCATGGGGACCCGGTCCTGCTGTCCCCAGTGCTGCACAAATCGAGGCACAACCTGTGCCCTGAGCCCTCTGCATCCTGCCCGAGCTCTGGGGCAGCCCTGCAGAGCTCCGTGGGTGTGAGATGAGGCCCAGGCTCTGCTGCAGTTGCTGTGTTTTGATGTTGTTAATGTGACAAGCTGGATTAATTAAGTGCGTTTGGAGGCGCTCCTGCCTTTCCCAGGGCTTTTGCTTCAAAGGGAGGCAAACCACGAGAGCATTTCCCTGCCTGAGGCACCTCTGTGTGCCATGTCAGGGATTTCTGGGAGCATCAGAACTCTTCCTACTACTAAATCTGGGGTCTAGCCCACAACAGTGATGGGAACAGGACTGGAGCTTGGCTGCTCCCCATGTGGGTGCTCCCCATTGCCCACTGGACTTTCTGTGTCCCCAGCTCTGCCCCAACACCCCAGGGAGCAGCTTCTGTCTGGCACTTTCTCCCCTGGCTGTGACCTGTGAGTCTGGAAACTCCAGGAGAATGAAGTGGCTTTTTTTCAAGTCCCCAAGAGGCAGAGAAGAAGTTTCACGCTCCTGCTGGGTTTGTCCTCACAAGGTTTTGGAGTGTTTGGTAGCAAAGTGAGGCTGTTACAGAGCTCCCCTTGCATCTGTTTCCTTTGCCTGTGTGTCTGGCAGAGTCTTTTGCCCCAGTTTGCTGATTTTGTGACCATGGCCTTCAAACTCCCTCTGGAGGGGACAGCAGCTGCAAGAGGAGCACTCACCTGCTTTGGAAGAGAGGAAAAGTGTTTTAAAGCTGGGGGAAGTGCTGCTTTTTATATCAAAATAGCACCTGGGAGCATTGCCCCATGGCCATGGACACAGCCCTGCCCCAAGGAGCCTCCAGGCTCACCTGGCAATAGCAGAGAGGTGACAGGGGGGACAAGTGTCCCTGCTGCCCCTCAAGTGCATCAGGGCTGATTTGTTCCTAATTTGATGCTGTCCCTAATGCCCCAGGAGGGACAAGGGGTGGGGACAGGACACAGCAGGCAGCTGATCTGTGCTGGCAGCTCACTCCTGGCTGCACAGGGCAGAGCTGGCCGTCACTCCCTGGGCTGTGAGGCCACATCCCTTCACCAGGCCCTGATATTGATGTTAAAGGTGCAGCAAGAGTTGGGCTGGGGAGTGCACAGCTCTGTCGTTCCTTCCCCAGGGAGTTCACTCCTTATCCAGCCCCACTCCCATTTCCTTCTGGGATAAACCAGGAACGGGTAGGTCGGGTTTGCTTTGCTTTGTTGTTGGTGTGGCCAACCCAGAGCACCCCAGAGATGGGGAAGAGCTTCCCAAAGTGTTCATGCTGGATTGAGGATCAGCCCCTCTCCAGGGCCAGGGAACGCTCTGGAAAATTCACTTCCCAGGGCCTCTTCGTGGAGTGGAGGCAGCAGGGCTCCAATTACAATGTATTTAACATTTCTGAGCTCAGCGGGGCCTCGCTGCCTCACAACTGGGTCACGCAATCAGCCCCGAGCTGCGGTGTCAAACCAGCTCCAGGATTAAGTGTGGTGTAACTGGAGCTCACAGGCTTTTCTCTGGCTGTGATTGCAGGGTGAGGGATGAGCTCCCTGACCTGTGCTAAGGGCTCAGCCCTGTGTGGCCAGGCCATGGCTCAGAGCAGTTGTGTGGCACCGTGTCCTCACCTCTGTTCTCTGAGAGCTGAGGCCTTTTTGCAGAGCTTTTGATGCTGTTCCCGAGGGACAGCCTGGTGCTGCTGGGTGGTCTGGCCTAGCACTGTCAGATGAGAAGATCTCCATTAGCAAAGCCTCAAAAATAAATGGTTATCACAGCTCTTTTTTGCAAGAAAGATGGCAAATGTTGGATCTGCCCGATGCTGGCTGAACTGGTACCCACTGCCCTTGTCTTTCCCCCTCCTCAAAGCCCTGCTCATCTTTCTTGTCCCCACCATTGCAATAATGTCTGTGTGTGGAGTTTGCTGTGGTGAAGCTGCTGGGGCAGACCTGGGTTTGTTTGTGGAGGGATTTCTGACTCTCCCATAACAGAAAAATGAAACAAACCCGGAGCTGAAGCACCATGGCACCCCAAGAAAAGGAGAGTGAATCACCCATCATTCATTGATCAGCATTTGCTTTACACTTTGAAATCTTGAAACGTTGGAGCAGCATCATTTCCCAGCAGGGCTGAGAGGTGGTGAGTCTCTGAAGGGGAACAACCTGTCCTGGCTGGGCCATTCCCTCAAAGCTGTGTCCGTGATGGTCTGCACAGCCTGGGGCAGCAGTTCCTGCTCTCACAGAAACCCCACCTTCCTCTGCTTGACATTTTGGGAAGCCCAGCCTGTGCCATGAGGGAATATGTGCCAGGAAGGGATTTTGAGGATATCTTTCCAGCTGTGCAGGGAAAGCAAAACCCTTGAGGTTTGATCAACCTGTCTCTGAAAGATCCTGAAATGTGAGGGAAGTGCAAGTGAGTGAACAACTGGATTTCCTTGCTCAGAGTGGGGAAAAAAAAAAAAAAAAAAAGGGTTGGAATCAAAGACTCAGCTTTGCTGGGCTTTGCTTTGTTCTGAGGCTCTGCTTTCCCCCCTGAGCTATCAGATCCTGTCCCCTGAGGCCGCTGGCAGCTGTGCCCGTGTGGGCATTGTGTCTGCACAGATGGGCACACAGACACAGACACACAGACAGACACACAGACAGACACACAGACACACAGACAGACACACAGACAGACTCAGGGAAGCAGAGAGAGTCTCCCCGGGGAGACTCCCGGGGCAGCCCCAAGCCCAGCCTGGGGCTGCGGGAGAGGGATTTCTCATCCTTTCCAGCACAATCCCAGGGGTCAAGGACTACGGGGAAGCGTGAGCCGCTGGAGTAGGAAAACAGGAAGCGCTGGTGGCAGGAATTTGTGTCATTTCACATCCCTGGGAGGTGCGGGGCCGGGCAGCGTTGCATCACCCTGCTGGAGGCTCGAGCAGCCACACTCTGGGTGTCCCTGTCTCTCCTGCTTTAGCCAGGACAGGGTGACACGGGGTGTGCTATCCCCCCCCGGCATCCCTGCATCCCTCCCCGCGGGGGTCAGGGAGCTGTGGGTACCACCAGGGGATGGCTCAGGATGCTGCCGTGATGGAGAGCAGCACCTGTGCTCAAACCTCTGCCAAAATCTGCATCTCAAACCCATCCGCCGAAAATGCCGAGTGGCCCTTGTATAAATCGTGCTCCAGGGGAAACAACGCTGTTTGCATTGTTTGGGGCTGAAAGAGCGCCCCGGAGAGCCCGGGAACCCTTGGAAAGCTCGGGATTCCTACAAATACAGACAGGCAGCCGGGAAGGGAGGGAGAGTTGTGCCCATCTCCAGCCCGTGTCACAAGCGCTTGTACTGGGTCACGGGGACCGCAGCTCCTTTAGGCAGGTCCAGGTGAGCTGGGAAGGGCTGTGCAGGACCTCGGGGGGTCCTGGGTGTGAGCTGCCCCCTCCCCGGGGCACACCCGGGCACCGCGCCCCGCTGCCGGCCCCGCTGCCCCGGCTCCCGTTTCCTCCCCGGGGCGGCCGCAGCGGGCGGGATCGGTGATTTATTAATGAAGCCGAGGGACTGTGCTGCTGGGGCGTGCCAGGCGGAAATGTCTGCTCCGAGAGATTGGATAACCCCTCTGGCCCGCTTCCCTTCGAAGCCTTCAAACGGCCGAGGCTCCCAGAAGCACCGTATCCCTTTCCTCCCCCTGCCAGCTCCCTCCCTCCCTCCCTGGGGCAGCTTGCTGGCTGATTT
>WEIU01019301.1:373774-392354 GCA_013389925.1 Aegithalos caudatus
TGTTATGGCATCATTTTTTTTTTTGGTTGTTTGGTCGCTGCGTGATCTGTGATTGGTTTATTATGATCGATGGAGATGATAGATAATGGCATTCCGGTGGTCACAGGAATAAAGCTGTGTTTAACTCGGAGGAACTCCAAAAGTAAACAGCCAGGGAAGAACTGGCTCAGGCAGGAATCGCTCGTGGATTAAAATCGTTCCTGGGAAAACTGCAGCCAGGAGCAAATATTTATGGCTGATCCATAAACAGCCGTGCAGGAGGTTTTGTAGCAGGAGCCGTGGGCCATCCATGTCCAGGAGGATCTGGGCTGGGAACACCAGGACCTGTCTGCAAGGTGCTTACAATTATAGAATCACGGAGTGGTTTGGGTTGGAACGATCTTAAAGCTCATCCATTCCACCCCTGCCATGGCAGGGTCACCTCCCACTATCCCAGGCTGCTCCAAGCTCTGTCCAACCTGGCCTTGGACACCTCCAGGGATCCAGGGACAGCCACAGCTTCTCTGGGCACCCTGTGGCAGGACCTGACCATCCTCACAGCCAAGAATTTCTCCCTAATATTTAATTTAATCTCTTCTGTTGTAGTTTACCACCATTCCCCCTCCCCCTGGCACGGAAAGCTGGTGGCCGGTGTCACTGCAGCGTGTTCAGGGGTGACCCCAGCCACGGAGTGTGGCAGGAATGTGTGTGTGCTCTCCCTCACGCAGCTCCCGCATCCCGAGGCTGCTCCTGCCCACCCCCGGCAGCACAAACTGCTTCCAGGAAACGGGCTGGGAGAGGAAACGAGCGCTAATGAAGAATCCCTCGGTGAAAAATGTGTTTCTCCCACCTTTAGATTGCTTTGTCCTTGAGAGGCAGGGGAGGAGATAACGAAACAGCCGCGTTCCAGCCTTGGCTTTGGGGACGCTGCTGCTGTCTGGGGGTGCCACATCTCCCCCCGGCTCCTGTCAATCCCCTCCTTGCCCCACGGAGCCGTGGGAGTGAGAAATCTCCCGTGGGGCCGGTTCTCTGCAGCTCTGTGCTGGGCAGGGTGAGCTCTGCAGGGTGACAGCATCCCAAAGCCAAACCCAGAGTCCTCCTTTGAGAAGGAACCTGGGGGAAAATACAGCCGAATTGAAGGGCTGGGAGTGCTCCCTGCTTTCAGATCAGAAGGGTTATCGTGGGATTTGTGCCAGGCACAGCAGTGCCCAGGCTGGCTCAGTGGGCACCAGGTAGGGACAGGCAAGGAGCAGGGACTGTCACAGCCATGAAACGTCCTTGAGCACCTTCCAGGCATGGGCTGGAGCATGTAGTGAGGCTGGAGGGGAATTGTGCAGTCCCAGGAGCCTGAGGAATGTGTAGCACACTGGGTCTGCTGGCTCTGGCCTCCCCCGGGCTCCTGAGTGGGTTGTTTTCAATGAGCTCCCCACAGCCTTTCATCTCCAGCACTCTGGAGTGACTCAGGCCAGGAAACTGGGAGCTGTGGCCCTTCACCTCCATGTCAGGATGCTTTCCATGCCCTCCCATGGCAGTTCCCAGCGAGGGGCTGTTCCACACCCTGGGGCTCTGCAGCACCCACATCCCCACCGATCCCGCGGGCAGCAGCATCCCGGGGGCGGCCAGCAGCATCCCGGGGGCGGCCAGCAGCAGTGACATTCCTTTGGAGATGGGACGTTTGTGCTCAGGAAGGCCTGAAAAAAGCCGGGGACAAAGGGGGGAAGTGATGGTGGCCGCGTCTGGAGTTATCTCGCTGCCGCACTCGCGGGGGCCGCTGAGTGACAGCGCTGCTCTGTGTCGCTGCCGAGGGACAGGAAACATTCATCTCCTCACCTCCGCTGCTCCCTTCCTGCCCTGCCCTGCTCTGCTGCCAGCCAGGGCAGGGGGATGGAGCCCGGAGCCCTTCCCGGAGGTGCCCAGCACCGGTGGGCACTGCTGAGGCAGAGCTGTGCCAGCACATCCCAAATCTCCTCAGCCAAAGCCATCTGCCGTGTGGTGGCATTGGAGCATCAGTGCCTTTTACCCAAATCAGTTTGTTCCAGTGGGTGGGAAACAGCTCCAAACAGCTTGGAGAGCCCCTAAACAGCCTCTTTCTGCTGTTTTCCTCACTCTCTTAGTCCGTTTGAATCAGGGAATTTCTCTGATTTGGCTCCTCAGCAAGTGAAGGAAGCTGTGCATGGGAGCCTGAGATAGGGGTCACATCAGCCTGGGACAGGGGACACACCAGCCTGGCCATGCAGGAAGCCAGGAGAAAATGCAGCCCCACTCCTTCATCCCAGGGAGGGAATCCCCCCAGCACAGCCCTAGCTCAGGGTGCAGGGCCATTGTGTGTTCTCCCTTCAAATGGGAAGTGAAAGAGGAGCAGTAAAAGGATGTTTGGCTTAACCCTGTCTGCTTTGGAGTATCCTGTGATGAAATGTTGCTTTACAGCCACTTCCAGAGCCTGCCCCACTCTGGATGCCAGCAATGCACCTGGGACTGCAGCAAGAACAAAGGAATCTGTTTGCACTCCCTTCAGGAGTGGGGAATCTCACTAACATTTTCAGTTGGAAGGACTAGTTTTTCCACCGTGGAAAAAAAAAAAAAAAGGCATTTTTCATTTTGCTAATAATATTTAGCACTTCTCGAGCCAAAAGCAGCCTCAGAGGCATTGGCTGGACTGAGCTCTGGCTTCTCCTGCTCAGGGATGCACAGTCCAGGGTTCTCAGTGGGATGGGAGTGAGGATTTCTCCTGCCCGTGCACAAACCCCTGGAGATCCGAGGGAAGGAGTTTCTACAGCACAACAAGCACGACAGGAATCTGGTTTATCAGCAGAGCTGATTGAGCCCTGCCAGGCTGTGCTGGTGTTTAAGGTGCATTTTAGCTTCCCTCCAACATGGGTGTTTTACAGCTCCCTTGTCAGGCAGCTTGGTGTTTGTGCCCCTTTGACAGGGATTTCAGGGGGCTCCTTTTTGGGGGGGCTGCAGCCAGGCTCTGCTCTCAGGTAGTGAGAATACCATTGCTGGAGAATCTGTTTATTTTTCCAGGTTCTCCTTTAATTATATGCAGCCACAGAGGTTTCCACAGTGACCCACAGATCTGAAACGTGGGTGGTGTGTTTTCACTGACTTTTAGATGTCAGAGAGGTGCCACAATTCAGACTTGAAATGGAGCACCAACACCCCTAATCCCGCTGTGGCCAGAGATGGGCTCTGATTCCCTTCCCATCCTGGATGGAAACGCCTCTCTCCGAGGTGGTGGCAGCTCCCTGTGATGGAAATATCCCAGCAAGTGGCTGCAAACCTGCTCCAGCCTCTGTGCTGGGCAGTTCTACACTAACAACAGACTTTTCTAGGGCCAAGTTCCTAAAGCCCGGCAAAAACAGGGCTTTGTCATGGAAATGCTGAGATGACATTAATGGCAGTGTCCTGAACGCAACTCTAATTAAAGAGAGGAAGGAGAACTGAAGCAGGATGTCCTGTTTGGCTGCCCAGGATGGAAAGCTTGTCACAAATAAAGTGCATTCTCGTGCTTTGTCTCTGTCCCCCTGCACGAGGCTTTCCCAGATTCTGCAAACGCTCGTTTTCTTATCTCTCCCGGGTTCTTGTTTCTTTGCTTTTGAAAGAGCTCCTCACAAGGATGTTTTTCTTCTTCCCTGCCCACCGAGCTCTCCAACTCACCCACCAAATAAATGTCATCTCAAGCACCAAGTGAATGTGCTTTTCAGCCCTTGAACAAAATCACTCGGGCACAATTGGCTCTGTGCAAAGAAACTTCTCTATTAATGTTGCAGAACAAGCTCTGGCAAGTGAGCAGGGACAGGCAAATCAAAGCTGGGAGTGAGATGGCAAATGTTTCCTTTGGAAAACAGGCTTTCCACGGAATTAGCCAGGGGTATGTCACAACCAATCTCTGAGCTGCTTCCTATGAGAGAAAAATAAATCAAAATCAAAACAGCGAGAAAGAAAAGGAATTCAGAAGTAACAGGGAGGTGATTTCGCTCACTGTGTGCCACAGGAATCCTGATCCAACCAAATTTTGTGCTCATACAGAACCTGCTGAGTGCTGCTGGCTTTGTGGCTGGGACTAATCTCAGCAAGGCTCAGGTTTAAGGCTGACACTTGAGCTCAAAGCACCATCCCAGCAGCGCTGTCCTGCAAATCCAGGATTAAAACCCTGGTGTGTTTATGGAAAACAAGATGATCCAACCTGAACTGTTGATGTGTGCAGCAGGAGGAACAGGGCACGTGACGAGGTCCTGCTCCAATGGCTCCATTTCTGGCTGATCCAGATGTTATCTGTCCTGCTGGGACACTGGCCCTGCTGCCTGTGCTGCCCTGCCTGTTTCCTCGGAGCACAGACCCTCTCTGGGCTGCTGCCAGGGAAGCAGCAGCTCCAGGGCTGCTCTGCAGCATGGATTTCTATGAATAAAACAGCTGAAGGCTCCCCACTGGGCTGGCACAGCCTCCAGCAGCATCCCTGAGCCCTGGGCTCTCCAGGAGCAGAAGGAAAATGTTCTTATGCTGTAGATTAAAGTTGGGTCATTCCCAGGGTTTTTCTAGGCAAGTTTATCCTCTTTGTTGAGGCACTCAGGTGACATTTGGGGCAGTTATCCCTTTGTCTGCTCTCCCCTTTTTGGGACTAGTTCCGCTGTTTCTGGTGGGCAAACCAAAGGCTGGGGAGGGGGTGAGCTTATTCCAGCCCCACGGGGGACTTGGCAGCCCTGCAGGTGCTGTGGGGTCAGAATTCCAGCTCTGCCACTATCCTGGCCTTACACAAGCACTCAGAGCCCTGTCACAAGGGAAGGACCTGCCTGGTCCCACTGGAATCCCAAATCCAGTGCTGTGACTCTGCTAAACCCGACTTAACCATGAGGGGAACAAAATTCCTGGTACCCAGCCCCACACATCCAGCTGGGCTCTCCTGCACTTTGGGTCTTTCCATTCCAGCTCCTGCTGGGAGGGTGCATTCCTGAGGAGCTGTGTGCACGTGTCCTGGCTGCCTGGCACAGCCAGGAGCCTGTCCCCACCCCGGGGACTGTCCCCACCCCGGGGGAGCTGCTGCTGTCACAGGGACTGGGGGAAAGTTTAGGCTCCTCATTCTTGCAGGTTAATGAGTTACCTTTATGCACCAAGGTGGGAGGTGCGGTCCATGCACGCTCCGTGCTGGGAGCAAAAGAGGAACAGGAATAATTTGGGGCAGGCAAATTCCCATGTGTTGGGTGTGATCCTCCCTCTCTCCATTCCCCTCTCCTGCTGTTCTGTTCCCATCCCGGGCTGGACCTGGGCTCCCAGCTGGGCTCCCAGGGTGTGACAGACCCATCAGGAGGACCTGGAACCTCACTCGAGCTTCAGCTGGGGAGGTTTGCTCAGGAAGTTTTGGTAGTAAAGGATAAAACCGCGTGTGGAGCTGGAAAGGGAGAAAGGGAGCGGAGCTGCTGCACGGGGCTGGAGGTGACACCATTTCCTCACGGACTGAGTCATCCCAGCATTCCCAGATGCACCTTTGCCTAATGCCAGGCTCTGCAGACGTCTGACCTTAGCAGAGGTGATGCCTGACTGCTTGGGGACCGGTTGTGTTTGTCCCTCTGGGCTGGCTCTGGTTTGTCCCTCCCAGTGCTGGTGGGGGCATCCCTGCAGCTGCACTCACTAAGGATGAAGAGTATTTCTCTCTTTCCAGAGAAGAAAAGTGGAAACCTGCCAAAATGTATTTGGAGACCCACAGCTTTAGCACTGAGAGGTGATTTCAGCCCAGCTCAGCTGGGAGGTGTCCGTGCTGTGCTGTCAGGAGGGTCAGCCCTTGGGCAGGCAGCAAAGCTGCCGAGGTAAAACCAGGAGAGAGGCAACAAGAGAGCACAAAATGATCAATTTAACCATTAGGCCACATCCATCCTTCCTGCAGTGATCACAGAGCAGCTCCTCCCGGGAGGAATTTGGCCCATTTTGCCTAATTAGTTTCTCTCTCCTGCCAGCACTCACTGACATTTGCTGCTGACGCTGCCCAGCCGCCGCTTCACGTTCTGAGCAAATATTTTCCTTGGATGGGAGGAAAACTGCTCCGAGGAGCTTTTGTGAGTGTGTGGGAACCCACAGTGGAGCTGGATCCCCTGTGCTCCCTCGGGCCCCTGGTCATTACCTGGAGGGAAGCAGGCCTGGGGAAGCGATGCTCTGCGGGATGCAGGATGGGAGCTGCTGGCCTGGCTCTGGTTTGGGAGGTTTGTGCCTGGGGTTTGGAACAGGTCTGGCTGATGTGTGGAGACGAGGGAAGGGGAATGAGTCCCTTTTTTTTTCCCCAGGATTGCTCTGGCAAGAGCTGGGAATGTGGGGACACCCCAGCCTGTGGCACTCGCCCTCATCCTGAGGTCCTTAATGCCCTTGGAGATGCTCAAACATCCTAACAAGGTTCAGCCTCTCTGCTCTCCACCTCTGGGGCTTGCTTGGAAGCTTGTCTTGGAAATCTGCCTTGCATGGGGGGAGAAAAAAATACAGGGAAAGATCCTCTGTGGATATTTAAGGCCCACTAAATGGAGAGCAGTGCTGAGGACTGAAATGGTTTGGGTGAGTCCACGAAGATGAGACCACACAGATCATGTTTTGACACTCAGTCAAGCCCTGAGAGCTCAGAGCACATCCTCTGCCCAGAGAAGCTGGGAGAAGGTTTGTAAAGAGACCAAAATGAGGTCAGTGTGAGGTGCTGGCCACGCAAGATGTTGAATCAATGCCCTGCCTGCTTACACACACATCTACAAATTAAAATTTGGGGGAGCAAGGCGAGGGGATCCTCTACATCCCATCCACCAAGCCTCATGGGCAGCAGTGGGGAGGGACAGGGAGAAGGATGGCAGATATTTTTCAGCAACACCCAGGGCCTGTCCCTGGTGGGCAGGAACTGCTGACAGGTTTGGGGGCTGCCCTTCACCTGGGATAAGTCAGAGGGGAGCAGCCGCAGTGGCTGAAGGACGGCGTGAGCCTTTTGTCAGGAAAAAGCCTTTATGACTATATTTGTGCAGGCAGCTCTGAAGGCTCAGACCTTTATTCTTTCAGGCTTTTAAACTAAAGGTCATTTTTCTCTTCCCTTCCAGAGAAGGGGGGGGGGGGGGGGGTTTTAAAAAAAAAAAAAAAAAAAAAAAGAGAGAGAGAAAAAAAAAAAAAGTGAATTCCTCTTGACGCAGATCCCCTTCCCCTCTGGATGGGAGTTCAATTGTTCTTGCAAGCAAACTCCAAATCTGCCCCTCGCATTCACTTCCTTTTTCCTGCCCAAAAGGAAACAGAGATTTCTGACTGTGTGAACTGGTCCTTTATTTAAGGATACAAGAAAATAGCTAAATGCTAATTCAGTGTGGATCTATGCACTTTAGCATGCGGCCAGGCAGAACAAAAGAAAGAGAAACATGTCCCCGCCCTTCCCAGCTGAATTGTAAACTGCCCACTGGTTTGAGCATAATGGGTATTTATGAAAGTTATCCTAAAACATTTACTCGAGTCCAATGCAAACCCAGACCCCTCGGCCAGGAAGTTTTTAGCTACCAAAAATAATCACCAGGCCCTGGCTAATATTTTTAACGACCGTGCGTTCTTGGGAATTTCCTCTTCCCTCCGTGGAGATAAGTGATTAAACAAAATAAAGGCAGTGGCCATTTTGACAGGCTGCGACGTGTCAGAGAGGAGAAATATCAACAGTTCTACTTTTTTTTTTTTTTTTTTCCTTTTTCCTAAGTCCTGACTTCTGCATTCACTGTCTGACTTTTAGGCTGAATTCCACTTCTCTCTTAGGCTGCTGAAATCCAGCAGAGTCAGCAGAAAAGCCATGGAAGTTTCCTGGGTAGGACTTTTAAGGTATTAAATCCACTAATGGGAGACACTTATCTCTTGCACGCCTTATTAATTTTATAAAAAGGCCGTGGAGCTCTGTTCAGCTGGGTGTTATTTTGGCTGGATCAGTTCTGTGCAGCACCATTAGTGTAATGTGCTGTCCATTCCTCAGGTCTTCCCCATGGAGACCTCCTCTGGATTTTGTCCCACACACCCAGATCAGAACCAGCCCTTGGAGTGCATTTTTCCCATGCACTCAGGTTTGTTTTTTTCCCGAGAGGTAGAAAACTTTTTAATCAGTTGCAGGTGTTTTGTTCTGTGACTGGGAGGATTTAAAATGTCAATTTTTTTGTCGTCTACAGTGACCAGTAAGAGTTGCTGGGAAAGAGATTGCTGGCTGCAGGCAGGGAAGAGGAAGAGGAGGGCTCAGCCTTCAGGGCTCTGCTGAGGATGGAACAGCCCAGAAGTCACCTTTCCAAGGACATGGAGTGATAGGATAAGGAGGAATAGCTTTAAACTGAAGAAAAGTAGATTTTTGTTAGATATTAGGGAGAAATTCTTCCCTGTGAGGGTGGGGAGGCCCTGGCACAGGGTGCCCAGAGGCTGCCCCTGGATCCCTGGAGGTGTCCAAGGCCAGGCTGGACAGGGCTTGGAGCAGCCTGGGACAGTGGAAGGTGTCCCTGCCCAGGGCAGGGGTGGAATGGGGTGAGCTTTAAGTTCCTTTCCAACCCAAATCACTCTGGGATTCCATGAAATGAATGGCAGGTCTGTGGCAGCCCTTACCTGATTGATAATCTGGTGTCACTTCTGGCAGAGAATTCAAAATGTGTGTTTTGCTTTTTTCCTGAAAGCAAGGCTCTGCATTTAGGATTTGGACCCTATTTGTCAAATAATAGCAAAAATAAATTAATGATCATTAATGCACCCACAGAGATGTTTCTGGTGCAAGAAAGGGGCAGTTGGATTAATAGTGTGCAATTTTTGCAGTGGAAAATCTTTCCCCATTTTTCTGTGGGAGCTGGCCCCAAGGCAAACACCAGGAGTGTGCAAGCACCACATTACCTCCTACCTCAGGGGATTTTTGGGGAATGGGCAGGATTCCAGCCCAGCAATAAGCCCAGGTACCATTTTTTGGTCGGTGACAGTTTTTCCCCCCAGGGATTTGCAGCAGGAGATGCAGTGCAGATTCACAGGCCGAGGAAACGTGCTCTGCACAGCAGACACTGCACCCCTGCAGGGCAGAGCTGCTCCTTCCTGTGTGCCTTTCCATTGCACATGGCTATCTCAAAGATAGGGCCCTGCTCAAATATCCTGTGAGTGCCTGAACGCTCTCTGCAGCCAGGGGAGTATCTGTGAGTGATACAAGCTGCTCCCCCAGGACAGCACTGGGACCTTATCTCCCACCAAAGGGCAGATAACAGAGCCCCTCACCAGGCTGCCTTGGCCAAAGGGAGGCTCTGGGCTTTTCCCCACCTCTGTGCTGGCTGCAGTCACAGCAGCAGCAGCAGCAGCAAGGCATGGCCATGTCCCCAGCTTGGCCACCCTGAGGTCCCTGCAGACCAGGAGAGTTTCTCCCCCAGCCTTGGCTGCCCGTGTTCAAGACACCCACTTGCACAAAATTAAACCCCTGCTCCCTGCCTGCCTCACTTTCTCCCCTTCTCTTATCAGGCTTTCCTTGGGCTGTCTGTCAGGAGTGAGAGGGGAGGCTGAATGTGCAGTGAAGCATCCCAAAGGTTGTGTGTGTGTCACTCTGCCTGCTCTGGGTCCCACCACAGCTGTCCCAAGGCACTGCTGGAGCACCCACAGCTGTACCCCCAGCTGGAAAATGCTCCTTGTGCAATGTAATGTCAAATACCTAATTCACAACTTGCTAGCAATTAGCTTTTGGTGTTAATGAGCAGCTACTTGGAGAGGGGGCCTTATGGGTGTCAGAGATTTTGGAAAATGTCTTTATTGCAGGAGTGGGGACTTCCAGGAGGAAGGAGAGGCCTGCACAGAGAGAGGGGCTGTTCTACTCTGGGGGGTCCCACTACCACCTGCCACTGTGGGCTACACAGGAGGTCACCTTGGGCTGGGCTGGGGAGCTGCCAGGGCACTGGAGATGCCAGCAGGAGGTTTGGGGACAGTGGGAGGTGCAGGGAGAGGTGTGGGCACAGCTGGCATGGCTGAGTGTGTGGCACCAACACCTCTGGCTCCCTCCTTCCCTCCCTCCCTCCCTCTCTTACACTATGACTGAGCCTTGGCTGCCTCCCAGGTCTTCCCCAGCACCGACTTCCCTGGGAGGACAAGACGAAGCATCACAACTCCAGATTGAATCCCCTCCATCCGTGTGGCCCCTGCTGACTCCTTCCTGCTGCAGCAGCCCCTGCTCAGGGCTCCAAACCCTGGGTAAACAGGAAGGGTTCTCCACACATCCCAATTCTCCACACATCCCTGGCTCAGTGTGTGCTCAGAGGTGAGGCTGGGTGATGTCCCTGCTGTGCCCTGTGACCTGCATTCATCCCAGCGCAGATGGCACAGGGCCAGCCAGGGCTTCTTGCAGATGATAAAATTTGGAGGTAGAGTTTTAGGGAGAGCTCAGGAGCTGCTGTGCATGGCAGGGCTGAGCCTGTGTGTGTGCTGGTGGTGGGGAGAGCTCTCAGCTCTGGATCTGAGATCCCTCATCCCACAGGTGGCACAAGCCATCCACGTGACCCCTGTGCCTTTCCATAGGGAGCTGCTGCTTAAAACTCACCAGCAAGCAGAAAAGAGGGAGCTGGAGCCTCCCTGAAATTAATTTGAGCACCCAGGCCCTCATTTTTTGCCTCGGGGGGATTTCCCTGGACAGCTGTGCTCCCAAAGATTCCCTCAGCTGGGAATGCCTGCACACGCGGGGTGCGCAATCAGCTGCTGCTGGGGAGGGTGATGGGCAGCCTCTAAAACCCTTTCTGCCAAGGAAAACAAGAGGGGGCTTTCTTTAGCCATGCATTTATATAAATAAACACAGGAATATTTTGCAGCTCCCGTGGGATTTGCCCAGAGCACTGTTCTGCTGAATCAGGGTGGGAGTGATTCCGTGCTCCCTGTGAGCCTGCGCAGGCACGAGCTGGGGACACAGGGGAGCCCCAGGTGACACGTGGCCCTAAATCCATGCCAGGCACTCTGCTGGGACAGGAGCAGAACCCACGGGCTGCTCTGGGGGTCTGGAGAGTCGAGAAATAATCACCACGTGCTCCAAAATGCGTCTGCTTTCAGTCTGGATCAAAATCCCAAAATCCCATTTAAAACTGTATTGTTCCTCTTTTCAACTGAGGTCACACACACACAGAGATTAAATTCGAAATACAATCAGTTTTGCACCTGAATGGGTTTGAAAATTGGGACATCAGGGCGGTGGTTTCCACCCTTCTCAGCTGCCTGGCCCTGAAGGGAGCATCTTTGTCAGGTGACGTCCTGCAGGTTTGGTGGCCCAAAACATGCACCTCTCTCTTTCCCATCTCAGGCACAGGGTGACAGTAACCTGAGTGCAGCCTTGTATCCTGAAATTCAGAGGGTCACAATAACCTGAGTGCAGCCCTGTATCCTGAATTTCACGGGGTCACAATAACTGAGTGCAGCCCTGTATCCTGAAATTCAGAGGGTCACAATAACCTGAGTGCAGCCCTGTATCCTGAATTTCGGGGGGTCACAATAACCTGAGTGCAGCCCTGTATCCTGAACTTCGGGGGGTCACAAATATCCCAGGAGGTGGCCAACATCAACATGATGAGGAGGTGGCCACCAGCCCTGGTAGCTTGGCACAGGTCCCTGGTGCTGTGGGGGTCCCCAGTGTCCCCCCTTTGAGGGGGAATGGGTGCAGGGGGAGCTGCCAAAATGCTCCCCGGAGAGGCAGGACCCATCTCCGGCCTGCTGCGAGGCTCAGGAGGGAGCCTGGGCCAGCAGCCCTGTCCCTCCCCGTGTCCCCAGGGACCGGTGTCAGCCCCCGGTGCCCGTCCCGGGTGGGCTCGGCGCGGGGGTCCCGCCCCGTGGCCCCTCTCCCCCTCGGGGCGGCCGTGTTTGTTCTCCTCGCCGAGCCCCGTTATCAGCTCACAACACACACAGGAAGTCCTGTCTGGGATTGTCCATCCCCGGCCTGATTTATACAGGAAGAAAAGCATAAAAAGCCGCCCTTCCACCTCGGCAAACACCTCCTGCCTGTGCGCGACCGGCGGCCGGCCATGCCGGGGACACCGGGGACACCGAGAGCGGACACCGCCACCGTGCCCGGGGCTGCGGGACCCGGGGTGGCCGCGCAGGGATGGACACCGGGAGCCACCGGGGAGCACGGCAGGGCTGCTCCCGGCACGGTGGGGGACAGCGGGGCACCCAAGGTACCACAGAGCCACAGCGGGGATGGGTGGGGATGCGTGGGGTGGGATGGGATGGGTGGGCATGGATGGGGAGCTGGCACTGCGGGGAAGCAGGAGCACGGCCTTGGGAACTCTGAGTGGGTTTTGCCCCCTGCTCGTGATGCTGGGACCACTGGGGATGGTTGAACGCCTAGCACGGAGTGAACAGGTGTGTGAGAGCATTCCTAGGAGCACCCAGGTGTGTGAGAGCATCCCTTGGAGCACCCAGGTGTGTGAGAGCATCCCTTGGAGCACACAGGTGTGTGAGAGCATCCCTCGGAGCACACGGGTGTGTGAGGGCATCCCTCGGAGCACCCGGGTGTGTGAGGGCATCCCTCGGAGCACCCAGGTGTGTGAGAGCATCCCTCGGAGCACACGGGTGTGTGAGGCATCCCTCGGAGCACACGGGTGTGTGAGGCATCCCTCGGAGCACACGGGTGTGTGAGGCATCCCTCGGAGCACACGGGTGTGTGAGGCATCCCTCGGAGCACACGGGTGTGTGAGGCATCCCTCGGAGCACACGGGTGTGTGAGGCATCCCTCGGAGCACACGGGTGTGTGAGGCATCCCTCGGAGCACACGGGTGTGTGAGGCATCCCTCGGAGCACACGGGTGTGTGAGGCATCCCTCGGAGCACACGGGTGTGTGAGGCATCCCTCGGAGCACACGGGTGTGTGAGGCATCCCTCGGAGCACACGGGTGTGTGAGGCATCCCTCGGAGCACACGGGTGTGTGAGGCATCCCTCGGAGCACACGGGTGTGTGAGGCATCCCTCGGAGCACACGGGTGTGTGAGGCATCCCTCGGAGCACACGGGTGTGTGAGGCATCCCTCGGAGCACACGGGTGTGTGAGGCATCCCTCGGAGCACACGGGTGTGTGAGGCATCCCTCGGAGCACACGGGTGTGTGAGGCATCCCTCGGAGCACACGGGTGTGTGAGGCATCCCTCGGAGCACACGGGTGTGTGAGGCATCCCTCGGAGCACACGGGTGTGTGAGGCAGCCTCCACTTGCTCCCGGCGAGGCTGGATCCACTGTCAGCCACGAGCTGAGCAGAGCCCAGCCTCCAGCAGTGTTATTTTTAAGTCACCCCGCTGGCAGCCAGGCTGTTTTCACGGGGAGGAGAAGCCAGTGGGTAAATTTTACCTCCTGTGCACGTAGAGGCTGCAAACACTTGCACAAATTCCTGGGAGATAGCTGGAAATTCTTAGCTAATCTCTTTTCTTTCCGTAATTCCCTCCCTTTTCCCCCTGCCTGCTCTCTGGTACCTCTGATACATCTCCACACTGTCCATCCTCCCCTCTCTGCTCCCTGCCCTCTGCTCTCCTCTGTGTGCTGCTGTTTTTTTCCCCAGACCCAGGTGGGATGTGGGGCAGGGGCTGTCCTGGCTCTCCCACCAAGGCTTGTCCTGACTAACAGCCGAGCCTGGATCATGCTGGGTGTACACAGGAGCTCAGCAAAGCCTCCCAGATTTATAACCACGGAGCTGGGTGGTTTTCATGCTGTCTGCAGCTCCCCATCTGTGACACTGCACAGGGCAGGCAGGAGGCTTTCAGTGAGGTATTTTGGGATAAAGGAACAGCTGAGATGCCCAGGCACTGTCTGGCTGTGCAGGAATATGGAGCAGAACCACGCCAGTGAAGGGCTCTTGGTAGAAATAACCCAGCATATTTTTTCCCAGGCTCCAACATTCATGGAACCAAATCCCTGAGCAGAGAATCAAGAAACAACAAGGGTTTGACAGTGATTAAATTAATTTCAAGCTGGATTGGGAAGGTCTGGCAGTGGGAGGCTGTGGAAGGCCGTTGTGGCTGGAGCTGGAGCGTTCTCAAAAATCCACCTCACCTCTGGGCAGCAGTGGAAAACACGGATCTGCCCCGGCAGATTCTCACTCTTCTTCCCTGGGATCTGCCTATGGAGCTAATCCCCCTCTCTGCTGTTCCACTAGCAGCTCTCCCAAGTTTCCCTGGAGGTAAGGATGAGAAATTGAATCTGGTCCGGGGGCTCCCTTGAGCCTTTTCCCAGGCTCTGCTGCCGGCCCAGGCAGGCAGATTTACAAACTGCAACAAATTGGGGTAAACGAGCCCACCCCACAGTCCAGCAGCAGCAGGAGGGCTGGGAGGAACACCAGGGAAGAGGTCCCAGATCAGCCAGGGAAATAAAAGTGTCTCTGCAAAGAGAAGGAGGGATCAGAACTGTTTTTTCTCCCAAAGTGAGTGCTGAGATCCCCATCCTGCCCAGAGCCTAGGGAAGGTTCCTGCAGTTGGAGACTTTCCCCTGGAAGAGAAAGATAATCAGAGCAAAACTTTCTTGTGTGAAAGGCTGTGTGCTGAGCTGTTCCCTGGGGTGGTGAAAGGGCTGAGCCATCCTGCAGCTCCCAGCTATCCCACCACACTTCCCATGTGCTGATTCACTGGGAAAGAGGGACCACTGCCAGGTTTTCCCAGGGAAATTTTACAGAAAGCAGCAAAATTCAGTTTATTCTTGGGTGAGATGAATCATTTACCAGTTTTTACACTGCCTCCTCTAAATGTAAATAAAAATTCAGGTGTGCATATGAGGGATAATAAAGCTGGCTATGGGATTGTACCCTGTTCCTGCATTTGTGTTTGCACAGCTTCAGCTCCATGTTCCCATGGGCACCTTAATTTATAACACAGTGGTCCTAAGACAATTAATGCTTTTGAAGTCCTTACTCAGGCCAAAAAAAAAAAAAACCAACAACAACAACAACAACAACAACAACAACAACAACAAAAAAAAAAACAGAAAAGAAATCACTTTGTGGGGCTCAGGTCTCAGTTTTAATATGCAGAGCCTTGAGCCAGTGGTGACAGCAGAGCAAGAGTTATGGGTCAAGTCCTTTTCTTGCTTTGACCTGGTTTTATCCCATTGCCAGCAGTGGACTCCTCTAGATTTCCACTGAGATAGCTGGAGTGCAGCTGACGCAGCTGAGAACAATATGGGCCAGAACAGAATAGTGGGAGGTCATTTTCCTCACAGAGCTCTGCAGAACAGGGGCTGCTCCAAAGCTTCAGCTGAAGAAGTGTAAAGTTTACAAACAGCCTCATGAAAAGCCTGAGCAGAAGAATTTGTCCTAGAACAGCAAAAGCCATTCCTTTTTTTTTTTTTTTTTTTTTTGTTGAGAAGCACCAAAAAATTCCCTTTTGCTTCCAGTTCTGTGCCAGACCCCCGTGGAGAGCAGTGAGAGCCCATTGTGCACCACAGGTATGGGGTCAGCCACAGCTTGTGGGGGCTGCAGGGTTTTGCATCTGTATGTGTGTCACTCTCCTGCCCGTGTCCCCATCCATCTGTCACTCCAGCTTGGGGACAGCTCGTGTGCCTGGGCACATCCCATTTATCTGTGAGGGGCTGCAAGTGCTCCTCTCTAAAGAGCAGGCTCCTGATGTGGCACTTTCATGCTGATCTATTAATTCTCCACTGTTTAATCCTTCCTTTTCCATGCCCCAGATACCTCCCACCCTCCAAACTTTCCAGCCCACCACGGATGCTCTCAGGGGGATGTTGGATGCCCAGGGCAGGTGCAGTGGGTTTGGCAGGCTCTAGGAAATTGGGAGATGGGTGGAAATGTCACCTGCACAGCCAGCCTGGTGCTCAGCCTGAGCTCTGCTGGGGCCAGCACTCGCTGTCCCTCCCAGCTCACGCTGGTGGTGGAACCAGGGGGACACAAGGAGGTTTTGACATTGTTGAGTCTAAGAGGGAGGTTGGGCAGAAACATTTCTTCCCCTGGCCTGGAGACAAGCATTAATATTAGATGTCGTGGGAGTACATTTCTGGTGTGCAAGGGAGAAAGCTGTGGGGGAAAAATGTAAAACATGGGGCAAGGGAGGGCTTTGAATTCAGGCAGCCACAATCCCCTGCTGCCTTTGTCAGGGGCTCACCACACTGACATTAACAGTGCCAGCAGATCTGATCTTCCCCCCTCTGAACTGGCATAACTCCTCTGCTTCCAAGGGAACTTTGCCAGGCCTTGTCCTGGGGGATTTCCCTCCCAGCATAATGAATATTAGCACAGAAGACACAGAACCCTCCCTGAGAGCAGAGGATTAAATGCTCTTTTAATGGGCTGTATGCAGTCCTTTAGCAGCTGACACGGGCACTTGCTGGAGCAAAGATTTGACCCAATAAGTGGAACTGGAAAGGAAACTTTCTGCAATTAAAATACTGGCAAAATTTAAAAATTCCCAGTGCACTTAGGGAGTTGCTGCTGAAAAGGTTCCAGTGGAGTTCCTGATCCTGTGCTGTGTGGTGGTGTCCTGTGAGGAGCTGAAGGATGAGTCCATCCTCTTCCTCACCATCAGATTGGTACTTGGAATCCCAGGGATTCATGCAAAGGTTTCCTGGGAAGTGAGGGATGCTTGTCTTTAAATGAGGGTTAATGGTAAAAAATAGGGTGTAATGGTAAAACAGAGTGTAATAGTAAAATAGAGTGTAATGGTAAAATAGAGTGTTGGGGATCAGCATATGGGATCATAATTCAGGGAGCTGAGCTTGGATACACCTAGGAAAGTTTGCCAGGTGTATTCCTGTTCTCCTGGGTTCTTGGAAAATCCCAGCCTTGAGCACTGGTAAAGCTGCAGGAGGGGATGGGACAGTCCCTGCTTGTCCCCTGGTGCTCTGCTCAATCCTAAAAGGTGCAAAGGCACCGTGGCTCTGCCTGGATCCCCACTGGGATTACAGCAAGCTGAGAGAGGATCAGGCCCATAGGATGCTCCAAAAACACCCACAGTGGGATGGGGATGGATTTCCTCATGCCCTGCCACGTGTGACAGTGTCTGTGCCTGTCACGCCAGCGGTGTGAGCTCAGTGCCACAGGGACTCTGTGGCCACCACCCTGCCCTGCAGGGGTCTCTGGGAGTGTCCAGGGAACTCCAGGCCCATCCTGGGCAAGGGCTGGGACACTGCTCTCTGTCTGCCTGACAAAAGGAGTGTAACACTGGCCTTTGTCTGTCCTCACAGAAAGAGACCAAGATGCTCCCTGAGCGAAGGATCCCTGCCCAGGACACCTGATGGAGCACCGTGGATGAGGTGAGTTGTCTCAGCTGCAAAATGAGATCCTGTGCGTTCAGTGTGGCCACACAGAGAAGCTGTGGCTTCCACACATATTTTGCAATTATTAGACAATAATTCAGGCTCTGTTCATCTCCCCCGTACACCAGAAAAAAACCCAATAACACTCTCTGCCTAACAAGATAATTACTGTGCTTCCAAGGCTCTTGGGAGAAGTTGCCTGTGCTGATGAAATTAAGGGAGCTGAAATCATTCCCCAGAGGTGGGATGGGTCCAGAGGGTGAACAAATCCATGTGAGATGCTGCACAACACGGAGCAACACTTCCACCAGCACCAGCAAACCTTTCTCTGCTGCTGGGAGGGATCTCCATCTCCACCAGCACTTTCAGAGAGGATTCCCCTCTGTTCCCTTCTCAGCAAGGATCCCACCAAAGCTCCTTTGACACTGAGAGCCCCGAGCACCCATCAGCTTCCCCAGAGGGTGCAGCACGGCCCGAGGCAGCTCCAGATCCATCAGCAGCCCCAGCATATCCCTGAGGAAATAGAGGGGATGGGCCAGTGATCTCAGTTGTTCTCTTGGACCCATTATTGTTGAACTGGTAAATATTTCCTTTAAATGCTTACATGCTTTTAAAAAAATTACAGGGCTTAATGGGAACAAATATTCCCAGGGGGCTGCATCCTGCCATTCATTTGCACATCAGATCCCTGCTATCTTTAAGAATAGTTCTGTGCATGGGCAGGCGCCTAAGTCATTTGAGAAACAATAACGCTCTGTGCTCTAATTTTCCAGACAAAAATGTAGACAAAACAAGTGGCAATTTGGCACAAACCGAGGCGCTTTGATAAATAACGGGGCATTTAAGAGGAGAAGCCTGTAGGCAGCTGGGCTGGGGCTGCCCGAGCTGTCCCGGGGCAGGTGTTGGGCAGCCGGGGCTGAGCCCTGGGTGTCACCCTGGGGTCCCTCTGGAGCAGGGAGGCTTCCAAGGAGTTCTCTGAGCATCCTTTGTGGTTTGCTGGAGACCTGGCGGCTCATCGCCGGCTGCTGCAGGAGTTTGGAATGAGCTCAGGGGGATTAACGGGCACGGCGGGAGGGTCCGGACCGGATCTCTAACCCAGGGAGAGGTGATGCCTCCTCCTAAAATCCTCCGTGCTCGTGGCGGGGGGTGCGGACCAGGACGGTGATTTTTAGTAAAGGGAAATAAAATTTGCCCTGGCGCTGGTGATTCCCCCGGGGAGTCTGAACACCTCCGGGCGAGGGGATGTTGGGGGGTCCGGTGTGGGGTGGGGTCCACCCAGGGCAGGGGTCCCCCGCAATTCTGTCTCCGTCTGGGGCAGGGAGGCAGCGACACAATTTGGGGCGCTACAGCCGCGTGTCCCCTCAGCCCGGGCGGCCCTGCCCTGTCCCCGCACGCC
>WEIU01019301.1:392809-411341 GCA_013389925.1 Aegithalos caudatus
CGGGCTGCTGCGGCCGCGGGGAGAATCCCCGGGACATCCGCGTCCCTGCCTGCCCCCGGGGACACCCGTGTCCCTACAGCCACCCCGGGGACCCCCGTGTCCCTGCCGCCACCCGGGACATCCGCATCCCTTCCTCCCCCCGGGACATCCGCGTCCCTTCCTCCCCCCGGGGAGACCTGTGTCCCTCCAGCCCCCCGGGGACCCCCGCGGTTCCCGATCCCTNGGCCCCGCCGGACAGTGCCACAGCCCCGTCCGCCGTGTCACCGTGTCCCGCTCCATCCCGCGGTACCGCATCCCAGCCTGCGCAGGGAACAGCTGGAGGAGGAGGAGGAGGAGGGAGAATCCATCCCCCTGCGGCTGATGCTGACCCTCCCCGGGAGGCTCTGGGGGCACAGGCCGGGTTTGGAGCCGCGGTTCCACCTGCAGAACCAGGCCAGGCTGTCTGGAAAAGTGCGGCCGTGGCCGTCCCGGGAGAGTCATCGCATCCTCGCCAGGGGC
This sequence comes from Aegithalos caudatus, assembly GCA_013389925.1. Lineage (NCBI taxonomy): Eukaryota > Metazoa > Chordata > Aves > Passeriformes > Aegithalidae > Aegithalos > Aegithalos caudatus. The sequence continues at coordinate 393,308 of WEIU01019301.1, forward strand.
TGGATTCTCTCGTTCCTTTGCAGCCAGAGCACGATTCCTCCTGCTGGAGTTTTAGTCTTGGTTCCGTGGGCAGAGCTGGAGAAAGTGCTGCTCACCCCTGCCCGGGTTGTGTGTCCCCTCAGGTGTTCTGGCAGGTGAGGCAAGAAGCAGGATTTTGGGGATTTAGGAGAATTTTGGGAATGGTTCTGGCTGGTGGGACAGAGACCCCCAGACTTGCAGGAGCACGTGGTCAGCCAAGGAAGGTTTGCTGACCCCTAAGACATAATTTCACTTGTCAGACCACGGGGCTTCACCTCTTTATTTGAGAGGTTTGAAAGGCAGAGACAAAAAAGGTATTTATTTTTTCTTAAACATAATTTTCCCCCCTAAAGTTCTGTGCTTTAAAAAAGCAAGGAATAGATGGTGGCAACAGGTGTGAGGATCTTCAGCAGCTTTAAAGAGGTCGATTTTTTTTAACCCATAAAAAAGACAAGTCTAGACTATCATATTTTCTACTTTTACAGATTTTTCTGGTATTAAGCAACCATAATTTTATGACCCAGAGGGATCCTCTGAGAGCTCAAGATAGGGCAGTGCTGCTCCAGTTCAAAGTGAAAAAACAAACTTTGTATTTTAGGCTCTGTGTTTCTTGCCATCCCCACAAGGAAAGCTCCCATGGCAGCCTCGAGAATCCTGTGGGAGGATGGAGATGGTTGGCAGAGTTTGACTTCCAGACTTCAGGAGCAGCACACAGAGCCAGGATCTGGGATTGTAGAGAAGTTTTGTGTCCCAGTATAGCCCTGGGAAAAGCTGGCTGGTGGAGCAAAGGGGAGTTGGTGTGTGTCTGTACACGAGTGTCCTTGGAATGTTTCCAGCAGGACTGGAGAGGGGCAAAGCTTCTTCACTATTTTTTAAAAAATCTTTCCTGCAGAACAAGCAAAATTTGCTTTCCTGATGGTGGAGGTACCATAAATTCATCAGTAGGAAATTAAACTAATTGCTGTGTTTGAAGGAGAATGGAGGACTACAGGCTTTAAAGCAACAAAATCCTCCTTCCATCCTCAGGGCTGGGCTTGCATGGAAATCTGCTGGGATATTTGATATTTGACATTTGATATTAAGGGGCAGGAAGGCACCAGGCTGGTTTCTCTCCAGATGTGAATCTCTGTTTCTCCCTGCCTCACATTTTTCTCCTACACCAAGGAAAGGATGATCCTGGCTGCCTTGGAGACATGCAGGTTCTGCAGATTTGCCATGGTTATTTGTAACAACCTGTCTCAGAGCTGGGATTTCCCAATGGGGTTTGGGGATCAAACTGCAATTTTCCAGTCCAATCCCACCCCACAGCACGTGGAGATTTTAGAAAATCGATTTGCAGCTCACCATACCTGCAGTCTCAGAAGGAGGTTTCTTGTTGTGTAGCCTCCCCTTTCAGAAAGTTTAATCAGGTCTGATTCTTTCTTTAATTGGTGCATATTTAAGGTGGGTTTCATTTCTTTCTCCTTCAGCTGCTGCCATCCGGAGGCCAAGTGGTTTGTTTAAATGAGACGTTTAAATTGGATATTGTTACTGACCCTCTTCAGCCTTGTTTTGGATTTGTCCTCTGTTAGAAAATCAAAACCTCTCGGTTTGTGCCTCAGAACCGACTCTGCAGATGGTACATATGGCCCTTACAGCACTTTTCTCTGTCACGAATTTGTGTTTTAAAGAGAAGAAGATCAGATTTCAGTGTTTTATGTGGTGGGAAAACACAGCTTTACAATGCTGTATGCATTAAGAAATGATGGGCCATTGTTTTGCCCACGCTGCCTGGAACTGGCAGTGAGTTTCAGGCAAAACAAACCCCCAACACACAACTGCACAGCCCCTGGTGCCCTGAGAGCACCTCCAGGGGTAAATCAGGAATAATTCCTGAATTAATATTGTGCCACAGTGATGAGAGGAGTGGGGCAAGATGGGTTTGTGACAGGAGCAGCTCCCACCTTGCCAGGGGTTTGTCCCCATGGCTCTGTCAGATGTCACCAGCTGGGCAGGGCCACCTCACAGAATCACAGAATCACAAAATCACAAAATCACAGAATCACAAAATCACAGAATCACAGAATCACAGAATCACAGAATCACAGAATCACAGAATCACAGAATCACAAAATCACAGAATGAACTAGGTTGGAAAGACCTTCGAGATCATCAAGTCCTTTGAGCTAACACCTTCTCATCAGCATCACCATGGCACTGAGGGCCACATCCAGTCTTTTTCTAAACACGTCCAGGGATGGTGACTCTGCCACCTCCCTGGGCAGTCCTTCCAGTGCCCAATCACTCTTTCAAGTGAAGAATTTTTTCTCCCTGCAATTTCCCCACGTTCACAGTGCTGCTCTCCTGCTTGCAGGGATCCCCACTGAAGGACAAGCCATGCAGTAAGAGCCAGCCCATCCCACAGAAGAGCAGGACCCTCGGGAGGGACGGGACATGCGGAGCCTCGGCTGCCTCCTCTGGGGACTCCTCCTCATCCTCAGCACCACCAGCACCGAGGGCTTTGCCCGGGCAGGGTAAGGCCCTGCTTTGTCTGCACCTCTCGGGTGTGTTCTCCACCCATCAGGGTGAGGCACGTCCTCTCTGGGGAGGGAACAGCCCTGTGTGGCTCTCTGGGCTGGTGAGGAGGTGGAAAAAGCTCTCCAAGGGCTCAGCAGCCTGCTGCTGGTTGTTTGCTTTCTCCCTGAAGCTAAAACACCTCTCAGAGGAAATGTCCCAGCTCTGTTTAACTCCATGCAGGGACACAAAGACAGTCTGGGCTTTTTGTCCAGGAGAGTCAAAAGCTCATTGGGCCCTGAGTTATTCAGGAGTTATTACTGTCTATTTCAAGCACATCCTTCATGAAAATCTGTGTGAAATCCTGCTAGCAGACACATCAAGCCTTGTGGATGAGCTGTCATTGGAGGATGCAGCTCCCATCAGAGGAGGATGCAGCTCCCAGCTCTGATGGACACCCAGGGACACAGGTGTGGAAAGCCCTGGGCTGTGCTCTGTGCTCCCCAGGTTGCTGCTGAGGCCCGTGGTCCTGCAAGCCCAGCAGTGGCAGCTCCAGCAGTTCCCCTCCCCTTTCTGGGAGATGGGTCTGGGAGAACTCCCTGGATCCCAGCACAGCCTGGGCAGGCCCAGCTCAGCTCCTGCTGGATCTGAGCAAGCCCAGAGCTCAGAGCCCCAGTTTCTTCCCCAGCCGAGAGGAGCTGGAGCTCAAAACCCTCCCCCAGACACAGCTCATATTTTCTACAAAGTTTATTTTTACACTGAAATGCTCCTCCAGCATCAAACCTTTCACATTCTGTCCAGGACTGAAACCACAGCTGAATTCCTCGCTCACACGCACGGGCTGCAGCTAAAACTTTATACTAAATTTTACAAAGCAAACAATTGCCATTTAAAAATTGCATCTTCTATACCATTAATCATGAGGCTGAGAGGAGTTTTCTGGAGTTAATGGAAGCCATCTGATGTCCATGCTAATTCCCAGGCTTTTTATTTTAGTTTCTAATTGAGCTGGGAGGCTGAGACAAGTAGATGTGCTCCTCAGTGGGACTGACCTGCTTGGGCTGGAAATTGTTGAAAAAAAAATTTGTTTAACCAAAACCACTTTGGCTGTTAACCTTGGGAAAGTTTTTGACTGGATAACACTTATCTTAGGAAGGCTGGGGAGTGCCTTTTATCCAACCTCTATTTTCTTTGCGGTGAGCCTGACCCTTCCTGTGAAATCATTAATTTCTCGGTGACCACAGGAGCATCCGTTTCAGGAATGCAAAAGTCTCAGAAAGGAAAAATCCACCCAGAAAGTGAGTGATTTTAGAGGGAGGGAGACAATGAATGCAATGAGTAAATCATCCCTAAATCTGGGTCCCAACTGCTCCCCCGGGACGAGGGAGGAAGCGCCCGCGCCGCTCAGCGCTCCAGAGTTGTGTCACTGACCCAAGACAGCTTGAAGTGGTTTCCTGGGTCACTGGGGGCAACCAGGCACTGCTGACCACTAGCCCAGTGCAGAGGGGGGAGCTGAGGCCATGTCCTGGCTGTGGGAGTTGATGCCTTGGAAGGCTGACCTGGAACAGAGACTAGACAGAGCTAGAGGATAAAGTAGGTATTTATTAAAAGGCCTCCAGGTTCCACCTCAGGCAAGACAGAAACCCAGGGCAGACCAAGAGCAAACAGAAAAAAAATGGCCCCTCGGTCTCGAGATGTTGCATTTTTATAAGTTTTGGTCCATTTGGGTTTTGGGGTTTAATTGTCCAATTACAGCTTCAGGCTGTGAGGTCCCATCCTCTTGTTCCTCCCTCCAGCCCACTGTTGTTGATGCTTTTGGGCCTGAAAGTTGTCCTTGGTCTCCAGCAGGAAAAGGATTTGTTTTGTCCTCTTACTTTGTGAGGAGAGCTTACTAGCACTTAATATGATGCTCAAAATGACATCCCTCTGCAGCACAGGATCTAAAATGTGAAAGCTACAGTTTAGGGTATCAGAGTGACCCCCGTGTGCTCAGCCGCAGGGTGTGCGCCGCGGGGCCGCCGAGCGCCCACGCCGAGTCCCACGTGCAGCCCGTGTACCAGCCCTACCTCACCACCTGCCAGGGCCACCGCCTCTGCAGCACCTACAGGTGAGCCCACCTGCCTGTGGGATCCTGCTCCATGCACAGGGATGGGGATCCCAGCCCCTGGGAGCGCCCTGAGCTGCTGGGGGAGGAGGATGTGGGTTTGGGGCACTCAGCTCGGCCCGTCCTTGCCTTGCAGGACCATTTACAGGGTGGCCTACAGGCAGAGGTACAGGCAGGTGCCCGAGCACACAGCCTCGTGCTGTCCTGGCTGGAGCAGAGCAAATGGCCACACACTTGGCTGTAACAGAGGTAAGGAGCTGCTGGATCACCCCGGAGCCACTGCCCATCCCCAGACCCCTTGTGTCCCTGGAGGGGGCCCCAGGACCAATCTCTCACTTACCAACCCTCTGCCTGTCAGGTGGATTCTCCCCTGAATTAAATTTTCAGCATCACAGCCAAATGTGGTTCAATATCTGATTAATTCCCAGCTTTTCTCTGCTGCCTCTTGGGCCTTCTTCCTTTGGGATCACTTATTACTTTTATAGTTACCAAAGGATGAATAAAATGAATGAGTCCTTCCCATCTAAATCAGCAGAAATGGATGAGAAACGCTTTCAGGAGGCAACAAATGCAAACCACAGCAGCAGCCAATCTGTCCCCAGATGAGCTCAGACCGTGGCACCAGGGACTGCTGCTGCCTGCTTCCCTCTTCCTTCCTATCTTTGCTGCCTGCAGGCCCTTCAGCTTTTTTCCAGCTCCTCTTCCTTCCTCCCATCCTGAGCCCTGCTCCCCCTGGGCAGCTCAATCCCGCTGTGTGGTGCTGGTGTGTTTTGGGGTGTGCACACCTCTGGGGTGGGAGGGAGGAAGCTGGGGACACCCGGAGCTGCTGGGTGATGCTGTGCTGCTGTTCCCTCTCACAGCTCTCTGCTGGGAGCCGTGCCAGCACGGCGGGAGCTGCGCCTTCCCCGGGAGATGCTCCTGCCCCTCCGGCTGGACAGGGCGAGCCTGCCAGACAGGTACCATCCATGTCCCCCCTGTCCCTGCTCCCTGTGTCACACCTGCCCTGGTGCTGCTGACAGAGCTTCTCCAGGGAGCATCCCAGCTGCCATGGGGCTCTGGGGATCCTCTGCCCTGCACCAACCCCTCAGAGGGGACAGGGACCAGCGCTGTGGCTCCTATCAGACCTTGGGCCATGTCTGATTCTGTCCCTCTGCACACACATGCACACCTACTCCAGGAAAGGATGGGAAGTGTGGCTCCCAGGGGAGGTCTGACCTCCCTTTGGCTGCCTCAGTGCTCCAAGCCCTCCTGTGCAGCTCTGGCATCCCCATTTTGTCTGCCTGCTGCTCCGTGCTGGGTCAGAGTGAGCAGAGCTGTGAGCACACCAGCAAAAGCCTCACTGCAGCACAGAGCCCTTGTGGGGCTGGCCTGAGATTGTGTGTTCGTGATCATCCCTCCCAGGCTTTGTAAACTCCTGCTGTAAACTAAAATGCCCTTTTACTGCAGAGACTAAAAATCCATAAACCAAAAATATCCGGGGGTGGAGGGGAAGCCTGGTGATGTCCAGGCTCACAGGAACAGCCTGGTGCTCCTCACAGCACGGGGAAATCGGGCAGTGTGGTGCACACCAGTGATGCAAACCCCTGCCTTGGCATTTCCCAGCTTTTCCTAGCCTTCCAGCCTCCTGTAAGGCAGAGGAGGAGCGTGTGGCATTGACCCATGCTGGGCCAGGCAGGGCTGAGCCCATCACTGACAGCTCCGGCTCCGGGGGAAAGGATTTTCCCACTGCCTAAAACAGATTTGCCCGGGCGTGGGAAGCGCTTCAGCTCTTTCTGCTTTGTGGGAACAGCTTTAATAACTCCCCCGTGTGAGGAGAGGTTACTGGGTTTTGTACACACTTGAAAGGCTGATAGCTCCTCGCCACAGCTGGCTGGAACCAAAACCCCGGCCGTAAATCCGGGATGAGAGCTGAGTGCTGCCTGCGCCCGCCTGGCCAGAGCTGGGACATTTCTGACCACAGCTTTTACTTCTGCCTGTGCTGTGGGGGGAGCAGGAGGAGATGAGGAGGTCAGACCCCCTCCAGCTTAGCCCAGGTTTATCCAGGCTGTCCCTGGTGATGCTGAGACACCCAGAGCTGTGCCCGGCACAAACCCCAGCTCCCTTGGGGGACGCTCACTGGGGTTCTACTGCAGCCCCCCTGTGCCTAAGCAACCTGTGCCCATCACCTTGCCCCTCTCCTCACTGAGCTGTTCCTGTGTTCCAGACGTGGATGAATGTGCCAGCCAGAGCCACGGGTGCAGCCAGCTCTGCATCAACACCGCCGGGAGCTTCCACTGCGCCTGCCGGGACGGCTTCAGCCTCGCCGCCGATGCCAAGGGCTGCCAGCCCCTGGTGCCAGCGCCTGGGACAGACACCTCCAGCCAAGCAGGTAACCTGTCCCCACACTGAGCCCCAGCTGCTGGGGGCCTGCAGTGAGAGCTGAGGTAACACTCAGCATTGCAGATGGGAGAGGGGACAACAGCCAGAACCCCTCAGCTTTATTCTCGCTGACCCACGAGTGCTTCTCCCCACCCAAACATCTTCCCATAAGCACAAATCCATCTGTGGGGGTGGCAGGGCCTGGCTGTGGCTGGAGCTGTCTGGGATGTGCCTGTTCTCTCCATCATCATCCTCGTTCCTGCAGGCAGGTCTGGAGCCGGAGGAGCGGCGCTGGTGACGGCCCATTATTACTTTTGGTACGCGCTGTGACACTTCAAACTCGTACCGTGAGTAATAATGCGCTGTGGCCAGCACGGGCATCACGCAGCAAACACCTGGGACAGCAGGGCACCACCTGCCTCCAGCCCAGCCCAGATCCCTCAGCAGGGACAATCCCTTGTGCCCACCACAGCACAGAGCTGAGCTGGGTGCTTTTTGGCAGCACGGGCACAAAAGGCCAGGATCCACTGGATTTTTTGTCCTTTAAGCATCACTCCGCTGCCTGAAACCCTCCCCACTTTGTTGCAGGTGCTGCGGCAACAGGAGCAGCCTGTGCCTTTAGCAGCTGGACTAGATGCCAGCAGGTCCAGCTGATGGTCTGGGGGATGATCCCAGACCCCAGGGGTGGAAAGCAGCAGAGCTTGGCCAGAGCCCTGCAGCCACGTCTTTCTCCCCAGCAGCTTCCACCTCACCTCGGCAATGAGCTTTTCCTCACTGACATTCCCTCGGTCACTCTTTCAGGTCCCTCCAGTGAAATGAAGGAAGAAATGAAGGATCTGAGGAGCAGAGTGGAAGCACTGGAGCAGGCGAGTTGCAGCACCTCCCCCTGCCCTGTTCCTGCTCAGCCAGCTCCCACCCGGGGCTCTTTGCAGCCAGGGTTTCCCTCCTCCCCGCCTCTATTTTTAACATCCCAGCAGCAATCCCAGCTGTGCACATCTCGGCTTTTCCAGCCCTTTGAACACAACCACAGCCCCACGAGCCCTCCCTGGTGGGTGCTGCATCCCCCAGGGTGGTCCTCCTGCCCTGGGGGATGCACTCACAGCTCCCCTTCTCCCTGCAGAAGCTCCAGCTGGTGCTGGCCCCCTTCCACAACCTGATGCCTCCGGAGGATGTGGGTGCAGACCCCATCAGCCGCCTGTCCCACTCCCTCCAGCAGCTGGACAGGATCGACTCCCTGAGCGAGCAGATCTCGTTCCTGGAGGAGCGCCTGGAGACTTGTAAGTGCCAGGAAAAAGCAGTGGGGAAGGATCTCCCTCCAGCCATGCTGGCCACGGGGAGCAGATGTGGGCCAGCGAGATCACTAACACATATGCCACTGTTAATCTGGATCTGCCTCAAGCTCAGCAGCCTGTAATTAATAAAGGATGAACACAAGCAGCCCATTAGCTTCATTTCAAAGCTGTTTCTATGGCTGCACCATCTGACTGCCCTTATAGCAGCCAGAAATTGTAGGATTGGCACATGGGAGGGTGGCTGTGGGGCAGAGCTGAGGGTGGCACTGGGAGCACTGGGTCACTGTGTGGCAGGCAGCAGCTCAGAGCTGCTGTCCCTTCCTGATAACTCGGCCCTTAGGAAAGAACCCCCAGCTCTTAGGAAATTAACAGTCCAAAAAGTCAATCAGGGAAGTTTAGGGAGCGTGCAGAAGTTGGCAGATTTATGAGCCTGGGAAGATTTTAAGCATTTCTTTTGGCAGTTTACAGACCAGTAAGGGCACCAGAGAGGGTCTCTGAAGCAGCAAAGTGAGGAAGGGAGCTCGGTGAGAGCTGCCACGTGTGAAATGGCTGGAGGTGGGGTCCTGCCTGGTGTCCCCACCACGCAGAGGGACAGCATTCCCTCCAGTCCCTGTGGTGCTCACCTCGGCTCCAAGCAGAACACAACTGTCTGAACCCTTTTATTTTGATAGGCAGCTCTTTGCAGCTCATTTTCCCATTAAATAATTCCAGAAACTAGGCATGGCTGGGGTGTGCAACAGCAGCTTGCTGAGTCTTGGAAAGACTCAGGAGAAACTGGTTCAGGGCATATCTAGTCCCAGTTCAGTGCTTGCAGTAATGGCTGAGAGAGAAAAAGGATTCAAAGAACTTGTTTGAAGACAAAGTAGGTGCAAATGGACACTTAAAAACTGTCTCAGAAAGGGGTAATTACCAGAACCACTGAGTGTTCCAGCAGGCTGAGTTTTCTAGTAGTGCCCTGCACATATTATTAGTGACAGAACAGAGGAATGTGAGCAGTATCACAAGGTAACATGGACTCATTCCAAAGGATGACTCCAAACTCCCGAAATTAATTTCTGCCAAGTCTGTTTCAGCAAGCAAAACCTGTTTTTGTCTCTTTTCATGGTCTTGCAAGTCTCTGTATGACACAAAGCTGTCCTGTGATACTCCAGCAAGCTCTGGGGCTCGCAGGGCATCCCATGGAGTTACTCAGCCATCCGGTGCCTGCAAACCAGTCAGCATTTCCCAGCTGAATGCTACCCTACAACTGCACTCCCCAAATAACTGCTCAGTGGGGATGTGTGCAATGACCAAAAAAGCCATTTTCTCTTCTTTAAACATCAGCAGAAGGCACCAGGTCAGAGCTCTTTAAGCCATAATTATTTTGGCCCTTCTAGGTCTGATCCAGCACAGACTGTCACTGTCACTGGATTTGGGGACACTGTGCACAGGGCCCAGGCAAGGACTGTGACATGCCAGGGAGGTGAGAGTGACACTCCTGAGTGTGGGGAGATGAAGCCAGCCTGGGGCTGTTTGGCAAAAGAAAAGCAGCAAGTGTGGGTGACATTCCCAAAGGTTCAGCTCGGTCTCATTCTGCCTGGGAAAGACACAAACCAAGGCCAGGCTAATGACTGAATTCATCTTGCTGAATTTATTTTTTTTTTCCAATCTTCCCAGGTTCCTGCAAGAATGAACTCTAACAGAGTGCCTGGAGCAAGCTGAGTGCATCCACAGCTCTTATCTCTCTCTCCAGCTCCCAGCTGGGGAAGAAGCCACTCCATTTACAGGAAGGCACAAGGCAGCAGGAGCAGGCTGGGCTCCCATCAGCATCTCCATCGTTCTCTCTTCCAGCTCACCTCACCAAAGGTCACGCAGTTCCTTCCAAACTGGACTCTGAGCCCTCTCCCTGCTGGAGAGGCAGCAAATAAATGCCTTACCTCGTGCCATGAGTGCCTGGCTGTGCCAGACTGGCTGTGTGTGACCTGAGGCTGTTCAGCTTCACCTGACTTTTCCTTAGCATTGCCCTGGGATAACATCTCCCAGGGCTGTCTGCCCTGTGGAGCACAAACGTGGCCCAGCTGCCTCTCCATGCTCCCTGTGCTTGTTGTCACATGGAGAAGGTGGGGACAAGGCCCTGCAGCCCCAAGCCAGGTGTCACAACAGGGGACAGGTGCCCCTGGTGCCTGCAAACCAGTCTGTGGTGCTCTCTGGCACTCCTGTTCTGCTCTCCAGGAGCTCTGGAGTTGGGATGGTGCCTCACCAGGGAGGCTGGGTGAAGCACAGCCCTCCTGCCTGGGGGCACAGGATGGGGACAAGGACCCCCCCCAGCCCCTCCATCACCAAACCCACCCCCTGCAAGAGTTCAGGGCTCAGCACCCCACATCCTCCTCCCTCAGCCCCCCACACAAGACCAAGAGGCTTTTTTGTTTAAATAACCAAAGGTGTAGGTTTTTGGTTTTTTTCTTGATTTTTTTTGTAAAGCACATAACATTCTCAGCCCAATTAAAAGTGAACAGCAGACAACTGCACACAGAGGCACTGCTCCCTCCTCCCAGGAGGAGTCAGACACGGTTCCCCTCCCCAGGAGCCCTCCCAGGGCCCTCCTGGGGTGACCCTCTATGACAGCCCTTTATCTGCCACTCTCACAAAGTGCTGGTTTGGTTCCCATCTCCCACCCTGACCCTTCCCATCCCCTGAGTCTGTACTGTAAGGCCCCTCCAGTGAAGCCCTGGCAGCACCAGCTGGGCCCAAGGGCTCCTTTCCATGGAGCTCCCTGACTTTCCCAGCTGAGGCTTTAGCCCCAAAACGCCAGACAAACACAACTCCACCATGCAGGCTGCAGGAGCTGGGTGTGCTGGTTACCTGAGTAGCCCCAGGTGGCTCATCCCAAGGTCCCCTGTGCCACGAACAGCAGAGCTAAAGCTCCAGGAACCCTGGACCTGACCCAGCCTCCAAGAGCATCAACATTCCACAGCTCCCAGTGAGGAGAAGAGCTCTGTTGGTCCATCACCCCAAAGCACAGGGGAACCCCTTTTATCTGACGGGGAAAGGGGTTGATGTCCCTCAGAGGGGGAGCTGAAGCCTTGCAAGCCTTGCCAGCCCCGTTCCAGCTGCAGCTGACCCAGCCCGTGGCTCCGCGGAGCCTCGGGGAGCGGCAGCTCCGCCCCGCAGAGCAGCACAGACGCGGGACAGGCACCATCTCTCGGCCAGTGCTGACCATGACAAGTGACAAAAGGAGCACGACAGAGCCCTTTGCCTCCATAAGGGGCATTGCAGGGACGTCACCAGGCCGAGCCACCACCACGGCAGGGAGCTGGCAGCAGCTTCCCAACGTGACGCTGTTGTGACACAAGGGCATCTCAAGGGGACAGCCCCGTTGAGTCCCGCTGGTGGGTGGGAGTGCTCTGGGCTGTCCAGGGAGGACACCACACTCCTAGTGCTGCTGAAAAGCCCAAACCTGGATTTTCAGCCCTGTTTGAGCATCAAGGTTGTGCTGATACAAGCTGCTGCCTGGTGGTTTCCACCTGGGACATCACAGGGCCAGGCCAGCACGAGCTGAGCCTGCAGGAACACAGGTGCAGGGACAGTCACACGAGGCAGAGCTCAGGCTCCAGGCAGGTTTTTGCTGTCACCCCGTGCCAGCTGCAGGAGCTGGGGGAACTCACCTCCATGGTCATTGAGCCCTTTGGTTGCACAAATTTGATGCCTGAGAAATTCAGAAAAAGGAGACATTTCAAAGTGAGAAAATGAAGAGAAATCCACTCAAAGGGGAACCTTAGCGCTGGCTTGACACCCTGTGTGTGTGCCAGTCTGTGGTGCTCCCAAGAGTCAGAAATCACTGCAGAGGAGAAGAAGTTCCTTCAGTATTTGGCAAGGACAAGTCCCTTCAGCCACCACCACACGGTGACACCACTGGAGAAGCCTCTAGGATGAGTTCTTTGCCTGGCTTGGACGGCCTGAGAGCCTGAAGAGGGTCTCCCTCATGGTGCTGAAGCATCTGTCAGTGAGGTCGGAGACATCGTCTGACGTCAGCCCTTTGGTCTCGATCGGAGGCAGAACCTCAACCTTGATCTTGCCTGGGGATGAGAGAGGAGCCTGTGAGAAACCCACACGCCACAGGAGCTCTGTTCTCTGCCCTGCTCCCCACCCTGGACAGCCCCAGCACAGCCCTCAACCCCTCCCAGGGCTCCAGGCATCCACCCCTGGTGCACAGGCAGGGTTAGAGCCCAGATCCAACAGCTCTGCCACCCAGAATAATCCCTCTGTGCCCCAAACTGCCATCCCAGCCACAGCCTGCCCAGAGCAGGAGGTGGAAACCAATTTTTAAAGAAAACATCCCTCAATGTATTTAATTACAGCCCTTCCTGAGTTAACCCAGCCCAGGCTCTGGTGCCAGGTGCTTTGAACTCCCTCCAAACATCTCCCAGCGGGGCTCCTCCTGCACACCCCAGCTCTGCTTCCCTCCCACACCCCTGTGAGGCAGAGCCCCACACAGAACAACAGCAACCCTGTCTCCAAGTGACTCTGTTACCTGATGTAAATAGCTTTGTCTTTGGGTTATAGAAGGTGGTGAAGGAGGAATACACCACAGGGATCACTGGGACCTTGGGGAAGGGAAGGAAAAGAGGAGTTACTGGCACTTCAGCAGCTCAGGGCAGGCCAGAGAGAGGCAGCAAATCCCACACAGCAGAGCTGACCCTGCCTGGCTCTCAGACACACATGGGGCACACACAGCCCCACAAACAAAGGCTTGAACCATCAGCAGTGAAATGGAATCAAAATCACTCCCCAAAAACTCAAGGCACAGGGATATTCAAGGAACCAGGGGCATGTTCCACCCCAGCCTCAGCTCAGCACTGGCTTTTAGGGCTCCTTGACCCAAGTGAGGCTTCAAACCCCAGGTATTTTCTGTCCTGCAATCAAAGACTGCAGGCTGCCTGTTCTGACAGGCCTTGCCTGCTGTACAGGCACGTGACTGGGGCAGGCTGGCTGCTCTGCTTTCAGTTTCTAAGAAAAGGAGTCACCAGTTGTTATCAATTTCTCCTGGGGAAGCTTCAGACAGACACAGGGCCAGGAGGGCAGGCAGAGCTGTTGTTCCAGTGCTGGCAACACAGCCAGGAACTACACTTGGTGACTCAGGGGGGTGTAGCAGAGGCAGGGACCAGTTCCATGTCATCCTTTCCTCCAGCAGCTGCCAGGCTCTGCCTTGGCTGCATCACCCAGGCAGGAATGGGAATGGTACAACACAGGCTACACCCTGGGCTTGGCCAAAGGAACCCAGTAAGAGAGCTGGCACCTCTCCCCTTTCCCAAAATCCCTGCTGTAACAACTCTCTTGGGGAAACCAGTTTCCCCTGGGGCCTTGAGTCATCCCAGTCTCTGGCACACTGCCCCAGCACTGCACCCAGGCAAGCACCCTACTCCTGGGACAGCTCTGGCTGGCTGAAGCTGTTTGCCTGCTCCCCCACTAACTGCTCATGGATGCTGTCATTTTGGAGAGAAAAGACACACCAAGAACTGCCATATGGCTGCCAGGGAGGTAGCAGCTATTTTCACACAGAGCAAGCCCAGATGTTGCTCTAAAGCACAAGAATTAACAATCCTGAATCACCACTACACTATTGCAACTTGGGGGATTGAGGAGTGAGTCAACAGCTTTGGGCTTCCCCAGGAAAGAACCCACTGGGCTCCCTGCCAGGAGCAAGCTCTGGGCTGCAGCCATGCCCCCAGGAACCCCTGGGCACAGGCACTGCCCTGCCAAGCTGCCAGGAAAGCTTGGAGATAGGAATCAAATGTGCCTGTCCCTCACACTCCTCCCTCCTGAGGGGACCAGGGCTGAGGCAGGCAGGAGAGAGCACAGGGCAATTCTCCACTGTCTGCAGCCACTCGTGCCCAGGGTCAGCTCATTCCCAGAGGGGTTGGAAAATCCTGGCTGCTGCTGGGCAGCACTTCTGGCACTTCTGGCACTGCCTGCCAACCAGAGGTTTACCTGGGAGCACAGCTCCCCCCGGAGCAAACAAACCACACACTGCAGGGTCAGTCAAAAGCACTCAGGGCTCCCATGCAGGGGCAAAGCACCGTTACCTGTGCCTGGACAGCGAGGTGAAATGCTCCTTTCTTGAAGGGCAGCAAATCCCCAGTGCAGTTCCTCGTGCCCTCTGGGTACACCCACACCTTCACCTGCACGTGGAGAGACAAGGCTCTGCTCCAGAAACCCACTGAGACACCAGCCAGCCCCGCAGGAGGCTGGAACTCCAGGTTGGGCCACCACCAGGAGTGCCACAATCCCCCCCCCCCGTGCCACCCCAGCCAGGGACACTCACGTTCTCAGCCACCATAGTCTTGGCCACCTCTGACATCACCATCTTGGCACTGCTGGTGCTCTTCCTGTTGATGAAGATGACGCCCCCGAGGTAGATGATGAGCCCCACGCTGCCCATGTACATCAGCTCCTTCTTGCCCACCTGGACACAGTTGTCAGGCAGGATCTCCATCAGCCCTAATGGGATGGCAGAGGGCAAGACCCAGCAGTCACCCCCCCTGCCTGCACTCAGGTAGGACAAGGACAGGGCCACCAGGGACAGGCTGCTGCCTTGCTTCTCTGCTGGCTTCTGAGGGAGAGCAGGGGGCCTGGCACACAGCAGGGTTAGTGGGGCAGGGGGGCTGCAGGTGACAACAGAACCCCTCCATGGTAGCTCCTTCCCCAGGGAGTCCAGCAGGGCCACTGGCACACGTGCTGGGCCAGCACCCCAAGGACAACAGGGCCTGGGGTGCTGCACAGGTGTGGGATTGCTCAGAGTGACAGGAGACCCTTCCCACAACCAGCCCTGATGGGGAAGCTGCACCAGGGGCTGTCTGTCCAGGAGGAACAAGCAGGACTTCTCCCAGTAGTGAGCAGAAGTGTTCTCTTCCCTCCCACCAGCTCCTCACCCATCATGTCCAGGATGCTCTGATGGTTGGACACAATGATAGCAGGGCCCTCCACCTTGAAGTTCTCCAGTCCCTTCACCTCAAACCTCACGCCAAAGAAATACTTGAAGCTCCTGACAACAGTTCTGATGATTCTGCAGAAGAGAAAAGCAGTCAGCAGCAGGGCAGGGGCTGCTATACCCAGTGGGGTGGAAGGAGACAAGAAGAGCTCTAGGACAGAGAACCTCCAGGGATATACCACCCCCTGACCTAGGGACTTGGGGACTCTCCAGCTGGGCCAAAGGACACAGGCAGAAGCTGGCAGAACACAGGGGCTATTTTGGGCAAGGGAGCAGCCATTCCCCAGGACAGGTGGCAGAGAAGCCTGCATGTGAACAACGCTCCCAGGAACAGTCACCAGCTTGGCTCTGCTCTCCCCTAGAGCTGATTCCAGAGCTGACCTGCCCCCCAGCAAGCACCTGGATGTCCTGCCTCAGGGCCACCTTCTCCCTGGCAGACAGGAGATGGATGGAGCTTTCCTTCCTGCAGCAGGAGATTGAGGGACAGTGTCAGCTTTGTCCCCACCAAAGGGTCCAGCTTGGGAACTGTGCAGCACCAACCCCTGAGAAGCATTCTTGTCACTCAGGTGGGAGGTGAGCACCTGGACAACATCTCATCCTGGCTTGGCAGCAGCTCTCAGCATCTGCTCTCCAAAAGTCTCCATAACTCTTGAGGCACAGGACTTCCCCCAGCTTGCTCCTACCCACAGCAGGGCTCACATCTCCGTGGGGTGTGCCCCCATGCAGACCACCCCAGCTGGCTGTGACACTGCAGTTCAGGCCAGGCCAATGCCCCCAGGTGACACTGCTATCAGTCCTCATTTCAACCTGCTGCAAAGAGCCACGCCCAGGGAAAGGACACGGAGGTGTGTGGAATGCAGAGCTCCCGAGCTCCACAGCCCGCTCCAAGGTCACAGGGGTGCAGTCCAGGTGAAGAGATGGGGTTACAGGTGAGAAGAGGCAGGGTGACACTGACCAGTGAGGTCATGGGGGATGCCAGGCCACCAGGGTGACCTAAATCACACTTCTCCTCCCTTCTGCCTGCCAACCAAAAAAGAGGTCAGTGCTCTGGAAGTCACAGTGCTCAGCGGCTGCTGGGAGAGGCTGGTTACTCATTACTCAAGAGCAACCATCCAGCTTCCTCCTGCCAGCCTGGGGACAGACTTTTCCTTGCACAAGATGTGGCGTGAGACACTGAAAGAGGCAAAGGGGCAGAGCTCAGAGCAGGCAAAGGAGAGTGGGGTGAGCAGCAGCTCTGCTGGGCTGGCCACGTCACCCACAGGGTTAAAGGATGGATCCGAGTCCTCTCCGACCCCATAAGCGGCTTCTGTGCTGGAATCAACAATCTGAGCAGAGAGCTGTAAAACCAGAGCACTCATTGCCAGCACAAGGAGCACAGAATTGACAGGGAATGGGACTTTTCAGTGCATCCCTAACAGTCTGAGTATGAGAGCCTGCAGCCCCCAGATTCACGTGCTCTGCTCCACAGCCAGTCACAGAGGCTTGTTTAGGATACTCTGATTTTTCAAGGACTACTGAAGTCTGCCTACCAGATTGGAAGCTCTTGCAAGATGTTTTACCACAGATAAACAGCTCTGTCTCTATCAGACACCCTGGGTAACCTCTTCCAAGTCACACCAGCTTGACACTGGAGCCAGCAGCACAGCAAGAATGGGGTGTTCTGCACCAGGCAACAACACCACTATCATTGTCTGTCCACCAGCACGTGCTCTGCTCCAGCTCCCTTTCCCAAGCTGGAACAAGCAGCCTGGGATGTTGGAGAAATAAGGAACTCACTGGATCACCTCAGTCACGGACTCCCAAGGGGTGGGATGCATCATCAGGATTTTCAGCCAGTGCCACTACATGGAAACAACAGGCTTAAGTTACAGGAAAAGGGTGGTTCTGGCCAAAATTCAGCCCTGGGCTTCAACATGAGGAGTTACCCAATGCAAGTTCTTATTCCCAAATAATTCCTTGACGTTTACATAAAACTGAGAGGGTTTATTTTTGGGGGGAAATAAAAAGATAGTGTCTCCATCACTGACATCATAAATTCTCCCAGCTGCAGAGTTGGCTGAGCATTGGAAAGCCGCTCCTGAGTGAGCCAAGGCAACCAAAGCTGGAGAGAGAGGCAGGCTGGAGATGGCAGAGCAGACTGCCTGGGGCCATGGCACCAGCAGGGACGGGCAGGGCACAGCCCTGAAGGCAGCACAGCAGTGCCCTGTGCCCTCTCCCTCCGCTCTGAGTCCTGCATGTGAAAGCCACCCTGCAAAGCAAAGTCCAGCTCCACCTGCTGAGATGCTGCCAACCTTTGATCCTAAAGGATGTGTTAAGGCTCTCCTTTCCCCTGCATCCATATAACGTGGTCAGCACAGGTAAAAAGCTGCCTAGGGGAGAGCCAAACCAGGAAATGAGCTGTCCTGTGCTTCCAGCAGAAGTGCCAGCTGTGCCCTTAGAACGCACCTTGGCATGGAGAGGAGGTGCTGGATGACAGCAGCCCCTTGGCCCTTGCACAGATGCCCTGTCAGGGGACACAGGGCCTGACAGCAGCTGCAGGAGAGCTGTGCCCCGGCAGCACATGGCACACAGCCTGCCAGCCTCTGCTCCTGGGGCAGGAAACACCCCAAACACAGCCACCCAACGCTGAGGATCCAAAGGGACCTTCTAGAGATCAGCCACATCTGCCAAGGCAGGGTCACCCAGTGACACAGGTGTGTTTGGAATGTCTCCAGACAGGTAGTTCCTCACATTCCCTGGGCAGCCTGCTCCAGTGCTCTGCCACTCTCAACAAACACTGTCCTCCTGCAGTTTTCCCCCGCA
>WEIU01019301.1:411449-422030 GCA_013389925.1 Aegithalos caudatus
AATGCAAAAAAAAAAAAAAAAAAAAAGCCACATTCCAGGCGTTTCATCCCCACGCGTGGCTTGCCGAGGGCTCTGCCACGGGCCAGCACAGCCCCCTGTGAACCTAGAGGGGACCCGCGGGGCTGCGCTGCCACCGATGTGACAGAGGCCGCCGGCACCCCGGGCGCTCCGGGCAGCGGCGGGGAGGTGACACCGCTGTCCCCAGCGCCCGTTCCCCCCGCTGCCCCCTCACCTCATGTTCTTGACCGTGCGGCCGCCGTTGACCAGCAGGCAGGCGGCGGCCGCCAGCGCCGAGGACACCAGGCACAGCAGGCAGTAGAAGCTGATGCGCAGCGCGAAGTTAACGGTGGGGCTGAGCTCCATGAGGACGTGCAGCAGCAGCAGCACGGCCGTGCCCCATAGCAGCCACCCCAGCTCCATGACGGCTCCACCCGGGACCAGCCGCTACTGCCGCCTTCTCCCCGGGCAGCCCCGCGCTGAGCCCGCCTTATGTGGGCGGCCCGGCCCGCCCCGCCGCTCCCTCACGGGGCGGGACGGGAGCGCCGGGAATGTTGTTCCCTATGGAGCGGGGATTCCTGAGGCGCCTGGGCGGGCCTGAGTAGCCATGGCGAGGGGAGGAGGAGCGTTCGTCCCCTCGTGGGGCGCTGGGGGGGTTTGGTCGCCTCGTGGAGCTCTGTGGGTGTTTGGGATCCTCATGGAGCCGTGTGGGGGATTTGGTCCCCTCATCGAGGGCTGTGGATGTTTGGGACCCTCATGGAGCCGTGTGGGGGATTTGGTCCCCTCATCGAGGGCTGTGGAAGTTTGGGACCCTCATGGAGCCCTGTGGGGGGTTTGGTCCCCTCATCGAGGGCTGTGGATGTTTGGGACCCTCATGGAGCCCTGTGGGGGATATGGTCCCCTCATGGAGTCCTCTGGGAATTTTGTCCCTTCTTGGAACTCTGTGGGGGATTTGGTCCCCTCACGGAGCCCTGTGGGAATTTCGGGACCCTCATGGTGCCATGTGGGGGATTTTCATTGCCTGTGCAGTGCCGTGGAAAAGCTTTGGGGTCCTCCAGGTTGTGAGGGAGTTTGTGTCCCTCAGGGCACTGTGTGAGGTTTGGGGACCCTCATGGACCCTGGCCCACCTTCTCTGCTGGTGCTTGATGCTGGTTTTCCAGTGGTACAAAGGTGCTGAGCAGGATGGAGCTGGGGTTAGGATAGCATCAGGCCCTGAAGCTCTGTGGGTACAAAGCTGATATGGGAGATGAAAGTGACTGCTGGAACCAACACAAACCATTCATTGACCTCGGCTGGTTTTGCAACACTTTTTATAGCGAAACACAAGTCCTGCGAGTCTCCGTGGGGACTCCACTGGGGCAAGATATGACCCTGTGGTTCTAAGCATCCCCCTGGCATCCACAGCTTTACAGCTCCTGGAAAAATCAAGGAAAAATGTTAGCCCTGTTAAAATAACCATTGTTCCCTCAGCTGTCCTTGGACTCACCAACAGAGGTTGTGTGCTGTTCCCAAACAAGCTGTCACCAGAAGAAGGGAGGGCTCACTGCACTTTCCCTGCCCTGCAGCCACTTTAGGGCTGGGAGCAGGAGACAAGCTCCTTCCCTACGGAGAGCTCCCGGCCAGCTCTCCCTACGGCTGCCAGGCAATGACATCTCAGCGCTGGTCTCATGATTGCAGCTAATGCCACAAAGAGCCCTTATTGTATTAGCATCTCCACACAGCATTAGATTAATCCCCGCTGCCTGTGTCGTGTGGGCTGTTCAGGCAGCCTGGCTCCAGCGCCGTGCCAGCCAACATATGCCTGGGAAGTCACCGAGACCTTTGCAGCTGAGCAGACGCCGGGCCCGGAGCGATTCTGTGTTATCCTCATGACTTTTCGCTTTTGTTGACATGGAAAGGAAGTCCCTGGTGATCTGTCACCGGGGTGTCTCGCAGAGCTCATAAACGCTGCCTGACATTGGGAATCTGAGATGTCAATTCCGGCAGGGCCGCGGTGCCGGCGGCAAGCGGAGTGAACGGAGCCGGTGTTGGTGCAATGCTCCACGTGTGGGCTCCTGGAGGAGCTTGGCTGCCATCCCCTTCTCCCCACGGTCTCCAGCGTGTTATCTGGAGTAATGCAAATGAAACATTCAGTATCAGTCTGCAGCTCAAGGAAGGGGAGCGCTCCCTGATGCCAGATTAGAAGCCAGACATGGGCCTGCCTGCGAGCAAGCAGAGCTGTCATGCTGAGTTATTTCATAAGGCAGGCGGTGGTGCTGCCAGATGACGACAGCCTGTGCGTTAACATTTTCATAACAAACTGCCTGATGGAAGAGGCCCGGGAGCCTCTGCAACACAAGGATCACCTCATCACCCTGAAACATGGACATTTTTGGGCAAAGGCAAGGGTGACCCCATCCCTGTCCTCACAAGCTTCTGCAGCCAGGATGAAGCAGTTCCAAATTCTCAAAAAAGCCTGGTTTGCGAGATTGTGCTGTGTGTTTTGCATATTTAAACTACTGACTGGATTATTTAAACATGGTAGAAGGGTACCCTGCAGGTAGTGTAGCTGAGCAGGGCCCAGAATCCCTGGCAGGAACAAGAATCCAGCAAGTGCCAAGCAGAAAGATCCACACAGCATCACTGCTGGTGGGATTTCTGTGCCTGGGTCCATATAGAGCCATGTAGCCCAAAGCATTACCCTTGTCTTAGAATAATCTGGCTGTGTTCTTTTATCTTTTATTTGCCTAAATTTATTGCTTCCCTTGGCAACAACATGTGACCTCCCTGTGGATGACTAGCTTCTGACTGGAAAAGGAACAGAGCCAGGGAGAATATCTCCCACATATGGAGAAGGGAAGAGAGGGAAAATACTCGGAGGGGTAGGAAGGAAGGAGGAATGTGTCCATCTCCTGGCTGAGCAGGTTGTAGAGCAGCAGGAGGCTCAAGGCTGGGTGGGTGGGTGGGTGCTCGGCAGGACCCTCTGGAGATGCCAGCTGTGCCAAAGGAAGGCTGGATTTGTGGAGAATCTCACTTGTGCTGCCTCACCCTGCCCTTGGCTTCTGGCAGCTCATGGGCCTGCTTCCCTTTGCCTCCTGCCAAGGGCCGTGTGTTGAAAGCAGCAGCTGGGTTTGGTGACATTAAAGCTGGGGGGAGGAGGAAGCACCCAGCCAAACATCCTCGTTCGTGGCCTTTTTGTGGCATGAGTGTGTGAGGCTGGAGCCCTCACAGGAAGGGCTGACAGCACAAAGCCGTGGGCTGTGCAAACTCCTCAGCACCAACCCCTCGTGCTGGGTGCTGCACAGCAGCCTCCATTGTCAGGGGCTTGGGGACAGTGAGGTGATCCACACATCTGCTGTAACTCCTTCCAGACCTCTGTCAGGCCGTCCATCCATCCATCCATCCATCCATCCATCCGTCCATCCACTGATCTATCCTCTGCCCTCTTCACCTGTCTGTCTTAGCCCCTGGCTTTGGGAGATGTGTCAGAGCCTGGTGTCACTGTGTGTCACCCCTGTGTAGCTCAGGGTACACAGGGCAGCCCAGCATCACAGCACTGATGTGTTTGCCCTATGTAACACTCCCACACGGGCAGGCTGCAGGCTGGGAACCTGGACCTTGTTTGCATCCATAAGCAAGGGCTGACATCACTGGCTGACATCAATTTTCCTGGAAGTGTTACCCTGGCAAAGATAGCGAAGAGGTTTGCCCTGGCTGGGAACACCACAGTCTGCTTGGTGAGGATGGTGCTAAGAGCAGTTTGTGCAAAGGATGTGGGTGAATCTTATTTCCCTGTCACCTAAAAGGGCACATAGGAGGTGACATTTTCCTGCTGCTCCTTGTGTGGGCATCAGGGGAGCTCATGATGAGCCCACAGTCGCAGGGACAGAGCTTCAGCCTGACCCTCAGCCTCCACGCTGGCTCCATGGCCACGCTCCCTGTGGTTGCCGGGCTCCTCGGTGATCACAACGTCAGCGCTCTGGTGACAGCAGAGTAAACACTGGGGAGGAACTGGCGGGTGACTCAGCGTGCTTTCAAAGCCAGCGCTGCACTTCCCCGCTCGAAACAGAGCCTTGCACAAGAACCAGGAGCATGAGATTGCTAAACTGCCCCAGCTTCGGCGGGCACACCTCCACTGGCCGCTGCAAAGACAAAGAGCCCGAGGGACTTTGGCTCTGGGAACAGGCAATTAAGAGAGAAACGTGTTTTAAAAGGCTGTTAAATAATCTGAACCTTCCTTCCTGTAACCTTTACTCACCTACAAGTAACTTTATTGAAAAAGTAAGACATCATCTGCTGGGATTTCACGCCAGCCAGGTGAGGACTTCGGTCCATGCAGGACACAAGGCAGGATGCTGACCCACAGAGCAGTGTCACACCAGCATCCCACAGAGCACCAGAGCTACCAGTGAGGCTGAGGACTGGTGTTTGCAGAGCCAGTGCACATCAGGAAAGGACTGAGCTGGGCTTAACACACCACTAAGCCCCCCAGCACTGGCTTTTATTTCTTTACTCCTGGTAGACTTTGCCAAAAACAGGAGGTAGCAAAAGCACGAGACTTCCAGATCTTACTGTTGCATTTACATTTGTAACCACAGGCTGGAAATCCCCCTGCACCTCTTTGTGATTGCACCGTGCTCAGAAATGAGTGTGCCCAGTGCAGGACATCTTGTCTGGCTGCAGCTCTTGAGCTCTTTCAGGCACAAGGATGTAAAATTGGAATCACTTTTTCTTTTTTTCCAAGCTGCAATATGATTAGGCTTTCTCTCAAATGTCATGTGTAAATAAAGGAAATCAAATTGTTTCTGATAGATTTTGTGTTGGTGGAAGGGCCTGGGTGGTTGGAGACTGATGGACTGAGCAGGGAAGGCAGAGCTGTGAGCCAAGGGCTTCTCTTGGTGGACAGCCTGAGACTGAAGAGGAGTTTGTTGCATCTCCCATGTCAGAGCTTCTCAGCTCAGGGAGCCCCTGCTCATCATCAGCATGTGTCCCACTTGGGCTGGGTTCCCATAAAGACTGCACCTGGGCTGGACTCCCATAACGAGTCCCACTGGATCGACCTGGATTCAGCCAGTGGTGCTGAGCTCTAGGTGTGTCTCCAGGGTTGCACTGCCAGGTGTTTATGGGCTGTGTGTGCCCCACCTGTGCAACCTGAGCCGGCAAACCCGTCCCCTCCTCTCCTGCAGCCCTTGATCCCTGTGCTGTGGATGTGTGGCTGTAATTACAGGAACTGGGAAGTTCCTGTTTCCCTGGGGATCTGCAGTACTGACCACTGCAAAATGGGACACTGGGGCTCTGGGAGTGGAGGCGAGGTGTGGCCAGAAAGGGACACTGATTCCCACTGGAATCTCCATCCCTGCCTCCTGAAGGACGTTTCCCTTACTCTGAAGTATCCCATGGCACCTTCTGGGTGCAGGCCCTGTTGGCTGAGCCGTGCTCCCTCCCCAAGCTGAGTGTGGCATTCCCAGCTTGCCAGACCTGCCAGCGCTGTGCCACAGGGTGTGCCAGCTCTGTGGCACACAGCAGGAATAAAAGGCCTTTGGGCTAAGTCCAGGTGTGCAATTAAACATCATTTCTGCATCACAGGGCTGCTCCTGGAGCTGAGCTCAGCCATGGGCAGGCACAGCACCGCCCCAGTCCCAGATCACCCCAACGCCGCTGGTTGGTCTGCTGGTGCCAGAACCACACATCTGAAGGTGATCCCATCCTCCTGCTTCCGAGCTGGTCTCCTGTCCCCTTCTCTGCCTCTCTGAGGGAAAATGGGCTCCAGCACCTGCACAGACATTGCTAGGGGTGAGCACAGGAGCTGCTGGAGAAGAAAACGGCATGTTGCCACCATGGAGCAGTGGAAATGTACTGGCACTGCTGGGCAGGGTGGGAGGGAGCGGAGCAGCCTGGGGTGCTTTCAGGACAAAGACAGTTTTTCTTGTGAACAACTCCAGTCTTGCCACAGGAATGAATTTGGGCTGTGGCTGAGCTCACACAGGGCTGGATCCTGGAACAGGCTGCTGGGATTGGCTGCACCAGGCAGGCAGCAGGGTTGTTAAGCAGAAGCACAACATGAAACCAGCACCCAGGTCTTTGGGCGTGTGAAATCAGTAGCCTTCTCTTCCTGAGGTGCCTGTGTCAGAACAGAGGGTCTGGGCAATTGCTTGGCAGGATTCTGGGGTACCTGGAATTGGATGCCACAAGCTCCCCAGGTGCTGCCCTCCGCAGCACAGCCCTGCTGGAGCTGCCAGTGTGTTGCAACTGGCTCAGGATCTCCTCCAAGTGCCGGAGTCCAGCACAAGGTGAATTCTTTTCCTGGCACACCTCCCTGGAAATAAACCACGCACACCTCAGCGGGCTAAAATCCACACGGGGAATACGTCTGCGTGAAACAAACAGTTGCTCTTTCTCTGTTTCCTCTGTTATTGATTAGTGCCTCTTAATGACTCCAACCTCAAAAAATCTTGCTGCCTGTCACAGAAGATCAATGGAGCAGCATTAGCAGGAGATAGAGGCAAACTGTCCCGGGTGAGCTCTCTGCTGAGGCCAATCTGGAAGCAGCACAATCAATAGTTCAGCATGACCTCTCCCTCTTGCTTGCTTTTTTTCTCTTTGAGCTGGTTGGGCAATAAAGTCTGCTCTGAGCTTTCACCAGGACTAGATTATAACTATCCAAATTGATCTGATATGTAAAGGATAAAAGGGCCTCTTAAGCCAGCTGTCTGCACTGGCAAAACTCAAGTGGCTGAGCAGACAGGGTCAGACCCTCATTAATTCTTGGATGCTTGGGACCCTGCTCCTGCCATGCATGAAAGCTGGACCACAGTGCTGGAGGGAGTCAATTAGTCATGACAAATCCAATCCGACTTCCCCCCAGAGCTTTCCCAGTCAGCTGCCTGTGCTGCTGGTGCCTTTTCACGAGTGCATCATCATTGAAGCCACCATGCCCTGCCCCTCCCGTGCTCTTTTTGTGGTACCTCCTCATTTCTCTTGTTTCCCTTTCTCCAGGGAGAAATTGTGCTGAGGAGGGAGAGCCCTTTGTTGATCCACATGCTGGGAGATGCTGCAGGGAGCAGATGTGTCCCAAGTGAAGCGTGAGGTCCCTGGGCAGAGGAGGTGAGGGGGGATTCTCCTTTGCTCAGACAGCCAGTGCCTTCTTGAAAACCTTCTGCATATCAACCCTCCAAACTGCAGCCTCTCTCCTCACTGAAACTGATAAACAGGGAGTGCTTGGAAGATGAAGGTTGACTTAAAAGCTGTGTCCAGAGCTGCTCATTCCACTTGTGCATCTCTGTCTCTTCTGAGGCCAGCTGAGCCCACTGCCTGCTCCAAGGAATGCCTCCCTGGCCAAGCCTGACTTTGGGAGCCAAATGCCCAGGGTGAAAACTGTGCCTTGACTGTTCAGGGGCTGGGGGCTGTCTGTGGGCACTGGTGAGGGAGGAATCCCCAGGGCTGTGTCTCCCAGAGCAAGGCCTGATGATGGATAACTCCATAACCTAAGCCAGCGCAGGGATCTGCTTGCTCAGCCCCCTTCTGTGAGCTCCTTTGCAAGCTCCCTTTCCTCCTTGGCTGGGAAGCGCCCACGGTTGGCACATGATGGAAATCCCAATGAGAGAAGCTCCCCTTCCAGAGCCAGCACCGCAGGGCTCCCAGCCACAGCCACCACCCTTTGCCTTTAACCCCAGCGCTGCCTGCAGAGCCCTCGAGCTTCCCTCTCCTCCTGAACCTCATAGTTCAGGGCCAGGAACATCCCTGGTGTGTCCCAAACCCAGGAGGATGGTGGTAAATGAAGGCTGAGACCCCCAAACAGTTCCCAGCAAGCCAGGAGCTCTGTGGGGGCTGCAATCCTGGCCCAAAGCATCCAAGGAGCCCCAGCACCCCCATTCAACCCCCCCTTAACTTTGTAGTGCTTAATTACAAGTAGCAGGGATTTGGAGAGGAAGTGGAGGGGGCGAGCACAGGACAGACTGGAGGGAAGATTGTGCTGGGGGTGGCAGGGCTGTCAAGCCAGAAACACAAGAGCTGATTAGCATTTCTAATTATAACCGCTTCGCTCAGCCCGGCAGGACCCGGCAGGCAGCAGAGGCAGCTGACGGGCTGTGCAGAGCCAGCTGTGGATGCCACGCAGGAAGCGCGGGCGATCAGCCTCAAATCCTTCAAAGATGCACAGAAAAGAGCATTAAAGCCTGGATCCATCATCTCCGGAGCTGCGGCGCTGTCTGGGATTGCCGGGTGCCATCGCAGCCCGCCCGGGGCAGAAATCCCTCTGGTTTGTGGCCATGGGGCTGATCCTGATGGCACAGAGGAGAGGGGGGTGAGCGTGTGCCCCTATTTTGGTTTCCTGCAGCAACTCTGGGCACCTCGGGTGATGGCGTTGGGCTGTCCCCAGCTGTCACCCAACTCTGACATCCCACACGGAGGAAGGCGGGCAGCACAGGGTGCTCTGGAGGGATGGGTGGCTGGGGTTCCCTGCTCACGAGTCGGGGCTGCTCCGCACTGCTGTTAGCTCTGGCAGGAGATGATTTACTCGTTATCATTTAGTCAGGTAAACATTCCGGGCAGCAAATGACCGCTCCGGGGCTGTGGCTGCCCTGCGAGCTCCCGTGTCCCGAGGGCACGGTGCTCTTGGGGACGTGCCCGCAGAGCCACCGCCTGGCAGGGAAGTGATCAGAGGCCAGCGTGCGGCACGCTGCGGGCTTAGCCGGGATTAACAGGGCTTGGACCAGGAGAAACTGAAGCGACTTAATCAAGGCAGTGAGTGAAAGAATTCCCAGGGAGGAGATGAGCATTGGCTGATCCCGGCATCTTCTGGATGCTGACAGCGCCTGCGAGATCATTTTCCTCACCTTCGAGCTACACAGCTCTGTGTGCCTGCCTGATGCTGGAGCTCATCCTGGCAGTGCCAGGGGAATTTTGGGGAGGGGGGAGATCCCTTGCACAGGGGCAGCAGCCCAGGCAGTGCATCCCTGGTGCCGGGTTCCTGGGATAGAAACTGGAGATGGGCACCATGGGGAGAGATCTCGCTTCCCTTT
Organism: Aegithalos caudatus; assembly: GCA_013389925.1. Taxonomy (NCBI): domain Eukaryota; kingdom Metazoa; phylum Chordata; class Aves; order Passeriformes; family Aegithalidae; genus Aegithalos; species Aegithalos caudatus. The sequence continues at coordinate 420,446 of WEIU01019301.1, forward strand.
GCATTGAATATAAGGTATCATCACACCTGCAGAATTTTAATTGCTCTTTTGATTGGATTAATTAATCATTCAGTGATAACTGCTCATTAGGTATTCTAACAATCAATACTAATCACTTAACTACTTGGCATGTTACAGCTTGGGATGGTGTGCTCATTCCTAATTAGATTCGCCGGACAATCCACCCCTGAATTTTGCAGAGCCCTGCAGCAGAGTTCTGTGGATTTCAAGCCACCCTCAGCCCTGGCCCAGGTGTGTCATTTCCCATCTCCATCGAGGATTCTTCCCCCACTCCAAAATCAGGGCTCAAGTCACAGGGAGCTGCAGGAACAGGGTGAGCAGGGATTGTGGAATGCATCCAGCAATGCACCTTCCTGTCCCTGCCGTTTCCCAAATTACCAACCCCACCGTCAAAAATAAATCTCAGAGGCTCTTCTTTTTTCCTGTCTTAATTAACACTAAAAATAAGAAGTTTCTTCTGCCAGAGAACCACCCTGGCTTCAGTGGGATGGTAAAACCTGCCTGGACTGGGCTGTGGATGGCTGAGGTGACATTCATCGTCCTGTCACTGCTGCAGCACCGTGGGCAATGTCAGCCCAGCCCACACAGAGGTCAGGGAACAGCACTGGAGCTGCAGGGACCTCCTCGGGGTAAAAGCAGGCAGCAAACAGGGTGCAGGATTTGGGAGGTTTCTGCCAGTCTTGTGTGATGCTCCTTATTCATCACCACTATTTGGATTAGTCCAGCAAAGACTTTTGCTCATTAGGCCCTGATTATTCTGTGCTTGGCACTCACACGGAGTGAGGATCTGGGCTCAAAGTGACCAGCTTGTTTCCAAAGGTCATTTTGAGCCAGATTCAAAAGGAAGGAGCAACCTGAACCATGACAAGGGGGCAAATGGATAATCTGAAGATTTGCTGATAGCAAGCAAGGAATTATGTTAACAATGACCTCGTGACTGAGTCTCCCAGATCATTTCCCATCATATTATTTGCTCTCTTTCCCTCGTGCTCTAACTTGCCTGTGCACACAGGATCCCCCTGGATGGGGCTGTCCCTGGCCTGTCGGACACAAAGCAGCCCCTGTCTTGTGAGGTTTCCCTGCCAGCCACACTGCAGACACAGGGAGGACGAGCCAGGGTGGGGAAAGGACACAGTGAGGAGCAGCAGCGATGGCAGGGCTCAGGCCTGAGGGGATGCTGTGCTCACAGCTCATCTGCTATGAGCGACAAGGAGGGAGTCTGGCCGTCTGCCACCCGAAATGGCTTTTAATAAACCTGGAGTCGCTGTGAGTGCTGGGGGCCAGGTGGGATCAGCGCCTCCACAGACCCCTCCCTGCTCTGCCAGGATCATCAACCAGGGCTGGGAGAGCCCCTGTGCGGTGGGGTGAGCCCGGGGATCCCCGAGTGGGTGGAACCCCGGAATGTGGGGTGGGCGTGGGGATGAGATCCTCCAGCGGGATGCGCGGGTGGGTGGCACCCCCGTGCTGTGGCGTGGGACGCTCAGATGCGGAGCTCTGGATTGAGCTTGACCCGGCGGGGCCGTGCCGGGCAGCATCCCCCCGGCTCCCCGGGCTGCGGCGGAGC
>WEIU01019301.1:422349-432746 GCA_013389925.1 Aegithalos caudatus
TGGAGAGCACCGGGGGCCGCAGCGGTTGCATAACTCCGCCGTGCCGGAGCCTGGGAGCAGCGGGGCAGCCCGGCCGGCAGCCCGCAGCGCTGGGTGAAGCCGCCGATGCAGCAGGGCAGGGATGGCTCCTTCCTTCTCTTTCTTTCTTTCTTGCTTTCTTGCATTTTCCCTCCTCTTCCCATCCCTGAGCTTCCGAGGGGCCGGGCACCTGCTTCAGATCTCCAGGGATGCTGGGGCCGGGGATGTCAGGGATGCTGGAGTGGGTGTTTTCTCTGCAGCCGTGGGATGAGAAACCCTGAGTATGGCAAAGATCCTGGGCCCGAGGGGTTATCCCGGAGGGGATGGGGGACACGGGAGGGGACACCCGCTGGGCAGAGGGTGCTGGCAGGAGGTGGGTGCAGAGCTGGGATTGCTGTGAAACAACACCCCCGTGTTCCCAGGGGAGCCACAGGGATGGAGCAGGATTTTGTTGGTGCTGCATCCATTTTGCCTTTGAAGTCAGCCCCAGCCCAAAGTCACTTCCAGATCCTCCAGAGTCACTCTGAAACGGAGCACAGCAACTCTCACAGGGTAACACCCTTCATTGCAGGGAAGGCAGTGGGGAGGGAAACCCCTGTGCCTTGAGACTGAGGGGCTGGAGGAGCCCTCAAAATCCAAGCAAAGCTCGGGGGAGCCTCTCATTAAAACCCACTCCCACTTTTCTTTCCACCATTTAGGGGATGATGAAGCCAGAGCTCCTGTGCCATGCTCAGGCTGCAGTCCTGACCCCCCTTCTGCCACAGGAACATGATGGATTCTAAGTCAGAATAAGTAAAAAGTGACTTTTTGGCTATTCCAGGGTTTTCCAAGACATATCTCTAGTGGGAAGTCCCTGGAAGAGCCCTTTTGCTGAGGGCAGGGGTGCCTCTCTCACCCACCCTAGGCAGTTTTGGGGGGCTGCTGTGCTGGGGCATCTCAGGGTCCCAGTGTGTCTGACTTCAGGGCCATGAGCTGGTTCTCAGCTCACAGGAGCAGCCACCCACACTTTGCCTTTGCCAAGTCCTGGCTGTGCTTGGCTTCTCTTTAATTTAATTTCATGTTAATTAGCGGTGCCATTGCCTGACAGGCAAACTGGGCACCCTGGCCCACTTCACACTTTGGGGTTTCCAATTAACAGGAGGCAGACTCAGGCAGATCTGGAGGCAGAGCTGCCTGCTCTCACCCTCACTGCCCATTCCTGCAGCTCCCAGAGCCCCGACAGCTCCTGGAGAGGGGCTGAGGAGGAGCATTTTGGAGGTGGGGAGGGTTTTTGGGCTACAAAACCCAAGTGAGGATCCCTGGCAGGTTTTAAAGGTGCTGCACCCACTGAGATCCAGCCCTACCCCTGTAGCAGGGAGATGGTCAGAGGCCAAGGGTTCTGTAGAATTACCTACAGAAATGGGATGGGATGGTTTGTTTAATGCAAGGATTCATTCCCTGCCCTTTGGAACTGGGATCTGCTCCGTTACACGAGCCAGGTGAGCAGCCTCTCTTGCAGGAGGCCAGATGGCAGCAGTGCTGCTGTGCCAGGGTCAGGGGGGAAGAAACAAAGCCAACAAAACAAAATCCTGCTGAGAGCCTCTGAGCTGTGTGCACGGAGCATCACCCGTGAGCTCCCAGCTTTGTTACTCACCCGCTCCCACATGGGAACTGCTGTTGGGAGCTTCCCCTGCCCGTGGGGCTTTGTAAAGGGGGGGTTCTGCTCAGAAGGGTCTCCCCAGGCAGAAGCAGAGCTCTTGCAGCCCTCCTGGGGTACCCCAGGCTTGCACAGGGCAGGAGAGCAGGAGGACGTGGCTAAAGCTCCTGGGGATGCGCAGCATCCAGCTCCTTGCAGCCCAGCCTGGTAATCCCTCTGCTTTTAGGGAATTTTAAGTGACCTACTTGCAGCAGGAGTTGCATAAGAGACTGATGAATATATCTAAAAAAGGCTGAAGGTTTCCCCAGCGCTGTGTGGCAGAAGCCATCCTTGGCCAGCTGCCGCTGCCCTGGGCAAGGCCCTGCCCTTCAGAAAGGCTTTCAAAAGCGTTTCCTTTGCCTTGCAGGGCCGCCTCCCGGGGATCAAGGTGAAGTACCTGCTGGTGGTGTGGCTGGGCATCTTCGTGGGCAGCTGGGTGGCCTACATGCACTACTCGTCCTACTCGGAGCTGTGCCGCGGCCACGTGTGCCGGATGATCATCGTGAGTGGCACCACAGCCCCCCTGGGCCCTCTTTGGGGGGCTCTGGGAGCTCCATTTCCAGCCTCCCAAGCCCCAAAGCTGGGAGGAGGAGCCCTCCTGGCAGCTGTTTCCCTGGTGCTGTCCCTGACATGGCAAGCTGGGAGCAGGAGAGGTGACCTTACCCTGCCAGTGATGGTGGAACAATTTAATGAGATGTCAGGGGGAAGCAGCCAGGGCAGATGTGGGCAGATCTGTGTCTGTGCAGATGGAGCTGGAATGTCAGGGCAGGGAGCAGGATCTGTGGGCAGGGACAGCATCGCACCAGACCCCTCTGGGCTCTGCAGAGCAGGAGGAGAAAGGGCAGCATTCAGTCTGTGGTACCTCTCTGTGACTGCTGATGAGCCCTTAGGAAAGCAGCAGAGCTCCCTGTGGCAGCCTGGCTCTCTGCTTTGCCCATTTGGGGCACGTTCTGTGTTCCCCGTGGAGGGATGTCCCCAGGAGTGTGTGTGTGCCCCTGGCATGGCAGCAGGTCCCAGCCCAGCCCAGGTGAGGAGGGGGAGCTGGGCTGTGTCAGAACAAGCCTTGTTGATCAATCCCTCAGCAGAGAAGGGAGGCAGGAATTGCCATAACAACAGCGACGATCGTTTAATTTGATTTTCTGCCTGACTCCGACCGCGGGGTCTTGGGCGCTAATTCCTGCTCGGAGCTGGGGCTTCCAGACACCGTGTCTGGTCGTGTCCCCTGTGAGCAGGTCCAAGGGTTAATTCCCATCCACAGCAGAAAACAAAAAGGGAAAAGATGCAGTGAATGTCTGAAGCTCCAGCTTTTCAGCCCTGAGGCTGCCGTGCCCTTGCTGAGGAGCTGCAGAGCTGCAGCCTCTCCTGCCCAGGGATGTCTCCAGCTCCAGCCCGGCTGCAGAGCAGAGCCACTGTCAGTCCCTGTCCCTGCCACCCCCTGGACTGGGGCCAGCCTGCTCTGCTGAGCAGCCTGAGCCTGTGCATCCTCACCCAGCTCCATGCTGCTCTCTCCTCCAGCCCACAAGTTCTCCCAAACCCCAGGATTTGCAGCAGCAGCATCCAGGAACAAATCCCTGAGGTGCCTCCAGCAGCACAGGGGTCCCTTCCAGCCCAGCCCCACCACATCCGAGGCACTGAGCCATCCCTAAGGGCCAGTAGAAATCTGCCCCTGCTGAGTTCCTCTCTCTCCTTGCCCTCCCCAGTGTGACCAGTACAAGAAAGGGATAATTTCTGGCTCCACGTGCAAGGACCTGTGTGAGGAGCATGGCCTCCTGTTCCAGCACTGCCTCTCCTCCTCCCCCAGCCAGCAGGTAAGGCTGTGCCCCCCACCCCTGCCAGGGGCTGGGCACCAGCATCCACCCCTGCAGATCTCCCCCTGTGCCCATCCCAAACCAGAGCCCAGCTCCCTCCCTGTGCTGCAGGTTTACAGAGGGCTCTGGAGGGACAGGGAGGTGATCATCAAATGTGGCATCGGGGAAGCCCTGAGGGCCGACAGCCGCCCCGACGCTGTGCCCAGGAGGGACGTGGTGCTCTTCGACAAACCCACCCGGGGCACCTCCATGGACGAGTTCAAGGAAATGCTCCTCAACTTCCTGAAGGTCAGTGCAGGGCCCTGTGTGATCCCACAGGCCTGGGATGGCTCCTGTGAGTCAGAAACAGCAATTGTGGTTTTCCTTCCCTTTGGATGAGAGCTCCTCCTGCCCGTGCTCCCCAGCCACTGCTGGGCACCAGTGCCATGCACTGGATTAGTGGAAGAAAACCTCCATTCCATCCCATGAATTCTTGTCTGTGAGATTTCAATAGCAGCATCCCTGGAGGTGGCTGTGGGTGCCATCTGCACCTGGCAGAACTGATTTGGTGGCCCTGGTATTTACCCCTGTTGGGGCTTCTGCAGCAGTGGTGGGGTGGCAGGTAATGGAGCAGCCCTGAGGCTGGTAAAATTCTGCTGGAGCTGAATCTGCCCACACACGGTGTGGCACTGGATTTTCTGGAGTTGTCACCATTTCCTCCTCTCCCCAGCTCAGTTCTTTGCTCCTCCAGTTGGGTTTTGTGATGTGACACCCAAACATGGAGAGCTGTGAGGGCCTGATGCCGCTTCTTGTCGCGTTTGCAGTCCAAGCTGGGGGATCAGCCATCTCTTCCCACCTTGGTGAGCCGGATCATCGCCATGGCAGACGTGAACCGTGACAGGAAGGTGTCCCTGGCAGAGGCCAAATCCATCTGGGCGCTGCTTCAGCTCAACGAGTTCCTCCTCATGTTCTCCTTGCACGAGAAGGAGCACACGGCCAAGCTGCTGGGGCACTGCGGGGACCTTTATGTCACCGAGAAGATCCCCCACACCTCCCTGTACGGGGTGGACGTCCCCCCTTTCCTGCAATCCCTGCTGCCTTCCCTCGCCCACCAGCTCATCCACCAGTGGTTCGCGCCGGCCTGGCCCCGGCGCGCCAAGATCGCCATCGGCCTCCTGGAGTTCGTGGAGGAAATCTTCCACGGCACCTACGGGAGCTTCTACATCTGCGAGAGCAGCCTCAGGAACGTGGGCTACAACGACAAGTACGACTTCAAAATGGTCAACCTGAGGAAGGTGGCCACGGAGATGACAATCAGAGGCTTCCTCAAGGGCCGGCACTGTGAGCAGAACGGGGACTGCACCTACGGGCGGGACTGCACGGCCGCGTGCGACAAGCTCCTGAAACAGTGCAAGAGCGACGTGGTGCAGCCCAACCTGGCCAAGGTGTGCGGGCTGCTGCAGGACTACCTGCTCTACGGAGCTCCCCTGGAGCTAAAGGAGGAGCTGCAGAAGCAGCTCCGAACTTGCATGACCCTCAGTGGCCTGGCCAGCCAGATGGAAGTGCACCACTCCCTCGTGCTCAACAACCTCAAGACTTTGCTCTGGAAGAAGATTTCCAACACCAAATATTCCTAACGGGGGAAGCACGGCCCTGCAGTTTCCAATCTGTGAGTTTGGAGTGAGGTCCGAGGGCTGAAGGCCTGTTGCTCCATCCTGTCTCCCCCCAGGAAAAACACACCCTGCACAGGGAGTTCAGCAGAGCTGCAGCCCCTTCTCCTTCATGGAAAACCGAGCATCGTGACTTCCACCACCCAGCAGGATCAGGGATGGGTCGGCAGGAGTGGAGCTGGGACATGGAGCCGGGCTGAGCAGGCTTGGGGGAGGAAGAAGGAAAGGGATAAGGAAGCAGAGCCCAGCTGGATGCATCAAACTGTTCCTTGATGAGCAGGAAAGCAGAGCAAAGCGATGGGAATGAATCATTCATGCTGTACTTGTCACATCTCCTTTTGAGGAACGGCTCTGATGTAAATAAACAGCTTTTACGTGAATCGCACCCGTCCATCAATAGCCAAACAGCAGCCTGTTAAGTACCAGCTTGTTTGTGATCTACAAAGGAGGAAAAGGTAGATTTCCCCATTCAAAAGTCTCTCCTTAAGTGTCTGAGTCATCTGCCGTCAGATCCAGCTGTCAGCAGGAAGCAGATCAGCTGTCTGTTACACCCTGGAGAACGGTGGCAGTTCTTTGGTTCCGTTTTTAAGTGCCTGACCCTGACAGTGATGCCGTGGCTTGTGAGAGGCTCCCCCCAGCTGCTCCTGCCCCCAGTCTGGAATTGGCAGCACAAGCCATTCCCTCACGTGTCGGCTCTGGAAGCAGCCGAGGCCGAGGATGGCTTAAAGGCAAAGGGCTAAACACGAACCGTTGTGACCCCTTGGTGTGCTGCGGGTGTCACTGCCCACCGCGCTCAGAGCAGGGATAAGCCAACCCCTCCGTTTAATTCTCCAAAAACTAAGCTGGGCTTGCCCTGCAGAGGTTGAAGGTTAATACCAGAATAATCCAGTGCTTCTCTCATTATTAAAATGAATTTCCAGGCAAAGCTTTTAGCAGGTCTCCAGACATTTTTTTTTTTTTTTTTTTTGGCTGTGTCTACACTCCCAGGGCTCCAACGATGGCTGTTTCCTTGGAATGCTCAATTATAGCAGTCTTACAGCTCTGGGCAGGGAGGAAGAGCTGGATCAACTCTCCCAAGGTTGCTCTGTTCCCAGCACAGCCCTATTCCTGCTGCTGGAGCACGTGCTGGTTCTCCTGCCAACAATTCCTCAGGGAAGTGAGCGTGCAGCTGATGTGCAATCACAAAATAAAAATACCCCTGACACTGCAGGAGCAGGGCTGCAAATTTAGGAGCCCTTTGGGGAGAAAGAGCAGGATTTTCTTGCTGTTGGTTCTTTGGGATCCTCATCACCTCACTGGAGATGTTTTGGTGTCAGGAATGCTCCATACCCAGCAGAGCCAGCAGAGCTCACTCCCTGCTGAGGAGCTGCCTGTGAAATGTGATTTATCCATGGAAAAGCTGGGCACTGCCGAGGATTCTGTGTTTGAATGGTTCCTCAGCCAGGATTGGGTATGGGCACTGCCAGGGCCCTGTGTGCAGGGGCAGGTTCAGCTGCACGGGAGGGAAAGCCAGGGCTGGAATTCACTGGAATTCAGCATTGAGGCTCCAGGCAGCCACCCCAGCTCCTCATCCCTTGTCCTGCATCCCCATGGCAACAGCTCCCCTGACAAATCCATCTCCTCCCGCCATTAGCACAGGAATCCAACGCCCGTGCCAAAATCCCCTCCTCAGGGTGTCACAAAAGCCATTTTTCATCCTTCCTTGTTTACTCCCACTGAATCCCTGCTGTGCCCTTCCCTCAAAGCAGTGTTAAAGCACCTGGAAAAAGTGGAGGAAAACAGTTCCCTCAATATCAGAACCTCTCTAAATATTTATGAAGAGGTGTCCCTGTAGCTGAGACCTGGCCCTGACAGCTTAATTGAAATAAAGACACTTGTGACAACAATTGTTGCATTAATCCATGCCCCCGAGGCCCTGGACGCTCCCAGGAATCGCTGCTGACTCACAGGAATTTTGCTCATCACTAATAAAAAGCACAAATTAAGTGCAGTTTACAAACCACACCGGGATATAGGAGAGAAATGGGTCAGGGCAAAGCTGTTTTACACTCAAATTCCCCCAGATTCCCCATAGCAGATGGAAAAAAAAGCCAGGACACCCCAGGACTAACAATCTGATCTTGCTGGATCCCCTCTGTGCCCAAGTGGATGGAAATAAAACTTTTAATTGCCTTAAAACAATCCTAAATTCTCATATCCACAAAGTCTTAAATCCTAGAATGGTTAAAAAATAGCATTACTTGGGGTGCTACAAATACACAGCACAATCCTTTCAGTCTTGTAGGTGGCATCTTTATTTAGGCTTTTTTAAAATTTATTTAAATCCTTAACCATCATGTAGAGAAAACACAGATGATCAAGATTCAGGATTCTCCAAACCATCAGACGTGGATGCTGCCAACCAGTTCTCAGTTCTCACGTTTGTCAGACGTTCTGCAGCTCCAGGCATGATCTGCAAATATAAAGAAAAAAAAAAAAAAAAAAAGGCCCAGGATGTCAGAAAAGTTGGAAAACAGGCAGGAGAAGGGAGCAATAATGTAAATATTAATGAGCTAATTAACCCCTACCACCTAGACTCTGCTGACAGCATTGTCATGGGATTGTCACAAGATTGTTCACACCCCAGAGGAAATAAAGATGAAATATAAAATGAAAGCACATTTTAAGGCTGTCATCAGGGTTCACAAGGAAACTTTTAAACAGGGATTTCCTTCAGTCCAGAAGGACATGGCACAAATTAAGGAGAAGCTCTTTGCCATGAGATCAGAAGGGTTTTGGAAAACAATCTGGCTGGGGGAGTTTAGGAAAGGGATAACTGAAGAGCAGGATGTAGCTGGAGCCTGCTCTGGGATATTCCATCACTCCCTAAAAATCCAAGGTGAGTTTGCCAACCTTGGTGCAGAGCCAAGCTATTAATAGTGCAGGGACAAAAAAATCTGGGCTTATTCCAGCTTTTAAAGCCATGACATAAACCAGTCCTTGAGGATGAAGGGCTGTGCTATGTGCAGAGAGATTTTTAATTTCTCCCCAAACCACTTTCATGCAAAACACTCACGTTTTCTCAGAGCTGAGAGCCAGCTTTTCCTTCACTGAAGCAATCTCCATGGCCCAGGAGTGCTGCTAGGGGAAGGGCAGTTCCAGGAAATGCCATCAGGAGAACGTTCACGGTTCTGCTGTGCCTCACACAGGGAAGCTCTAAAGAGACTCTCATTAGCACTCAGTGCCCATGCAGGACCCCTGCAGTGAGGAAAGCCTGATGAAAAACCCCAAACACAGATTGCAGGGTTAAAAGAAGTCAAGAAATTTAAATAAAAGAGCCACATCCTCAAGCATGACCACATCCCCACCACCTTATTATCATTCTTCTCCAAAGCCAGTGACTTTTGGCAATTAAAGGGTTCACTTTGCACCACTGAGGCACCCTTGGCCCTGTACTGAGGTTTCCCATTTAGCAGTGCCAGAGTTCCTCACTGCAAAGCCTCAGGGTCACAATCTCTGCATGCCCACAGCTGCTCTGGTTTCTGGTGTCCCTCAATAAGGCACAGTGACAGCACAATTTGGGACACCTGGGACAGGGTCTGGAGCAACCTGGGACAGTGGAAGCATCCCTGAATAAGGACTGCAGGCCAGTGTCAGCTGCCCCCTGTGCATCCTTCACCTTTCCATTAAAGGCAAGAGGAAAACACAGTGTGTGTGTCAGGCTATAGAGCAATCCTGGGAGCTCACAGGGCTCAGAGCACCAGGGAAGACAAGGCCTGTTGCTGTCTGCCACCGAATGACACAAACGCGGCACTGCAGCCACGCCTGCAACACGAGCTGGGGCAGGGCCAGTCCCAGACCTGCAGCTCCAGCTCCCAGACCTGCAGCTCCAGCTCCCAGCACTGCAGCTCACCTGCACTGGGGCTGGGCAGCTCCAGCAGTGCAGCTCACTTGCCCTGGGGCTCCTCCGGCTTCACCACAGCCTCTGGAAAAATAGGAAAAACAAGAAGAGCAGTCAGACACACCCCCAAGCCTGGTCACACCATTACTGCCTCACTGTGAACAGGAATTTAAAAGAGATAATTAAATTAACAGCACAGCAATGCTTTCATTTTCTGATAGGTTAAAGAGACTCCCAGTGTTGCCACGTGGTTTTACTCATCACTTCAACTTATTCTTCTGTAACACAAGTGGCACCCACGGGATGAATCCCACCTGCACAGAGCTTCCCATTCTGGTACATCCAGATGTCACATTTCAAGCAGTTCAGAGTGAATTTTCCCCCAGTCTCCAGCTAATTAACCATGTCAGGCTATCAATCACTCTGAGTGCTCACGGGGTGCAGAACACACGAGCGTAGAACATAGCCTGGGTTTCTCTTGCCACTCTTTTGACACAAAGATGCCACAGCAGCCATCTCTGCAACGCCAGTGGCAGCCTGGGGGGAACAAATAACCTATAAACACTGAAAAAAAACCGTAATTATGGGTGGATGTCCATTCCTGGAAGAGTTTAAGGGCAAGTTGGATGCTGCTCTCAGCAATCTGGGATAGTGGAAAGAGTCCCTTCAAAGCCAAACCATTCCACGATTCTGTGGTATTTATAAAAACAAGATTTTATCACCTACTCCAAAGCAGTGCTACAAAGGAATTTGCTGCACGTGGAGATACCAAATGTAACACTCCACTTACAGTTAGAAAGGTGGCTGAAGCTTGCTTGGGCAGCCTTTTCCTGAAGGATCACCCTTCATTTTTGAAGTCACATCACCTTGGTCACTTCATCTTTTTGTCCACTGCCAGGCAGAAGAAAGAAAAAGGAAAAATGCTGTTAAAAAACTGTTTGACAATCTTACTTTTTTTTTGTCAAACATGTCATTTAACTGAAAACCAGAGATTTCCAACAATTAAAAATATATTAAATATATTACAAATATATTAATATATTAAAGTTATATTAAACATATTAAAGATATATTAAATATATTAAAAATATTACAGCAATTTAAAAAACACCTACTTAAGATTCATTATAGCCACTGAAATACTTGAAAACATTTTCCTGAAAACCTGAAAGCCATATATTTTATTCCCTTCTTCAGTGGATATATTAGGATATACACAGCTAGGTACGCTTTATATTACAGCTATATATTTACATATAAAACAATATATTCGGTTCATAATATATTGCTACATCATTAATATCATCATTACATATTAATAACAGCTATAATAATATATGCATCGATATTCTGCTCCAGGCGCATCC